>CACTHL010000728.1:0-132075 GCA_902712375.1 Dioscorea dumetorum | reverse complement strand
ACGTGGTTGTCCGCGTGGTTGTTTTCTCTCTCCTCATCACCAAAGCTCCAAAACTCCAAAAAAAAAAAAAAATGAAAACCCTAATTTCCACCCAAATTTCTCATTCTTCAACATCTCCGTCCCGACTGGCCACTAAACGCACTATTCTTTCTTTACGGCTCGTTCTCCACCTCCGTCTCAGGCACTATCAGCTTTGTAGGTAACAATTGAGGTCGGCTTGATTTCTCAATGTTCCGTGCTCCATCCACGAGACCAAGCTCACTCGAGAGCACCGCCGGCGTCCCTCTTTACCCTCTTCGCGCGGTCGGGGACGGAGATGGAGCAGGCCGAAAGACAAAAGTGAATTTACGAGTCATGTGTATTAAAAGCGAGGTTTCGGTTGAGCAGTTTGAGGTAATTCGAGTTGAGAGTGTTGCCACGCGTGTCCATTTTGCACGCTTCAAAAAATGATCAAAGTGAGCATGTTTCTTTCCCTTATAGATAATCTAATTCTGGGTAATAGATGATTTTCCCTGGATTGTAGTTAGCTCATATAATTGAATTAATTGACCTTTTTACTGTAAAGGTTGTAGTTAGCTCATATGGTTGAATTAATAGACCATTTTTCTTTGTTGTTGTGATCAACTTATAGTTGTTGTAGGCAACATATTTAAATATTCCAAATTTACAAATGAAATTTATTGTTTGTTTGAATGAGGTGCGAGGCCTACTGGCTAGACAAGTTGGAAATTGGGATGCCAAGTACATCTAACAATTGGGATGCTCATAAACATTTTTATTGCAGGAATCTGCAATTCTTGGATTTGTGGATGCGGGCGGGGTGTCGCGTTGCGGTTTATGGAGACTCAAATTGCCTTGACGGGAGTTATATGGTAAGAAATTGTTATTGGCTTCGAGGAAAATATTGGATTTCACGAGCGAAGGCAACAAAGATCTGTTCTTTTTCACCGCTCTAAAATGACTGCTCTCCCACGCAAGGACAAGAACCAAATACCGTGATGCGAAAAGATGTAAATTTCTCCCACATACTCTGCTTGTTGTTGGGAAGGATTTCTTGTTGTCACAAAGATTCTCGGTTTGAGTTTGGAGAAGTAAAGGTTACGGTATTCAGTTGGTGGGAAGGAATAAAAAATTATCGGGATATCCAACTATGGATGTGGATAACGAGTTTGAATTTAAAGGCTAATGACACCAAATGGCAAGCTGGAATAAAATTCAAGGAAAACCAAGTGGATTTATTCAAGAGCAGCTGCTAGAAACAAGATAAACAAGACAATGGACTTCTTGGGTTTACTCAACCATGATGAGGTTACCAAAGAATCTATTTTTTTTTCATTTTTGTTTTACTTTATAAGATCTGGCAAGTGACTTGCAAATAGGACAACCATGTATATATATGGACATCATATAACTATCTGCATGCATAATTTAAGTCGTATTACATTGTTTAGAAATCATAGCACCAAATTGAGACGAATGAGCGCCTCTCCCGAAGTCAAAGTTACGGCTGACATGGAAACTCAGTAAAGTAGGTTTTTACTAAAAGTGAATTTTATTCCGCTAACTAAAGCTTTTTAGTTATTGCACGCCATATGATATTGCAAGATATTACTCAAAACCAAATGGCTTAGTATGTATGTATGTTTGTCATGTGTCTAGTATTCTATGTTTCTTTCTAGTTATCAATTGAGAACTAAAAAGAATGAAAGGATGAATTTTTGTAAATTAGCACATTCCTTATGGCCTCATTGATATGTGTTTTTTATAATGGATCAATTTGAATGGCTTTATTGCTGATTAAAAAAGCGAAACTTATTATGACTCGACTCACTAATTTATAATGTTTCATGCGGTCGACCTTTCCATATTAGTCTTGAGCCAATGGTTGGTACCAGCTTTTGTGGCCATGATCCGTAAGTGATAATCCATGGAAATCACATCCTTTCATTGCCTTTTTCTTTAATCACAAAGGTGTTAATTTCGTATGCTTATCTCTCAGGCCTTCTATTATTTTTTAGTTGGCAGATGCGGCAAAAGAGAGGATGACGAAGAAAAGGATCAAGATCGGGATCTGCTTGCATGACAAATCTAGTGTAGCTCTTATCCATCAACGAATACTCGCAACACTTAACATAGGTTTTGCAGGATTTGTGAAAATCGTTGACACAACATGTCTTAGGAGTCAGAGCTGTAGAAAATTTCATATGAGGCAAGGGGACCTTCGAAAATTGTGAACTACATTGCAAATGGATTTAAAAGGTTTACTGTGAGTAAAACTTAATGCCTAGAGAAATTGAAACTATTACAAACTGGAAGAGATGAGGAAATGTGAGAAAACTAGCTGTTGTATTAGCATTAGTCTATTCAGTATTATTACGGTATCTGTTTATGCCAAAGATGCATATCATCAGTATTTTCTATTTTTTCATTCCTGCAAGCATGTGCTACCACAGCTTTTGTCTCCGTATCAACCTAAATGAGCATTTTTATAGCAGCCTCATGTCTCTTTAAAAAATGCTAATCACTGTGATGTGTTTCTTTTTTTTTGGGCATATATATATATATATATATATATATATGAATGAATTATCTAAGTTTAAATGATCGAAAACTTTATAAAACACTCAAGGCAGGTCGACATATATAACATGTGCTTTCCTTAATAAAACAATTCCACAAAAAACTAAAGGAATCCAAGTATGAAACAATACACACAAACACCACACACAAAGCTCCTGCAAAAGGAGCCTGTCATCAAAGTACCACATATAACATATACTTTCCTGAATAAAACAATACCACATAATGCTCAATGCATCAAAGTAAGAAACAAAGCACACACATACACACACACAAAGTTCCCTCAGAATGAGCATGTCATCAAAGTACCACATACAACATATACTTTCCCAAATAAAACAGTACCACATAAATCACAAGGAATCAAAATAACAAATGCCTAAAAGTTATTCCATCCAGAACGACTTGCATCCTTTTCTTTATGAATAAGCTCAACCTAATTTCCTCCTACAGTCCGGAGGGGTCACCTATGAAAAAAGTAAATTAAGAGCAACATTCGGTAAACCTAATTTTCCGGATACATTAACACTGCATTCATCACAATAAGACATAGCAAGGAAAGCTATACATATAACAAGGGGAATTTGGTTAATAAACTAAAGATAAAACATCAAGTTAATAAACTAAACAAGGATTTGGGTTCACCTGAAACATAATTTGATGCACTTGTGTTGTTGTGAGTAGTCGTACTTACTACATGTGGAAGAAAATTTGAATTTACCTAAGAAGAAGAAGAAGACATAATGGGAAATATTTACAATATTTTATGCAATAACATTAAATAAAATACAAAATTTAAATAAAATAAAATAAAATTACCACACTTTCTTGCGTAGAAATTTCAACTTGTGTGTTGTCTTGAGCTTGTGGTTGTCCTTTCATTTGAGTTTTCTAAAAGCAAGAACATTAGCTTTAGATAACAAACATAATTACTGAATAAAACAAAGTGATGTAAAATAGGAGGACCTTTTTTATTTCTATTAATTATCTCCTCAACTTTTGACTTTTTCCCCTTTGACGGTGGCCGGCCCTTGCTCCGCACCTTTAAAAGAGTTAGAAACTTTGTAGTTAAAAATTTTACTTGATCGTGCTCATCATCTTCCTCCAATATCTTTGGTGAAATAAATTGATTTGAATGACGTTGCCAACCGTGTGCATTATCCATAAGCTCCTCTATTGCCTTGTCCACGGATTTCATTAAGAAATTATATTTTTTTTATTGGACTCAACTCCAATTTCAGCAGCTTTAGAAAAATGGACACATAATTTATTGTGGAGAACTTTTTGCTCATTGGTTTGTGTGTCATCGAAACAATTCTTTACATAAGTATGCCGGTGTTTGATATCTTTTCTCTAACAGGACAAAATATAACGAGATGGGATCTCCTTCACATTCTTCTGAACAAGAACTTTGCAAATATGTCTACAAATAATACCGCTAAACTCAAACAAATGGCATGAGAATTTGATGTCAAATTCAAGATCATTGTATTGGATATTAAACACCATTTGCTTTCTGAGCGAGGTCTCCTTTCCTCTGAGTATGTTTGTCACTTGAAACATGCATATTGCCCCATCTGAGTGGATAAATGTAAGATTGCAATATATCATTTCTCTTAACTCATCTTGGAACAACTTAAAATTTTCATTTGTGTATGCTTGTTGTAGTTGCTGCTCAAAATGGCAATCAGTTAGCGTCGAAAAATTGGAGTTAAAAGAAGAAAAATCAGCTTTATTTTTTTTCTCAATTTTACTCTTCAATGCATTATCATATTGCTCCACAAATTGTTTTAGGAATGTTGTTCGACCAACATAGCCATCGAAGAAAGCATTTATGCTTTCACTCCTTATGTATAAAGAATTCAACCATCCATTTTTTCCAAGGTCATAGTCCTTGATCATTTTCAGTAAATCGTCTTCAAATTCTTGAATATTCATTGACTCATAAATGATACTTTTCAAAATCTTCTTCACTGCTTTGTAATGAACTAGTACACCAAACTTCTCTGGAATTGTTTTCATAATATGCCAAAGGCAAAGACGGTGATGAGAATTTGGGAAAACGGTTCTAACTGCACCTTGAATAGCCATGCACTGATAAGTAATTATAGCATTAGGTACCCTGCCCGACATGCATTCCAACCAAGTTCTGAACAACCAAACGTAGGTTTCTGTATCTTCCTTTGACAGTAGACCGCATCCAAATAATTTGGTATGCCCATGATGATTTACGCCAACAAATAGAGCAAACAACATGTCATACTTATTTGTTAAGTATGTTGTGTCAAAAGATATGACATCAACAAAAGATTCATAAGCTGCTATAGATCTCGCATCTGCCCAGAATACATTTCTTAGCCAACCTTCCTCGTCCATATCAATCAAATGGAAAAAAATTGGATTTCTTCTTTGCATGCGAGAAAAATAATTCCCAAGTCCTTCAGCATCTCCAACTCCAAGCCTGAATTGCCTTGCTCTTGCAATATAATTCCGACAATATTGTTCTGTATATGTCAAGCTTTCATATCCACCGCTTTCAATAGCTAAGGAATGAAAGTTCTTGCTCAAACCTATACCTGCTTGGTCATTTAGTTCAAGCCTCCTTTTGACATATGTATCCATTTTTTTGTTGCATTTTTTAAAATGAGATTTTTGTGGACTAAGTGCATGATTATGCTCAAAATGGATACGAGATATCGTAAAACGTCCGTCATTGTCAACAATAACATTAACCCTAGCTTGACAGTTTGTTTTGGTAGATAGCCTAGGTTTAAACAAATCTTTTGCAGTAGATGTTCTTTTGCCACCCCGTACACATGCAAGTGTATAATATTTTAATTTTTCGTCAACTCCTAATTTTGTAGTTCTTTTTGTAATACCAAACCCTTTTTGTTGGGCATACTTAACAAAGAAATCATATACTTCTTCTTCAGAATTGAACACCATACCCGCCTTTGGAGTAATTCTTTCACATGCTGAATCTTCCACAACCACCATTTTATCTTTATCTTTGTTTAACATTTCGAAACTAGTAACCACAGCTTCTATCTCATTTTGCCTCTTTTCGGGAGACCCAATTTCTAATTCTGCTATCTGATATAATTGTATCAACTTGTATCAATTAATATTATTTTAGAACTGAAGAATTAAATTATAGCATAATGCTCTAACATATATACACACACAAACACACAGAATTATAACCAAATTAAATTATGAAGGGATTAATTATATCATTGGATTATGAAGGACAATGTGGTTTTCAATGCTTATGTATCACTTTTATTAAATTTATTGCATTAAAAAAAGTTTAGCCAAATATAAGGAGATCTTCGCAATACATAATAAAAAGAGTTAATAATAATAATAATAATAATAATAATAATAATAATAATAATAATAATAATACTAATAATCATGAAGCATTATAAACAAGCTAATCACTGCAAACATATAAATATAACTTCCAACAAAGAAGACTTAAGTCTAATTCATTTTATACGACTATAATCTCATCAGTTCTATAGCAATAATAACAAATAAAAGCTAGTTAAGTACTTTGCTTACTCATATATATTAGATCTAAAGCAACATCCAAATTAACTTGCTTGCATGTCTGGTAAAGTAATTGTACAAATAGGAGAACTTAATATCCCTGATTCATACATTGGCTTATTTACTATTGATTTTTCTTTTTTTGAAGCAGACTAGAAAACAAAGTGTGAATAACATGTACTACATTTCTAGTTGGAAACTTTAGCATGAGGACTAACAAGAAACAACATCACATGCCTTCATGGTACGGATAACCATCTACTAACAGTTCCAACATCAAACTCTAATCTACTTGAACAACCCCATTAAGATTCCCAGGAATAGAGAAAAGGCTCATGATAACATTTGAAGCATAGCAGGCCACACCAAGAATCAATAATGCAGCTTCTGTGGCAACATTTGTATAAGCACAGGCAATTTGATCTGATAAAGTATAAGAACTCACAGAGTTCATATGTGAAATTTTTAAAACTCTCCAATCTTACGAATACATTCTCAGAAATACCAAATGGATATCTCAAAACAATCTTATGATTCTGATCCACTAACACCTATAGGATCATAGAGTTCAACGATGTGAAATTTCAAAATCACTTTGTGATCAAGAAAGCATTCGCAGAAACACCAAACTGATAAATAAAAGCTGGCCAAAGTGAGTTTTTTTTAATTGAGACAATTAACAATTTTACATGAGTTGAAGTTTTAATCTATGTACTCACTCCAAGTGCTACATCACCAAATCATCAAACAGCAGTAAAGAACATAAGCTCAATATATATATATATATTAAGAATATGTTCTTCCATGTATATATTTGTCTTTATATCTCTGTTTAAATTAATAATAAAATAAAGTATCCGCATATTATATACACTGAAATAACAAAGCAAAGGAACTTACTCCAAAAGAACAAGCATCTTCAAATTAATTTTTCATTCTTATCGATGATGCTTATTTAACTAAAAATAATTTTTTATGACCTTACTTTAAAAAAGTGTTTGATTAAAAGAATTATTTTTAAATAATTAATGAGTGACTCAGGAAAATTTGTATTTGAGGTAACAAAAATTTTACTTAATCAATATTAATAAACATTCAATACTTTAAATTACATTTATGTTTATTTAAATAATTAATTTTTTTTATAAATAGTTCCCTAATCCAAAATGGTAGAGATTTAATAACTGATATATATTTTAAAATTTACGCAACAAATATGAATACTATTAAGATGATTGATTCTTATTATACAAACACAATACAAATTATGTAAATGACTCGATCATATATGACTAATTTAGGTTGTGCAACTCTTTTGCTTTTTTTAATAAATAGACATTTTTCCCATAAAAACAATTATATAAATCATAATAAATTCTGCAATTGTTAACTATCTTATTTATTTATTTTGTTCTAACCAAAATTGAAATTGTTGCAAAAAATGTTTTTTCAACCAATGATTTTTTTATTTGTTGGTATTAAATTTATTTTATAAAATGTTTATGTTTTACAGAAGAGATGAATTTGAATCATTTTATGTTTTACAGAAGAGATGAATTTGAATTTATCACATAAACTAAAAGCACATATAAATAATAAAATAGTAATTTAATGCTTGTGCACCCCGTTAGCACATGGCTTCCCATATTATGTAAATACATAAAAGGAAAAATCTCTCTCTTTTGACTTCAATCATTGATGTTTCCCAAACACCACTCAAACATTACAAAAGTAGTGGTGGAAGTCCCAACTGTCGGTCTTTTTTCATGATCACCATTATTGCGTTGGTGTTTCGTAGGTGTTCCCACCCAAATTCTCACTCTCATCTCCCCAAAGAAAAGGAGGTGTTTCTTTCAAGAACCTCAGGCAATTTTGATATTAAAAAAAATATTATATTTATGACAAATTACAAAACTGAAACATTATATTATATTGGCCATAAAATATTTAATCAGAGTTGGGAATAAAATTTTTCTGTTTTATGTGAATGTTTTTTTTTTCTCAATTTGCTTTATATATTGTTTTTATTGCTTAAATGTTTAAGTAATTTATCATTTTTAGATAATAATATTTATTTGAAACTCACGAGAGATTTTCTTCCGATACCTAGCCTCGCCGTCTGTGACGACGCGGAGTAGGAGAGGATCTCACGTTAGTTTTTGTTTCTTACTTCTTGAGGTAAGCACTCCCTTTTTCTTCGATTTGTGTCTCGTGTTTCCCTCTACATATGTATTCCTCTTTGCTATGCTTCATGTTCATTTGATCTCCTGGCTGAAAAGGTTGGTTCTGTGATTTCAATTTGGTGGGTTGAACTGCTGAATTAGGTTGTTTCACCATTACCTAGACAACATAAAACGAGATTTATGTCCTTTGGAGCAATCAAAGGCAAGTTGTTTTGGTTTATGTTAATTTTGGTGGCCATATGGATAATATAGACAGTCGAACCTTAGGATCATGTCACCAGAAAAATCCAAGCTGAATTTGAAATTTCAGGATTTATCTCATCTTCTGTCTTATATTAGCTAAATGATTAATAGATGCCACACATGTTATTAGTGAATACGGTGCAGATAAAAGCTCTTAAAAAAAAGGGGAGGTACAATCCATCTTCCTTTCCCCTCCATTCATTAGATCATTTCTCAAAATTGTTTAATGTCACCATGCTTGGAGTCTTTGGCCCACAGCCAAAAACAATGCTTTAGTTATAAAAAAATTTAAGTTTGACAGGTGTTGCCATTATGAGAAATAGTGATTTTGAATTAAATCTTTGATTTGCTTAACTTTTCATTGTTAAAAGTTTTGAAACCAACTAAAGTTTAATTAGTCAAATAAAGTAAGACGTGACATGCTACATTTGTTTTATTAAGGTTAGATTAATTTTTAAATTTCAAATCTCATGGTAAAAGCATTAGTGAGTGGCTGACTTGTGAGTTCTTGGAATTAATGTCATGATGTTAATGTTTAATGGTGTTTTTTAATGGTGGTTTGGTTGCTTGATATGCTTGTCTGTAGTGAAGAATGCGATGGGTTTGGATTTATGTGTTCATATGGTAATATATGCATCTAGACTGTATTTGATTGCCCAAATTTTCCATGAAAAAGTTTTTCATGGATGTTGTCACGTAACTCTATTTTCCCTCAAAACAAGAGAAAGTGTTTCCAACCTCAACCCTAGAAAAAATTTTTCAGGGAAAATAGAAGGGGTTATATGAAAATACAAACAACCAAACAACAAAATCAGAATTTTCCACAGAAAATTTTTGATTTTCTTGCTAGAAAATAATGCCAATCAAACGTCTATTTATTCGTTTTCCATAGAAAAATTTTTCATGGAAAAATTTTCTTTTCAACCTATTTTCTATGTTGCCAATAAAACATAGCCTTATATATATAGAGTGGCCGGCATATCAAACTTCATTATCTCAAGAGAACAGTGTTTCTAAGCCAAATGCACATGAATTTTAACAATGTTTTAAGCCCTTCAGTTAATGTGCAGTGAATTTGATTAGTTATCTGACTTTTACTTAGATTATTTTTGAATTGTTAATTGATGGATGGTCTGGAAGAATGGAACTATGCCTTCTCTGCAATGGGGGATGTTGTCGGTGAGCTTAAATGTTTGGGAATCTAAGACAAGTATAATATCATATTTAGGGTCTTTGCTTAAATCCTGACTTTGAGTGCCCGAGGGATCGTATTGCTTGGGTATACTTTCCAGGTAAGTAACCTTAGAATTTTTGTAAAATTTGAAATTTATACAATTGTGGTTTATAAAATATAACTCTATTAGTGTAGTTCTGTAAAATAATATTCTCTCTAGAACCTGAAAATTGACGAGCATAATACATGACCTTACAGGTTGAATTGAGCAAAGTGAAAAATAAGAAAGTTATAGGGTTCGATATCAACTAAGTACCTGCAATTTGTCAGATTTTATACATCTGTATTTCATGAGATACAGCCATATTAGGATAGCTACGTTAATAAAATTCTGTGCAGAACTTGACGATTGATTAATATTTTTCATGGTTTTAAAGATTGAATCAGGTAAGGTGCAAAATACGAAAGTTGTTTTTTTTTAATTAACTATCTATTCCAAAAATATCATGTTGTTTGAGGATATATATACTGAGACATATGCATGTTAAAAGGGCCATGTCCGATTTTACTAGCTTGCAGAGATAGATGGATATTCAAAAGGATGCTATAAATTTAATAGCATTCTAAGCCGTGTGAATTTTGGTATGTCATAGCCTCATCTGTTTAGTTTTCTTAGAAAAAAGAATTTTGTGATTTGGAGGATGATAGACAAAGTTATGCTTGTTTTAGTTCTCAATAGTCATGTTGAAATAATTCTTTTCTCTATTAGGTTTGATATTTGATATTATATCCTTGAAAGAACCCGAATTTAGAAAATAATAGCTTGACCCTTTTGCATTTATACCCTTCTGAAATCTTCTTTTACAATGCCTTTGCTCATTAGCCCTTAACCATAGTAGCATCATTAGGGTTTTGAAATCTTTCTTGCATGCCCTTGAAATTTTGTAAATTTATGTTTTTATAATTTAATAGGTTTTCTTTGCCAAATTTAAGACCCATCCAAAAGCCGTGAATTGGTGTCAAGAATTGGATTTCTTGTATTAGTTAGGTAAGTAAACTACGTATACACCGTATATTTGTATATGTAAATTTGTTTATTTTTGAAAATAATTTACATAATTATTTAATTATTTTCGGTTTTATTGTGAATAAATTTTCATGATATTATATTTAATTGTTTTGGGTTTAAGATGTTATGCATATTATTATTTTCAAATTTATTGATTATTTATGCATATATTTATTTATTTATTATTTAGTTGATTTGAATATTTTATTTAATTATGTATTTATTCAGTTATTAAATAATTATATTTTAAATATTGCTGTCACATACTGGCTTTACTATTTTGAAATAATTTGAGTTATGCTCATTGAAAAATGAGATCACTGAATTTTATTATT
This sequence comes from Dioscorea dumetorum, assembly GCA_902712375.1. Taxonomy (NCBI): domain Eukaryota; kingdom Viridiplantae; phylum Streptophyta; class Magnoliopsida; order Dioscoreales; family Dioscoreaceae; genus Dioscorea; species Dioscorea dumetorum. Next base: position 120,936 of record CACTHL010000728.1, on the reverse strand, counting down.
TTTGTGTTGACATGGATTTTGAACCCGACATATTTTGAAATAACAAATTGTAGTCCTCAATTAACTTTGCAATAACCCTGTCATTGGGGGTTAGATACTGATCATGTTGACATAAACTTTTGATTATGATAAGGAACTATAGTTTCGCACTGTTTTGTTGGTGGAGAATAATAGCTCTGATAACTTGGCTCGGGCCGCCGAGGGTAAATCAATGAATTATGTTGTTTTATTTTGGCATTTGTTATTTGGGGGACATATATATTCGATCATTTGAATAATTATGTTTGTTTGAAATATTCTGAAGTCGGGGTTTTATTTTAGATATTTATGGTACAACACTATACTGAAGTATATTTTTGAAACCATTGAGTTTTTGTGATCCTTATATTATTAGTTTTAGTGGTTCCTTACCGGCCCGTTTAGCTCATAAATAGTTGCTCTATCTTTTACAGATAAGGAATAGGTGTGTGGTGATTAGCTTAGCGGTAACCGTTGAGTGATCACGAGGTGCTTAGCTGAAAAGTAGTCCTTTCCATTGTCATTAATAAATTTGTTATTTGCTTAAGATTTTGAACACGGTGCGTTTAATTGCCTTTGAACATTAGTTGTAAACCCGATTATTTATTCCTTGAATTCTTTAGTTTAATTTGAGATTATTTTATTGTTATGTTTTTATTTGAGAGACGAGGTAGTGAGGCCTTGTGTGCCCACTTGGTTTCGGCCCTGGTGGGGTATACGGCCGTTTGTCGACGCATTGAGTCCGGTGAGCCGGGTTCGGAGCGTGACAAATATATATAACTATTTTTTCAAAAGAAAATACTTTTATAAACAAAATTTATAATTATATTTTCTTAGATACACAGACAATTTTCTATATAAATAATTGTAATTCAAATACCAACAACCGAAATATTCAAAGTGTTTTATTTTTCAAAAATAGGGGGAATAAAGAAGTTTTATGAAAGAATACCACCCATTGACTTGATGCACATGGCATATATCCCCCTTGCAACCACAAAGCATCACGCATGGTGTCTTTCTCATCCATTCCTTTATAATGATTCTTCTTTTAAATAGAAAAACCTTGTTTCTTTGCCTACTTCACATGGTTTTTTAACTTAAGTGTTGATTTTGGGAGAACTCAAAATCAAACCTCAAAGTCCAGGTTAGGTAAAAATACAAGTATTTATTGAATTTACTTAATGTGTAGATATATCCCTTCTAATTTTTCCTAAATAGGGTTTCCTGATTTGTCAAAAGAAAAGAAAAAACTATTTCTCATCTGAATAATTTCTTTTAATAAATTAAAATAAAATTAGAAAATTAGAAAATGGTGGTATATATATTATAATTTAATAGTTATTATAAATATCATTAGATGATAGTTAATATATATATATATATTCTTTTCACAGTGCTTGGGAAAAATAAAACTTTCGTTATCATCAAAGGCCAACATCTCAGCCCCCTTATTTATGAAAGAAAATGACTTGTAGTCCACACAGAAAAGAGGTATATGAATTTCTTCATCTAAATTTTATATATATATATATATATATATATATATATTAAGAATATGTTCTTCTATGTATATATTTGTCTTTATATATATCTCGCTTTAAATTAATAATAAAATAAAGTATCCCCATATTATAAACACTGAAATAACAAAGCAAAGGAACTTACTCCAAAAGAGCAAGCATCTTCAAATTAATTTTTCATTTTACCGATGATACTTATTTAATTAAAAATAATTTTTTATGATCTTACTTAACAAAAAGTGTTTGATTAAAAGAATTATTTTTGAATAATGAGTTACTCCGGTTACTCAGGAAAATTTTTATTTGAGCTAACAAAAATTTTACTTAATCAATATTAATAAACATTTAATACTTTAAATTAATTATCAACTATGTTTATTTAAATAATTAATTTTTTTATAAATAGATCCCATTTAATAGAGGAATAATTACTGTCCCCTAATCCAAAAAGGTAGACATTTAACAACCGATATATTTTTTAAAATTTACGCAACAAATATGATTACTATTAACATGATTCATTCTTATTATACAAACACGATACACATTATGTAAATGACTCATATATAACTAATTTAGGTTGCGCAACTATTTTACTTTTTTTAATAAATACATATTTTTGCGTAAAAACAATTATATGAACCATTATAAATTCTGTAATTGTTAACTATCCTATTTATTTATTTTGTTCTGACCAAGATTGAAATTGTTACAAAAAATTTTCTTTCAACCAATGATTTTTTTGTTTGTTGGTTTTAAATTCTCTTCATAAAGTCTTTATGTTTTGCGAAAGAGATGAATTTAAGTTTTAGTTCACATGAACTGAAAGCACATATACATATAAAATTTATTGCTTGTGCACATGGTCAGCACATGGCTTCCCATTTTAAAGAAAATCTCTCTTTTAACTTCATTCATTGATGTTTCCCTATCACCACTCAAACATTACAAACGTAGTGATGGATGTCCCAAAGGAAGGCCATTTTTCTTCATCATCATTATTGAGTTGGTGTTTGGTAGGAGTTCCCACCCAAATTCTCGCTGTCATCTCTCCAAAGAAAAGGAGGTGTTCTTTCAAGAACACCAGGCAATTTTGATATTAAAAACAAATATTATATTTATAATTTATTTCATAAATATGGACAAATTACAAAACTGAAATATTATATTATATTGACCATAAAATATTTAATAGGGGGGAAAAAAAGAAGCCTTATGAAAGAATACCAACGAATCACTTGATATAAATGGCATATCCCCCGTTCAACCACAATTAAAGCATCACTCATGGTGTCTTTCTCATCCCTTCCTTTAAAACACCACCCACAGCCCATGCCATGCCACATAATTGAACTACCAAAATGAAGAAGGCTTCATTCTATGAGTTTCTCTTCTCCTTCCTCAAACTCAAAACATGCCTCTCAATCTTTTCTCCTCCAAAACACCCTCAAGATTATCCCAAAAAACAGTCAAATGGATGGAAATGCATGCCTTACATAATAGGTATGTCATATATATTTCCTCTTTTTATATATATATTATAATGTTACCTAATGTATCTATTTCATATTACACTCATTTACCATCTTCTATTGCACCTCCTAAGGAGAGTAGTAACTTATTTCTCTTGTAAGTACTGTGAGGTTGAATATATATAGTAGTTTCACCATATTTATCTATATATATTATATATATATCAAACTCATTTTGATCTTGTACGTGAATAAATGTAGGGAACGAAATATTTGAAAAGATAGCCACAACTGGATTAACGGCGAATTTTACAGTGTATTTGATGAGCCATTTTCAGATGAAGCAAATTGATGCAGCGAATTTGGCACAAATATTCTATGGTACATCGAATTTTGCACCTCTTGTCGGAGCTTTCATCGCCGATGCTTATTTGGGGAGGTTTAGAACCTTGGCTTATACATCCATTGCTTCGTTTTTGGTATTGTTCGGTTGCTAACTCTACTTCTACTTGTTTAATTTGCATATGAATTTTGTGTTTTTAATTATATTTTATTTTTATTTTTAATTTGCACGGATTATTTGGCTGGCGTTTTGGATATTTGATGCTAATCTTTTTGGCTTTGGTCATGACTTTTTGGACGTAATACCAACGCCAACCGGTTTTCTTATGACCTTCTTTTGGTTTCTTATTAATTGGAAGCATATTAAAATTTCTATCAAGAATATATATATGCTGCGTATATAACATGCAACAAAATGTTAATTTAATCAATTTTAATTTTGTGGTGTTATTTTGAGTGTGGAGGATTAAATTAAATTATAACATACTTTACAATTTTTATTCATTCTAAATAACATCTAATAAGACTAATTTCTTCCTAATATTTTTTATTTTTAAAATTCATTTTCTTAACTTTACCTTTATATATATGTGATTGAACAATTATGAGCAGATACAATTTTTTTTTTAAGAATAATTTATAACATACTCTTAAAGAAATCATCTTATTTATGCATGTTAATTTTTGAAATTAGGCGATTATGTGAATAATATTTATGGTTCACTAATTTTAGTGTGTATATATATTCAATTACAAAAAAATTCATTGTTCTACTAATATTTGAACGTTATAAAATACAAAAGTTACTCAACGTAAAAACAAAAAAATAGTAATAATATATATATATATATATTAAAACAAATTGGAAGAAAGGAAAATCAAAGGGCTTGTAGCCCAGCGGTACCTTGGATCCCCTCGTGAGAGGAGACGCGAGTTCAATTCCCCCAAACCGCGCTCCCCGTTTTAAGAGGATGAGGACGTTGTAGGCAATCCGTCCGCTATGTCCCCTGAAAATTGGCGCTTGTCACCCTATCTAAAAAAAAATTTGAAGAAAGGAAACCAAAGAATTGACCAACCAATTAGGAGATGGCCAAATGTTCTCTCCAAAGGTAGGTTTGGAGAGGGGGGATTAAATAAATAAAATAATAAGACAAAGGTCTGATACAAAATAAATGGTCCAGTGAGATGTCTAGAAACTTGTACAATACAAACAAAAATATTATTTTCAATTGTCAGAAACTTTATTCAGTAAATTTAGAAAATATATTTTAAATATTCAAAAATAAAATAGTAGTATTAGAAGAACCGACAATGATTTGTGATGCCTATGTGCAGACAGTTGTAGCACATTTTTATGTCATCTTATGTCATCTTAATAAAAAGAACTTCTAATCTAAATTATGTTGCTCCTTTCCATTCCAAGAGGAGCTTATCCAAAATCAAATAATAAAGTAGAAAATTTGATCATTTATTTTAGTTAGATGTACCTTTTATCAAAGGCCGTTTTTGGTCATTACATTGTTTTTATTTACATGGTTAATTTATTTTTCATATGTACACAGTAATTAAAATGATCCTTATGTATGGAGGGAGGTTTATTAGGTTCTTTAAGTGACTCAACATATAGTTTTCATACAAAAAATTTATTATTTATTTATTTATTTATTTTTTGGTTATATAGCTTTTATTTTCAATTTGGAAGTTGACATCGCTTGTTAAGTAGCTGCTACATAAAAACAAAAATTATATATTTAAAATGCAGGTTGAATGGAACCTTAGTAGGCATTAATTTTTATCTAAAGAAAATAATCGTATTGAATTTTCTGTGAATGAAGGAGAAATAAAACAATAAAAACTCATTTAATTGGTTTTATTGACAACAAAGACAAGCCACTATTTACATTATTCACTGTATGTGGAATGAGATTTGATCTTCATGCCTCTCACATGAAAGTCTATTTGTCTTACGGTTCAGCTATACTAATATGCGCATGATTAATTTTTTGTTCTCCATCCAACAATGCATAAACAATAATATAATGGCATCTTTAATAGGGTTGATGACTCTGCTTATTGAGCAGAGTCATCAACCTCGCCCCGTTATTAGCGCTCAGTGACCACTGAGTGCTAGATAGTGGAGCCCTCCATTTATTTTTTGAATATTATATATTATTTAATTATATAATTTCTTTTTTATTATGTATTGTTTTAATTTTTTTAATTTCTTTCATAGGTTAATGTGGGAGATGGTTTAATGTGTATGAGTTTCATAGGTTGATTGTGGATCCCATTTTATAGTATAACTATTATGAAAAATAGTTTAATGGGTAAGAGTTTAATGGGTTGATGAGGTGGCATGGATATTAATCTTTAGGATAGTATAACGATTAAAGTTGTTCTGATTACAAAAAATTTATGGATACATGCAGGGAATGGCTGTCCTAACCCTAACGGTAGTAGTCCCTGAACTGAAACCACCAACCTGCACAAAAGCAACACAACAATTAGGCCACTGTTTAGGGCCAAACAAAGCTCAAGCAGGAGCTCTATACCTCTCGTTAGCGCTGCTAGTCCTCGGAGCAGGTGGTATTCGACCGTGCAGCCTCCCGTTCGGCGTCGATCAGTTTGATCCAAATTCGCAGAAAGATCAAGAGGGCCTCATCAGCTTCTTCAACTGGTACTACTGCACTTCAACTGCAGGTCTAGTGATTGGCCTCACTGTCATAGTTTATATTCAGGATAGCATTAGTTGGGCAATAGGATTTGGTATCCCTACAGGGCTCATGCTATTCTCTATAATATTCTTCTTTCTTGGAGTGAGGCTCTATGTTTATGTCCCCCCACAAGGAAGTAACCTTTCAGGGATTGTTCAAGTCTTTGTGGCTTCTTTCAAGAAGAGATCCCTTAAACTCCCTTCTCCTCATGATTTGAAGTTGCAAGAGGCTTTGCTTCATAATCCTCCTGTCAAGAATGAAAGAGTCATGAAGCTTCATTTGAGCTCACAGTTCAGGTTAGCTCTTCTCAATTCATGATAATTCTTTTACACCTGCGTTGTTATTACTTAAAAAAAAAGTTGTATTTATTTTTGTCTTTTTCTTTGTTTTGTCTTTTAAAATGATTATGAGCTTACTATACGAAGCATATAATTTTTTTAACCCATCTTTCATGCGTTAGCCACGCCATACACACACACTGGACACAAATGAATAAAAAGATAAATTATTGAAATCATATTGAATATTTTGAAAGCAAAGATTAAAATAAATTATATGAGAAAATACCTTAATCTTTAGACATTGCTAGCTTCAAACTTGATTTGTTACGTATATATATATATATAGGCAAAAAATCTTGATAATGTGAAGTTTATTAACAGAACTTAAACCAAGTCATTCAAGTATGAGGATGATCTTAACACATAGGAACATATTAATTAAGCTTGATCCTTAGGGTTTTATTTTGTCAAAGTTTTATTAGAATAGAATCTCATATATATTCATAACTTGACATTTAAATGACTGATATATATATATTTTAAATAAATGACTCGATTAAGATCCAAGTATGTATTTTTAAATAAATCTTTTTACACTTGTTGTTGTAGTTTCTTGAACAAAGCTGCAATAAAGAGTGAAGATGATGAAATAAAAGTAGAAGAGAACAAGTAGTCCAAGAAACCCATGGAAGTTATGCAAAGATCCAACAAATAGAAGAAGTGAAATGCTTGATTAGAATCATTCCCATCCCGGTTGTCGGCATCATCCGCTTACTTGCAAGTGACTCAACAATGGACATTCACAAACCCTTCAATCCCTCACAATGGACAGACACCTTGGTCCTCACTTTCAAATCCCTGCAGGAACCATTGGCTCCATTTCACTCCTCTCTCTCACCATCTTCATACCCATCTATGACCAAATCTTTGTCCCCTTAGCTAGAAGCATCACTAAAATAGACAGTGGAATCACACTGTTACAAAGACAAGGAGTAGGTCAAGTTTTCTCTATATTGGCAATGGTGGTTGCTGGCCTCGTTGAGAAGAAGAGGAGAGCTTCTGCTTTGTTGCATGGTGGCATCAATGGCTCTTCACCATTAACAGCCATGTGGCTTGGACCACAACTTGTCTTGATGGGCATTGCAGAGGCTTTCAATGCAGTTGGTCAGATTGAGTTTTATAACAGGCAGTTTCCTGAACACATGCAAACTCTTGCAAGTTCTCTCTATTTTTGTAGCTCGGCTGGTGCTAGCTATCTGAGTAGCATTATTGTGACCATTATGAAGAATACTACCCGTGGGAATCAAGTGGGGAATAGTTGGTTGGAGGATAACCTTAATATTGGGAAATTGGACTTGTTTTACTATGTTATTGCATTCATGGGGGCTATGAACTTGATCTACTTCATGGTTTGTGCTCATTTTTATCGTTATAAAGGTACTCAAGTGGTAGAAGTTGATGAATCTAATGGAAAGGAAATTATTCCTTAGACGAGGTTGTAAAGAAAATTGTATGCCATCTTATATAGTAATACATTAATTTATCACATCTTGTGTAAACTAATTTAGGTGGTGTTTGTTTGACCGGATTTGGTGGTCCATGTTATTGGAATTACATGATCGTGTAAGGTATTTTGTTTGGTTAGCTGAATTTGAAAAAGTTGAAATATTTGTAAATTTGATGGTTTGTTATATGGCCAGATTTAGAACTATGGCCAAATTGGGTGTCGTTGAAATTTTTGGATTTTTAATCAGCCGAAGGAAAGGAAGCCTGAAAGTGTGCCTTCGATTAAAGTAAAATTTTTAATTGAAAGTCATAAATTAGAAAGTCATAAATTTTTGGTTAGAAAAAAGTGTAAAATCATAAATCACTTTTTTTGTTTGAGCGAAAAAAAACATGAAGTGGGGTTTACTAGTAAATTATATTGAAATTTATTATGTTTGATATATGTATCATTTTTTTTTAATTAACATCTTAATTTTGTTGTAAAAATTAAAAATTAGAAAGTTAACAATAAAAAATAAAAAAAAAAGTAAAAAAAAAAAGATAAAATATAAAATAAAAGATAAAAAAATAAATGTAAAAATTTAATAATGATTTATAAAAAATATAAATGTGAGTGATTAATTTGCCCGCACTTTATCTATGGCACACTATATTTTGATTGCACCTTTCTAAAAGGTTCATCGGCTCTAACAATTCCTTCTACATCTACCAAAACTACCAGGAATGTTTCAAAAAAGGTAGGCATATGATGTACAAAAAGCTTGCGCCCTTCTTTATCTCTAAAGATGGGTGTCCTAACCATCCAACAACTATTCCATCCCCGTTGTCCATTGAGACTGCTCTAAATAATCCCCCATTTGCTTATGAAGGAAGTCTTAGATTTTCAATAAAAAAAAAATTACTTCAAACTCGGATTTCTAGATCATTCCCGTAATTCAATGGTGGAATTTCTTTGTTTCGGTATTTCCGGAATAAGAGTGTGTGACTTGTTATAATTGATCCTACCGATAATACGTAGAATGAGTCTGTCATCTTTACCAAGGCGATTCTACCCCCGTCGGTATTTATTCTTAAAATGGGACACGTAAGTCTCACTTTGATCAAAATTTTCTTGAAGTCAAAAAATGAAGTGGAAGTTTTTGGAAGTAGCCACTTCCACGGTTCAATTTCTAATCCGGTGAACCAAACAAGTAAAAATGTCACATTAGCTCTCATTTCCGTCACTTCGACCTCCAATATGGCCAACCAAATACGCCCTTAGAAAACATGAATATTCATGGATTAATGATAAAATAGATTTAAGTTCAAATTTAAAGATACTATGTCTATAAGATGAGAGAGTAAGTTTTAAATATTATTGCTTGTAAACACTAATGTACTAGATATAGGATTATTTGTTACCCTAATATTCTTTTAGTACTAGGATCCAAATAAATCAAGTAAACTTATTAAATTAAGTTGACAAAGTATTTTTTCATAGTTATTTATTAAAATAATTTAATATGTATTTTATTACCTATTTTATAATTAACAAAATCTAATTAGATATTTTATAATTAATAAAAACAAATAGTCACCAAAGGTGTGGTAACCTCACTATGGGCATTTACATTCTCTAAATAAATCAAATCAAATCAAATATGATAAGGGTCCGAATGTATTTGCATTATCATTATTACTATATATATTTGGCATAACTATTTGATGAATTATTGGCAAATTGGTGCTTAATTTGCTATTTTGATGTATCTAGAATATGAACACAAGTGCGTGAAGTGTGTGAGAATGAATTACGGATAGTTTGGAACTAATTAGGTTATTCCAACAACCATATGGGCCCCTTGTGGTAGTATAGATATAGATGAAGAGAAGTTTCTCTCAACAACAAAACAAAAATAATAAGCATAATAGAATCCCTTACAATTGAATGATAGTAAGGATTTGTGGCCATAAATCCAAGACAGAAGAGTTTGCGGCCATGACTTACATTTGCAAACTAGAACATAAGATGAAGACAGAAAATCGTATGAGTCAGGATATTGTGATATTTCTGTTTGTATTTGGGGAGTTCCATAAATAAGAAACAAAATATTGGTAGAAGCCAACTTGAGGAACGTCAAGGTAAAAGAAATGGAGATGATAACAATGGTCATGGACTTAGTTAAATATTTACCCTTTAGTTTTTAATTTGTTTAGCTTGTTCAAGGTACTTAGGTACTCTTACTTTCAGTTAATTTGTTATGTACTTATATTGTGTTACTTTTAGTTTATTTTTAAATACTTGTATTTTGTTATTCATTGTTTTAATCTTAGAAATTGTTATCTTTAAATAATATCTGAATTGTAATTGAGTTGATAGGTTCAAAAAATATGCATGAATACCCATTAATGTTTTATATTTAGTATTAAAATTACAACAAGATATTTACGCAGAGAATAACCTGGAATTATGTATATTTCGCATGATGTTTACCCAGGGAATACCCAAGGATATTATATTTTTAATAAGAGTTTTACCTAGACATTACCTAGGGATTAGCTAACAAACATAATAATGTATACCCAAGAATTACCCATGCTAGATTTCCTAGCGATTTCCCATGAGATATATATGGGTAATTCCTGGTTTTTTTATCAAATCCTAGTAATTATTTACCCAGGGATATAAACAATTTACCCGGGGTTGATTCACAGATAATCTATGGTCTTTTATCAAGCTAAAGAATTATTTACCCAGGGATCTAAATCATTTACCCAGAGTTGTATCCGTGGGTAATTTACCCAAAAATGGGAAATTATGTGAGTAATGTTTTACCTACGAGCCTATCGGCAAGGAACTCTAATCCGTAAGTAATCCTTGTTTATCCAGAAATTTTTACAGTTTTACCCACAAAATCGTCCATGGGTAAATTGTATTTTCCTTGTCGTGTTGGCGGTAAATGTCAAGAAAGGGAGTCTGCCAGTTGGCTTATGCGTGTAGCCCCGGTCGCAAGTACAAGATAGAAGTACTTTCAGTCCAAGGCTTAACCTTGCAAGCTAGGTCATAAGACCCAGACAGAAAACCATACAGGTCAAGGTTATGAATATAAGCTAACTGTAAGAGTAGCTACTTTTCACCTCTAGGTCCATACGGTAGAAATTACATGCTTGTAAGCACCCTATAAGTCTAATTAAGGGTATAAACAAGGTCTCTGAGGGTTTTAGAAGGGACTTTTAGCTCCTACACAGGAGAGGAAGATGGGGAAGACCAAGAAGAGCTCTTCTTCACCAATTCTTTAGAGCTTCAACAAAGCCATCAACAAGCAATCTCGGTGGCGTTTATGGAAGTACCTTGGGTGTTTGTCGCTAATCCAAGAAGAAAGGGTTTGAGGGAGTGCTTAATGTTTTATTCAATGTCTTTCCTTTCTCTTAGATTGGATTGTTGTTCCCCACCAGTGGTGGCCTAATTTGCTTGGTGTTTTGGCGTGGATGAACCTTACAGCTTTTTATCTTTTGGGACTTAGATGAAACCAATTCTAGACTTTCATTGGTTTTCATAGTGCAATATGTTATTTTAGATTTAATTATGTGTTTTTGTTGTCTTGATTCTTATCGTTGTAAAAGCAAGAAATCCATGTATGATTTACATAAGCAAAGATCTAGAGATCCGCCATATATAAATGCACCTAGAGATATGGCACTTTGGGATCGATAGGTGATTCCCACTATTCTCCTAAGTGAGATTAACATATATAGGGTTCATTGTCCGATAATATTGTGGTCGTAGGGAGTGATCATTTGGAAGGTAGTTCAATAATTCTCCATTTAGAACTAGAGTTGATTGCTTCGAGAGAATAATCAGCTAATTTTTCAATCCGTATAGATTTCTAGGAGAGTTCATTAAGTGTAACACAGTTGTAGCAATCTCTATATTAGCTCCGTAAGAGACTATGTGCTATTCATCTTGAGAAAAGGAATATTTTGTTGCAAGAATTCTCTCGGTCTAACTTATATTGCTTATTTCTTTTGCATCCTTGTCTAGTCATATCCTTTCCACTGGGGGAAGTCTATGCCTAGATTGACACCTCTTGTCCATGCTTGGTTTATTCCTTAAAAGCCAATGTTATCATTTCATGCTTTCATTATATTCTCATTTTCTTTTACTTTTTGCACAAAAACCTTTTATGATTAGGCTACATAACAATGTAAAAGTCAATACTAGTGCTTCCTAGTTCCTCGTGGATGGACACCCTTGCTCTCATCCACACTATATTATTTACTCAACACATGCAGTTGCATCTAGAGGTGATATTAGTCACCATCAAAATATATGATTTTCAAATCTATACATACAAATCCCCCCAACAAATACAAAATTCTATAATTCAACAATCCAAATACACCCAACCAAACATAGGATTTGACCCTCCTTTATTTTCAAATACAAGTATTAATTTTATGAAACAATAGAAGTTTTTGTTAGTTTACATGACTTGTATTATAAAAAGTGCATGATTGAGGATGGATAATATTTTTACTAGCTATATGTGTGCATGTCTTTGCAATGGAAAGGGGTAACACCTCCTAGCTTGAAGTAGTTAAAAGAAAAAAAAGAAGGTGCATCAATGTTGCAGTATTTTCAAAGGTTGTTATCATTTATTACAAGAACACAATCAAAATTGCAGATATGATTAGCACTAGTATTTATTGTCTATTCATCATTTCCCCTAAATATAAGTTTCAATGTTTAATAATAAATAAATTTGAAGTGCAAAAGTTAAGATGCCATCTTTTAATCTATAAGAAATAGTAATTTTAAACTATAAAGAACCCTAAATAGTGTTGAATTTGATGAGAAAACAATGAAAGGAATTAATAAGATAAAAGAAAATAAAGCTGAAAAAGCATTCTCCATGGTTCAAAAGGGAGTGGCTAGCCAATTTTCCAAAGACATAAAAACAACTATGGCCTCAAATTTCAGAAGTTACTATGAGCATGGTCAATGCATGACTCCATTGATAGGATTAGTGCCTAGTCAATATGCTAAAATATTCATATTAAAATAGATTATCATTCAGAAAATCACTAAGTCCAAAAATTTTGATATACAGTATAAAATAATTATATATATATGTATAATTCAAAAATTCTCAGATTTCACCGCAAGTAGAAATATTTGCATGATCTCGAAGAACTTCAATCATTTTCAAAATAAATATTTCTATAAATAAATTGATAACTAAGCATCGTAAAAAAATAAATAGATCATAGATAACGGATAAGCGACGATAAATAGATATGGAGAAATAAGTAAGTGAATATTAATAAATAATACATTATAAATTATTAAAAAAATTAAGTAATTCAATCACAAGTAATTGGATAATAATTAAACCAAATTTATAACTATCAAAAATTTCATAATGCAAATTTATATCATGAGTTTCTTAAGCTGAAAAAGATTCTAAAATTCAAAATGGGAATGTGTGTTGCACATATTTTATTTTTTCTTTTCTGACAAATAGGTGGTGAGATCCGCAAGCGCACGGGTCGTCAAGTAATACCTCTCACGCACGCGTGAGAGGGTCGTATTCCCTGGGGTCCCAAAAGCTGCTATTACTTCCCCCTAGACGGCACTGTCTAGTCTACCAAAGAAGGAGAATTAAAACAAGACAAGAAAACTAACAAAGATAACTATAAACAGGTTGGACTAAGGCGCACCAAATAAGCATATCAAGGAGGCAATTAGCAATGAAAGTACGAGGTCCCGAGCTAGGATCCCCTCGGGATTACTAAAGCTAGTAGGAAGCTAGAATTACACAGGTACTGGTGGTTCTTGACCAGGAGAATCCTAAAGTAGGCCAACCCGATGGTCACGGCAGTTGGCCCCTAATCCGGTACGAGTATTGATACGGAATTCATTCCGCCCAAATCCTCATACGATTGCATTAAAGGCACAAGATTCTCAAATTAGGGTTGAAGCACAAACTAGGCACAACCCTAATACCGGAGGGGTACAAAATACCCGATGGTCACGGCGTATTTGTACAGGTATCCCTTCCAAGCTTGGGAGTCTAAAACTAGGGCGATGGTCACGCAACCTACTATAACCTAGAAATCGATACACAGAGTTCTCATGCATACCAATACATCAAAGTACACCAAGCATGAACCACAAAACACACCAAATACCATAAATGTAATCTAAAACACCATACAAAGCAAGTTCATCCCAAGGTTCACCGGATGCCCGGTGACCTTGGGAGTCTAGTTCATCATCAACAAAGGAGAAAGCAAGAAATATAACAAATACAAGACAAAGCTCATAACAAACTCCCTTAAGATGAAGACTAGAAGGTGGTGATGAGAATTTGTCGGATCCGCGCCGGCAAGCTCCTAGATCCTCTCCTTGATAGCACAACCTCTTCTCCCGTTGATTTCCCCCTCAGATTTGCCTTCTCCACTTGCCTTGAAGCCCTAGGTGAAGATGGTGGAGAATGGTGGCCAAGAGCCCCTTCAAAAATGCCCTAAAAGCTCTCTTAATACATGATATCGCGATGCCTTGCGGGTGGCCTTGCGGGCGCAAGGTTGCCCGCAAGGCATCCAGAGAGTTTGTCAGAATTTTTTCCTTTCGGTGCTACAGTACCCTGCTACAGTGATTACGCTACAGTACTCTGCTACAGTACTGCTACAGTGATGAAGCCCAAAAACGCCGTATTTGGGGTAGATTTCTTCATAAATACGTTCTTGAGTTTATTTTGCTTATTCCGGGCCTGTAACACAAGTAAAGCAACTTTAACCAAGAAAATAGATAACAACATAACAAAAAGGGAAAATAAAATATACGCAAGTACATATAAAATACGTATATTTAGACGTTTATCAAACATCCCCACACCTAAGCGTTTGCTTGTCCCCAAGCAAACAAACATGAAGAACAGAGGTAAGAAGATAAATGGCTAAATATACAACCTCAAGCTCAAAAGTACAGGACTTCACTAGCACAGATGGTTAGAAGTCAGGAAGTGAGTTGTTCAGTGTATAGACAGGCAATATCAGCTCTGTTTCATCCAAAGTGTCATTGTGAGTGTGTGCTGACTCCCACACTGATCTCCACACCCTGGATTACCCCAGGATGTCCATTCACCTCACACAAATTGAAGTTAATGTTAGAAGTGCTAAAGACCCTCTCAATAGTCAATTAAAAATCTTCTGGTCTCCAAAACGGAACTTTAACATCAAGTGAGGATAGAACAGGTTTCAGGCGCCCGAAAGGTCTTTTTTTTTTTTTTTTTTTTTTTTTTTTTTTTTTTTTTTTTTTTTTTTTTTCGAGTCCGCCTAACGTAGACTGCACAAAAATCTTTCAGCAGGATGCACATGCTGGCCAGGCACAAGAGCCACCCAACTTACTTGACTACAGATCTACATATACGCATTCATGCTTTTATAAGGAGAGGAATACTGACATAGACTCTTTTTTTTTTTTTTTTTTTTCACAACGCCTGATCAAACCTGCTAAAAACTTCACTTAAAAACCTCACTGAGGGTTAAAGCAAAAACAGGAGACTGAAAAATTTTTAAAGGACTATTGAAAGAAGAATTTAACATCCTAACACAAAAATCAATAAGATGGGTTAGAGCGTCAGAATTGGGAGTTATAGTGAGCAGGTATAAATGTGCACTAAGGATGAAACAGAACTACATTCAAGCACATGTAAAGTACAACTCACTACTATCATTCTACCAAGCTAGGAAGTCCTTAACAATAACATCAGCTATCATAGGTAATTCAAGCATGCAATTAAATAAAATACTCCAAAGTTCATGAAAATCTACCCGCCCCCACTCAAAGATGCACATTGTCCTCAATGTGTCTAAATCAGCAGTTCATAAAAAATATAGGTAATAAAAGCATAATAAGAGGGTTTCATGAACTTCCCCGAGTCTCAAAACATGAGTCTTGAAGTCCATGAGATCGAGGTAGCCACCAATGATGCGAGTAGATGATCGAGAGAGAAGGCGTGCTTGATGCCCTACTTCCACCCTACAAGATAGAAAGGAACATCATCTCAAGGCATCTAATATACACCAAAAGAAAAAAAAAAAAAACACAAACAAAAGCAAACAAAACAAACAACTAGAACAACACAACAATCAAGCAAAACATAATCCAAGCAAGTCCTTTGTTCAATCATTAACATGGTGTCCAAATCTCTCTAATGCAAGCATGGCTAAGGGTTTACAAATATTATTCAAGATTAAGCCACATACAAGAGAAGTAATGGTTCAACATGATGGGAATGTGAAAGAATTCAAGAATTGCTACAGTAATTCCCCAAAAAAATTTGCAAGAGTTTCTCTTGTAAATGGAGCATAAAAAATTTTTACAAAGCTTTAAATTTGCTCTAAAAACCCCACAAAAACAGCAAACAACCAAACTCCCACAACATTGGCATCCATTTAACTTGAAAAAGTGGAGAATGGAATAAGAAACATTCATGCTTGAAAACTAGGGTTTAGAGAGAGGTACCTTGGGGAATCGATGAAGATAATGGTAAAACTCCCAAACATTCATGCAAATCAGGTCTCTAGATGTAGGAGAGGCGTGAAGAGGAAGAAAAATGAAGAAAAACGGCGAAAGAATGAGGGAAAACGGATGAGAAATGAGAAAGTTATGAAAAAAATTGTGAATGGGGATGTTTAAGAGATGGGTGCCCGAAGGCCTTGCGGGCTGGCTTGCGCCCGCAAGCCAGCCCGCAAGCCTTTTCTGGATGGCTTGCGGGCATCCTCACGCCCGTAAGGATGCCCGTGAGACCTGCAAATTCAGCCCTTGTACATTTTTTTTCATTTCAACCATTGCACAATCAAAGCAACAATGAATTCGACCAAAAATCACACAAGAATTTGCATTCAAATGGCATAAAATCAAAGGACCAAACCTAAAAATTCAAGAACAAGCATGGATCAAAATCAAAATACACATACAAAAACTAACAATCAAACCACAACAAATAAAAGAGAAATAACAACACAACAATAAAAAAAACACAACTAGAATACGAAAATTGAAAGAACAAGAATTTAAAGACTTGGGTTGCCTCCCAAGAAGCGCTTGTTTAACGTCATTAGCTCGACGTACCTCTTTCTTACCTTAGGGAGGCTTGAAAATGGTGTGTTCATCCCGGCTTGAGACAAAGATAAGAACTACCAAAAAATACGAACTTTACCTTCCGGGATGATGCAAGTTTGGAGGTCATGCTTGAGTTACCTTTTGGCCTCCATGGGAAAAGCTTGGGCCGAGGTACCTTTTTATCTTATTCATCTTTCTTTGCATTTTCCATCCTAGTCTTCTTTCTAGTTTTCAGTCTTTCAACTATAGTAAGCATCTTTCATCTTATGCATCGGTTAGATAATAAAGGGTAAGTTAGTACTTGAAGAGCTTGTCATTGTGAATTTGATTACCCAATTCTCGGGTACACTTTACTACTTCATATGACCCGTGCATTTGTGATGTATACACAAAGTGCGTATCATGGATACCCAAATACCATCACTACACGTTATGGTTCACCCTAGAGAAGGAATAATTACTACAATCCAAACACACACTAAGTTCAAAAATGACTTTGCTAAAGAGTCCCAAAGGGTGATCAACTTCGCTTGCTTCAACCTTCATTCGCTTCAACTTTGGCTCGTTTCAAGTTCTTCCTTTCCACTCTAATTACCTAGCTCATCGACCCCCATTTGCTATGGTCGGTGAGGGTAACCATCCAATGCCACATAATACCAGGCCTTTGATTCCCAAGAAGATCCCTGATAAACGTCTAAATATACGTATTTTATACGTAATTGTGTAAATTATTTTATTATCTTTTTAATGAGCTGATGCCCTTTTTCGGTCTAAATCTCTTTATCTTTCTATTTCAAGCCTGTCAGAAGCCCTGGGGACTCGACGACGAGATGAGGAACGAATTCAACATCAAAACAGCGTTTTCGAGAAGGGATACCGTAGCACAAAGCAATGTAGCTTTCACTATAGCGATTCATCGTAGCTCATCACGGGTTTCTCGGCAAAAGTAAAAATCCCGAGGGGTCAGCATACCGGCTGTATGCTGACCCGTTTACCCATCGGGATTTGGGTGTTTAAAAGGCTCTCTAGGGCATCTTTTGAGGGGACTTTTGGCCACCATTCTCCACCATCATCTTCTAGGGTTTCAAGGCAAGTGGAGAGGGCAGATCGGAGGTGGAAATCAAGGGGAGAAGAGGTTTTGCTATCAAGGAGAAGATCTAAGAGCTTGCGGGCGCGGATCCGATAAGTTCTCATCACCACCTTCTAGTCTTCATCTTAGGGGAGTTTGCTTTGAGTTTTATCTTGTATTCTTTGTATCTCTTGCTTTTTCCTTTGTTGATGATGAACTAGACTCCCAAGGTCGCCGGTCATCCGGTGAACCTTGGGATGAACTTGCTTTGTATGGATGCTTAGATTTACATTCATGGTATTTGGTTTGTTTTGTGGTTCATGCTTGGTGTACTTTGATGTATTGGTATGCATGAGAACTCGTGTATCGATTTCTAGGTTTTAGTAGGTTGCGTGACCATCGCCCTACTTTTAGACTCCCAAGCTTGGAAGAGATACATGTACAAATACGCCATGACCATCGGGTATTTTGTACCCCTCCGAGATTAGGGTTGTGCCTAGTTTGTGCTTCAACCCTAATTTGAGGATCTCGTGCCTTTAATGCAATCGTAAGAGGATTTGGGCGGAAGGAATTCCCGTATCAATACTCTTACCGGATTAGGGGCCAACTGCCGTGACCATCGGGTTGGCCTACCTTAAGATTCTCCTGGCCAAGAACCACCAGTGCCTGTGTAATTCTAGCATCCTACTAGCTTTAGTAATCCCGAGGGGATCCTAGCTCGGGACCTCGTACTTTCATTGCTAATTGCCTCCTTGATATGCTTATTTGGTGTGCCTTAGTCCAACCTGTTTATAGTTATCTTTGTTTGTTTTCTTATCTTGTTCTAATTCTCTATCTTAGTTAGACTAGACAGTGCCGTCTAGGGGGAAGTAATAGCAGCTCTTGGGACCCCAGGGAATACGACCCTCTCACGCGTGCGTGAGAGGTATTACTTGACGACCCGTGCGCTTGCGGACAATCGACCAAGTTTTTGGCGCCGTTGCCGGGGAATTCCAAGAATGCTAGGAAAACCTTTAGCTCACTGCTTTAGTCATTTATCTTTCTTTTTGTGAATTTTTGTTTTTGTTTGTGTCTTTCACCATTTTGTTCATATTTGTTTATTTTCCTTCTTTCTTGTTTACTTTGTTAGCTTATTATTTTTAGTCTAATTATTTATACAGGGCCATGGATTTTCAGGGAAATATATTGGCCGCCAAAATCTATGCACTTGAAGAACAAAATAACCGGTTTTCCACAAAAGTCTATGATCTTGAGAAGAAGATAGAATGTCTCTTTGCCATGAAAGAAAGCCAAGGCATTACACAACAACCAAGACCTCAATAACCCCAAGTTCCCCAATTTCAGCCGCAACATCGGCAAGAGAGGAAATACACTACTGAAGATGTTCTAGCAAGGTTTATGCTTGCTACAGATGCAAGGTTTGCAATAATGGACAGACGACTTGATGAATTTGGTACAATACTAAGGAATGTCCAAGCTTCAATCAAAGCACTTGAGAACCAAGTTGAGAAACTTGTTAGGGCAAATTCCGAGCCTTCTTTGGGTAGCCCAATGAGTAGTATTGAAAATGACCCAATTGAAAACCGGGCGGTTATCAATCTTATGAGTGGGCAACAATTAGAAGATGGGGTAAAGCAAGACAATGAGGAGGTCATCATGGCTATAGAAGTATGTGAGGAAGTAGAGGAGGCCCCATCTATCACATTTCAAGAAACTACTTGCCTCGATATCGATCATTCAATCAACAAATCGATAACCTTCAAGTGCAGAGAAAAAAATTTGGGAATTGTATTTGAAGATTTGGGGAGGAAAAAAATGTCATCCTTGAACCCACCTATGCCGGGCTTGAACAATTCCCAACCAAAACTTTTTCCATGGCGGCCCAAGCAAATTTTATGGGCCACTTTTGATCATTCAAGAAAGGTTGAGAAAAGAAATGTGAAAAGGGTGTTAAAGCGTCCAATTAATCCACCTATGCGAAGCTTGACAAGTTCTTAACCCAACTTGTTCCCTTGGAAACCCAAACAACACTTATGGGTAATTCAAGGTGATTTGACAATGGCCGAGGAGCAAGATTTGGGTAGGAGGTTGACGCCATTCGAGGACCCACCGTTGCCAAGATTAAATAATGCTCGGCCCAAGCTTTTCCCATGGAGGCCAAAAGGTAACTCAAGCATGACCTCCAAACTTGCATCATCCCAGAAGGTAAAGTTCATATTTTTTGGTAGCTCTTATGCCACCTCTAGCCGGGAGGAACACACCATTTTCAAACCTCCCTAGGTAAGAAAGAGGTACGTCGAGCTAATGACGTTAAAAAAAAGCGCTTCTTTGGAGGCAACCCAAGTTCCTTTCATTTCCCGTACTCATTTTCTTGTTTGTGTTGTCTAATTTTACTTATGTTCTTAGTAGTGGTTCGTGTGTAGTTGTGCTTTTCGTCGTTTTTCTTGATTATTTCACCTTTTTGTTAACTTGTTTGTCATGTGGTTTTTGAAGAATTCTTGTTCTAGATGCATGCATGTTGATGTTTTGAGTGTTTAAATGATGTTTCCGGCCATATTTTTCAAGGTTTCATTGGTGTTTTGAGTGTACAAAGTGTGGAGATCGATTCGGTGCAAACAGAAGGTCTTGGCGACCATCCTTACGGCCGTAAGGATGGCCGGTGAGAATTTTCGCGAAGTTCTTGCCGACCATCCTTACGGCCGTAAGGATGGTCGGCAAGACCACCCTAAGAAGCATTAAAAGGGCAAGTTTTGGGGCTTAAACTATTCACTCTTCTTCCCCATTCCTCTAACCGGTTCTCCCTCATTTCTCCACCGTTTTTCCTCATTCTTTTTGCTCTAGTTTGCTCTCCTCCTCCTCTTTTCCATATTGGTGACAAAAATTTGGAGTTTGAGCAAGCTTTTGGCCGGATCTAGCCCTTAGATTCACTCATCTTACTCTAGGGCAAGGGTTTGATCTCTCACTCAAAACCTTGATTTTTTTCTTATTTTTGTGGATGAAATTTCATGGAGTTTTGTTGTTTGTTGTTTTGTGGGTTTTGGGAGCAATTTCAAAGCTTTGAAAAAATGTTTATGCTCGATTTACAAGAGATGCTCTTGCAAAATCTTTTGGGAATTACTGTAGCAATTCTTGAATTCTTTCACATTCCCATCATGTCGAACCATTGCTTCTCTTGTATGTGACTTAATCTTGAATCATATTTGTAAACCCTTAGCCATGCTTGGATTATTGAGCTTTGGACACCATGATAATGATGAACAAAGAATTTGCTTTGATTTTGTTTTGCTTGATTGTTGTGTTGTGTTAGTTGTTTGTTTTGTTTGATTTTGTTTGTGTTTTTTTCTTTTTGTGTGTGTTAGGTGCCTTGATATGATGTTCCTTTCTATCTTGTAGAATGGAAGTAGGGCATCAAGCATGCCTTCTCTCTCGATCATCTACTCGCATCATTGGTGGCTACCCCGATCTCTTGGACTTCAAGACTCATGTTTTGAGACTCGGGGAAGTTCATGAAACCCTCTTATTATACTTTTATTGCCTATATTTTTTTTATGCACTGCTGATTTAGACACATTGAGGACAATGTGCATCTTTGAGTGGGGGGGGGTGGATTTTCATGAACTTTGGAATTGTTTTAAATTGCATGCTTGACTCACCTATGATAGCTATGATTTTATTGTTAAGGATTTCTTAGCTTGGTAGAATGATAGTCGTGAGTTGTACTCTACATTTGCTTGAATGTAGTTCTGTTTCATCTTTAGTGTATTTATGCCTGCTCACTTTAACTTCCACTTCTGACACTCTAACCCATCTTATTGAATTAGTGTTAGGATGCTAAATTCTTCTTTCAATAGTCCTTTAAAAACTTTTGAGTCTCCCCGTTTTTGCTTTAACCCTAAGTGAGGTTTTTAAGTGAGGTTTTTAGCAGGCTTTTGATCAGGCGTCTTAAAAAAAAAAAAAAAAAAAAATGTGAAAAATGAGTCTATGTCAGTATTCCTCTGCTTGTAAAAGCATGAATGCGTATATGTAGATCTGTAGTCAAGTAAGTAGGGTGGCTCTTGTGCCTGGCCAGCATGTGCATCCTACCGAAAGCTTTTTGCACGGCTACGTTAGACGGACTCGAAAAAAAAAAAAAAATAATTTTGACCTTTCGGGCGCCCGAAATCTGTTCTATCTTCACTTGTTGTTAAAGTTCCGTTTGTGAGACCGTAAGATTTTTAACCGACTATTGAGAGGGTCTTTAGCACTCTAACACTAACTTCAATTTGTATGAGGTGAATGGACATCCCGGGGTAATCCAGGGTGTGGAGGTCGATGTGGGAGACAAAGACACACTCACAAGAACACTTTGGATGAAACAGAGCCGATATTGCTTGTCTATACACCGAACAACTCACTTCCCGATTTCTAACCATCCGTGCTAGTGAAGTCCCGTACATTTGAGCTTGAGGTCGTATATTTAGCCATTTATCTTCTTGCCCCCCGTTCTTCACGTTTGTTTGCTTGGGGACAAGCAAACGCTTAGGTGTGGGGATGTTTGATAAACGTCTAAATATACGTATTTTATACGTAATTGTGTAAATTATTTTATTATCTTTTTAATGAGCTGATGCCCATTTTCGGTCTAAATCTCTTTATCTTTCTATTTCAGGCCTGTCAGAAGCCCTGGGGACTCGACGACGAGATGGGGAACGAATTCAACATCAAAACAGCGTTTTCGAGATGGGGATATCGTAGCACAAAGACCGTAGCAAGATCGTAGCTCATCACCGGCTTCTCGGCAGAAAAGTAAAAATCCGAGGGGTCGCATACCGGCCGTATGCCGACTGTTTTACCCATCGGGATTTGGGTGTTTAAAAGGCTCTCTAGGGCATCTTTTGAGGGGGACTTTTGGCCACCATTCTCCACCATCATCTTCTAGGGTTTCAAGGCAAGTGGAGAGGGCAGATCGGAGGTGGAAATCATGGGGAGAAGAGGTTTTGCTATCAAGGAGAAGATCTAAGAGCTTGCGGGCGCGGATCCGATAAGTTCTCATCACCACATTCTAGTCTTCATCTTAGGGGAGTTTGCTTTGAGTTTTATCTTGTATTCTTTGTATTTCTTGCTTTTTCCTTTGTTGATGATGAACTAGACTCCCAAGGTCGCCGGTCATCCGGTGAACCTTGGGATGAACTTGCTTTGTATGGATGCTTAGATTTACATTCATGGTATTTGGTTTGTTTTGTGGTTCATGCTTGGTGTACTTTGATGTATTGGTATGCATGAGAACTCTGTGTATCGATTTCTAGGTTTTAGTAGGTTGCGTGACCATCGCCCTACTTTTAGACTCCCAAGCTTGGAAGGGATACATGTACAAATACGCCATGACCATCGGGTATTTTGTACCCCTCCAGTATTAGGGTTGTGCCTAGTTTGTGCTTCAACCCTAATTTGAGGATCTCGTGCCTTTAATGCAATCGTAAGAGGATTTGGGCGGAAGGAATTCCCGTATCAATACTTTTACCGGATTAGGGGCCAACTGCCGTGACCATCGGGTTGGCCTACCTTAAGATTCTCCTGGCCAAGAACCACCAGAGCCTGTGTAATTCTAGCATCCTACTAGCTTTAGTAATCCCGAGGGGATCCTAGCTCGGGACCTCGTACTTTCATTGCTAATTGCCTCCTTGATATGCTTATTTGGTGTGCCTTAGTCCAACCTGTTTATAGTTATCTTTGTTTGTTTTCTTATCTTGTTCTAATTCTCTATCTTAGTTAGACTAGACAGTGCCGTCTAGGGGGAAGTAATAGCAGCTCTTGGGACCCCAGGGAATACGACCCTTTCACGCGTGCGTGAGAGGTATTACTTGACGACCCGTGCGCTTGCGGACAATCGACCAAGTTTTTGGCGCCGTTGTCGGGGAATTCCAAGAATGCTAGGAAAACCTTTAGCTCACTGCTTTAGTCATTTATCTTTCTTTTTGTGAATTTTTGTTTTTGTTTGTGTCTTTCACCATTTTGTTCATATTTGTTTATTTTCCTTCTTTCTTGTTTACTTTGTTAGCTTATTATTTTTAGTCTAATTATTTATACAGGGCCATGGATTTTCAGGGAAATATATTGGCCGCCAAAATCTATGCACTTGAAGAACAAAATAACCGGTTTTCCACAAAAGTCTATGATCTTGAGAAGAAGATGGAATGTCTCTTTGCCATGAAAGAAAGCCAAGGCATTACACAACAACCAAGACCTCAATAACCCCAAGTTCCCCAATTTCAGCCGCAACATCAGCAAGAGAGGAAATACACTACTGAAGATGTTCTAGCAAGGTTTATGCTTGCTACAGATGCAAGGTTTGCAATAATGGACAGACGACTTGATGAATTTGGTACAATACTAAGGAATGTCCAAGCTTCAATCAAAGAACTTGAGAACCAAGTTGAGAAACTTGTTAGGGCAAATTCCGAGCCTTCTTTGGGGAGCCCAATGAGTAGTATTGAAAATGACCCAATTGAAAACCGGGCGGTTATCAATCTTATGAGTGGGCAACAATTAGAAGATGGGGTAAAGCAAGACAATGAGGAGGTCATCATGGCTATAGAAGTATGTGAGGAAGTAGAGGAGGCCCCATCTATCACATTTCAAGAAACTACTTGCCTCGATATCGATCATTCAATCAATAAATCGATAACCTTCAAGTGCAGAGAAAAAAATTTGGGAATTGTATTTGAAGATTTGGGGAGGAAAAAAATGTCATCCTTGAACCCACCTATGCCGGGCTTGAACAATTCCCAACCAAAACTTTTTCCATGGCGGCCAAGCAAATTTTATGGGCCACTTTTGATCATTCAAGAAAGGTCGAGAAAAGAAATGTGAAAAGGGTGTTAAAGCGTCCAATTAATCCACCTATGCGAAGCTTGACAAGTTCTTAACCCAACTTGTTCCCTTGGAAACCCAAACAACACTTATGGGTAATTCAAGGTGATTTGACAATGGCCGAGGAGCAAGATGTGGGTAGGAGGTTGACGCCATTCGAGGACCCACCGTTGCCAAGATTAAATAATGCTCGGCCCAAGCTTTTCCCATGGAGGCCAAAAGGTAACTCAAGCATGACCTCCAAACTTGCATCATCCCAGAAGGTAAAGTTCATATTATTTGGTAGCTCTTATGCCACCTCTAGCCGGGAGGAACACACCATTTTCAAACCTCCCTAGGTAAGAAAGAGGTACGTCGAGCTAATGACGTTAAAAAAAAGCGCTTCTTGGGAGGCAACCCAAGTTCCTTTCATTTCCCGTACTCATTTTCTTGTTTGTGTTGTCTAATTTTACTTATGTTCTTAGTAGTGGTTCGTGTGTAGTTGTGCTTTTCGTCGTTTTTCTTGATTATTTCGCCTTTTTGTTAACTTGTTTGTCATGTGGTTTTTGAAGAATTCTTGTTCTAGATGCATGCATGTTGATGTTTTGAGTGTTTAAATGATGTTTCCGGCCATATTTTTCAAGGTTTCATCGGTGTTTTGAGTGTACAAAGTGTGGAGATCGATTCGGTGCAAACGAAGGTCTTGCCGACCATCCTTACGGCCGTAAGGATGGCCGGCAAGAATTTTCCCGAAGTTCTTGCCGACCATCCTTACGGCCGTAAGGATGGTCGGCAAGACCACCCTAAGAAGCATTAAAAGGGCAAGTTTTGGGGCTTAAACTATTCACTCTTCTTCCCCATTCCTCTAACCGGTTCTCCCTCATTTCTCCACCGTTTTTCCTCATTCTTTTTGCTCTAGTTTGCTCTCCTCCTCCTCTTTTCCATCTTGGTGACAAAAATTTGGAGTTTGAGCAAGCTTTTGGCCGGATCTAGCCCTTAGATTCACTCATCTTACTCTAGGGCAAGGGTTTGATCTCTCACTCAAAACCTTGATTTTTTTCTTATTTTTGTGGATGAAATTTCATGGAGTTTTGTTGTTTGTTCTTTTTGTGGGTTTTGGGAGCAATTTGAAAGCTTTGTAAAAATGTTTATGCTCCATTTACAAGAGAAGCTCTTGCAAAATCTTTTGGGAATTACCGTAGCAATTCTTGAATTCTTTCACATTCCCATCATGTTGAACCATTGCTTCTCTTGTATGTGACTTAATCTTGAATCATATTTGTAAACCCTTAGCCATGCTTGGATTATTGAGCTTTGGACACCATGATAATGATGAACAAAGAATTTGCTTTGATTTTGTTTTGCTTGATTGTTGTGTTGTGTTAGTTGTTTGTTTTGTTTGATTTTGTTTGTGTTTTTTTCTTTTTGTGTGTGTTAGATGCCTTGATATGATGTTCCTTTCTATCTTGTAGAATGGAAGTAGGGCATCAAGCACGCCTTCACTCTCGATCATCTACTCGCATCATTGGTGGCTACCCCGATCTCTTGGACTTCAAGACTCATGTTTGGAGACTCGGGGAAGTTCATGAAACCCTCTTATTATACTTTTATTGCCTATATTTTTTTTATGCACTGCTGATTTAGACACATTGAGGACAATGTGCATCTTTGAGTGGGGGGTGGATTTTCATGAACTTTGGAGTTGTTTTAAATTGCATGCTTGACTCACCTATGATAGCTATGATTTTATTGTTAAGGATTTCTTAGCTTGGTAGAATGATAGTCGTGAGTTGTACTCTACATTTGCTTGAATGTAGTTCTGTTTCATCTTTAGTGTATTTATGCCTGCTCACTTTAACTTCCACTTCTGACACTCTAACCCATCTTATTGAATTAGTGTTAGGATGCTAAATTCTTCTTTCAATAGTCCTTTAAAAACTTTTGAGTCTCCTGTTTTTGCTTTAACCCTAAGTGAGGTTTTTAAGTGAGGTTTTTAGCAGGCTTTTGATCAGGCGTCTTAAAAAAAAAAAAAAAAAAAATGTGAAAAATGAGTCTATGTCAGTATTCCTCTGCTTGTAAAAGCATGAATGCGTATATGTAGATCTGTAGTCAAGTAAGTAGGGTGGCTCTTGTGTCTGGCCAGCATGTGCATCCTACTGAAAGATTTTTGCACAGTCTACGTTAGACGGACTCGAAAAAAAAAAAAAAAAAATATTTTGACCTTTCGGGCGCCTGAAATCTGTTCTATCTTCACTTGTTGTTAAAGTTCCGTTTGTGAGACCAGAAGATTTTTAACTGACTATTGAGAGGGTCTTTAGCACTCTAACACTAACTTCAATTTGTATGAGGTGAATGGACATCCTGGGGTAATCCAGGGTGTGGAGGTCAGTGTGGGAGACAGCACACACTCACAAGAACACTTTGGATGAAACAGAGCTGATATTGCTTGTCTATACACTGAACAACTCACTTCCTGATTTCTAACCATCTGTGCTAGTGAAGTCCTGTACATTTGAGCTTGAGGTCGTATATTTAGCCATTTATCTTCTTGCCCCTGTTCTTCACGTTTGTTTGCTTGGGGACAAGCAAACGCTTAGGTGTGGGGATGTTTGATAAACGTCTAAATATACGTATTTTATACGTAATTGTGTAAATTATTTTATTATCTTTTTAATGAGCTGATGCCCTTTTTCGGCCTAAATCTCTTTATCTTTCTATTTCAGGCCTGTCAGAAGCCCTGGGGACTCGACGACGAGATGGGGAACGAATTCAACATCAAAAAGCGTTTTCGAGACGGGATACTGTAGCACAGCACTGTAGCAGTTACTGTAGCTCATCACGGGCTTCTCGGCAGAAAAGTAAAAATCCCGAGGGGTCAGCATACCGGCTGTATGCTGACCCGTTTACCCATCGGGATTTGGGTGTTTAAAAGGCTCTCTAGGGCATCTTTTGGGGGGACTTTTGGCCACCATTCTCCACCATCATCTTCTAGGGTTTCAAGGCAAGTGGAGAGGGCAGATCGGAGGTGGAAATCAAGGGGAGAAGAGGTTTTGCTATCAAGGAGAAGATCTAAGAGCTTGCGGGCGCGGATCCGATAAGTTCTCATCACCACCTTCTAGTCTTCATCTTAGGGGAGTTTGCTTTGAGTTTTATCTTGTATTCTTTGTATTTCTTGCTTTTTCCTTTTTTGATTATGAACTAGACTCCCAAGGTCGCCGGTCATCCGGTGAACCTTGGGATGAACTTGCTTTGTACGGATGCTTAGATTTACATTCGTGGTATTTGGTTTGTTTTGTGGTTCATGCTTGTTGTACTTTGATGTATTGGTATGCATGAGAACTCTGTGCATCGATTTCTAGGTTTTACTAGGTTGCGTGACCATCGCCCTACTTTTAGACTCCCAAGCTTGGAAGGGATACATGTACAAATACGCCGTGACCATCGGGTATTTTGTACCCCTCCAGTATTAGGGTTGTGCCTAGTTTGTGCTTCAACCCTAATTTGAGGATCTCGTGCCTTTAATGCAATCGTAAGAGGATTTGGGCGGAAGGAATTCCCGTATCAATACTCTTACCGGATTAGGGGCCAACTGCCGTGACCATCGGGTTGGCCTACCTTAAGATTCTCCTGGCCAAGAACCACCAGTGCCTGTGTAATTCTAGCATCCTACTAGCTTTAGTAATCCCGAGGGGATCCTAGCTCGGGACCTCGTACTTTCATTGCTAATTGCCTCCTTGATATGCTTATTTGGTGTGCCTTAGTCCAACCTGTTTATAGTTATCTTTGTTTGTTTTCTTATCTTGTTCTAATTCTCTATCTTAGTTAGACTAGACAGTGCCGTCTAGGGGGAAGTAATAGCAGCTCTTGGGACCCCAGGGAATACGACCCTCTCACGCGTGCGTGAGAGGTATTACTTGACGACCCGTGCGCTTGCGGACAATCGACCAAGTTTTTGGCGCCGTTGCCGGGGAATTCCAAGAATGCTAGGAAAACCTTTAGCTCACTGCTTTAGTCATTTATCTTTCTTTTTGTGAATTTTTGTTTTTGTTTGTGTCTTTCACCATTTTGTTCATATTTGTTTATTTTCCTTCTTTCTTGTTTACTTTGTTAGCTTATTATTTTTAGTCTAATTATTTATACAGGGCCATGGATTTTCAGGGAAATATATTGGCCGCCAAAATCTATGCACTTGAAGAACAAAATAACCGGTTTTCCACAAAAGTCTATGATCTTGAGAAGAAGATGGAATGTCTCTTTGCCATGAAAGAAAGCCAAGGCATTACACAACAACCAAGACCTCAATAACCCCAAGTTCCCCAATTTCAGCCGCAACATCGGCAAGAGAGGAAATACACTACTGAAGATGTTCTAGCAAGGTTTATGCTTGCTACATATGCAAGGTTTGCAATAATGGACATACGACTTGATGAATTTGGTACAATACTAAGGAATGTCCAAGCTTCAATCAAAGCACTTGAGAACCTAGGTGGGAATCTTGTTAGGGCAAATTCCGAGCCTTCTTTGGGTAGCCCAATGAGTAGTATTGAAAATGACCCAATTGAAACCGGGCGGTTATCAATCTTATGAGTGGGCAACAATTAGAAGATGGGGTAAAGCAAGACAATGAGGAGGTCATCATGGCTATAGAAGTATGTGAGGAAGCAAGACAACCGCAAGCGCACGGGTCGTCAAGTAATACCTCTCACGCACTCGTGAGAGGGTCGTATTCCCTGGGGTCCAAAGAGCTGCTATTACTTCCCCCTAGACGGCACTGTCTAGTCTAACTAAGATAGAGAATTAGAACAAGATAAGAAAACTAACAAAGATAACTATAAACAGGTTGGACTAAGGCACACCAAATAAGCATATCAAGGAGACAATTAGCAATGAAAGTACGAGGTCCCGAGCTAGGATCCCCTCGGGATTACTCAAGCTAGTAAGATGCTAGAATTACACAGGCACTGGTGGTTCTTGGCCAGGAGAATCCTAAGGTAGGCCAACCCGATGGTCACGGCAGTTGGCCCCTAATCCGGAACGAGTATTGATACGGGAATTCCTTCCGCCCAAATCCTCTTACGATTGCATTAAAGGCACTAGATCCTCAAATTAGGGTTGAAGCACAAACTAGGCACAACCCTAATACTGGAGGGGTACAAAATACCCGATGGTCACGGCGTATTTGTACATGTATCCCTTCCAAGCTTGGGAGTCTAAAAGTAGGGCGATGGTCACGCAACCTAGTAAAACCTAGAAATCGATGCACAGAGTTCTCATGCATACCAATACATCAAAGTACACCAAGCATGAACCACAAAACAAACCAAATACCATGAATGTAAATCTAAGCATCCATACAAAGCAAGTTCATCCCAAGGTTCATCAGATGCCCGGCGACCTTGGGAGTCTAGTTCATCATCAACAAAGGAAAAAGCAAGAAATACAAAGAATACAAGATAAAACTCAAAGCAAACTCCCCTAAGATGAAGACAAGAAGGTGGTGATGAGAACTTATCGGATCCGCGCCGGCAAAACCACTTGTCCCCTTGATTTCCACCTCCGATCTGCCCTCTCCACTTGCCTTGAAACCCTAGAAGATGATGGTGGAGAATGGTGGCCAAAAGTCCCCTCAAAAGATGCCCTAGAGAGCCTTTTAAACACCCAAATCCCGATGGGTAAACGGGTCAGCATACAGCCGGTATGCTGACCCCTCGGGATTTTTACTTTTCTGCCGAGAAACCCGTGATGAGCTACAGTAACTGCTACAGTAAAGCTACAGTGCTGTGCTACAGTATCCGTCTCGAAAACGCTGTTTTGATGTTGAATCCGTTCCCCATATCGTCGTCGAGTTCCCAGGGCTTCTGACAGGCCTGAAATAGAAAGATAAAGAGATTTAGACCGAAAAAGGGCATCAGCTCATTAAAAAGATAATAAAATAATTTACACAATTACGTATAAAATACGTATATTTAGACGTTTATCAAACATCCCCACACCTAAGCGTTTGCTTGTCCCCAAGCAAACAAACGTGAAGAACAGGGGCAAGAAGATAAATGGCTAAATATACGACCTCAAGCTCAAATCTACAGGACTTCACTAGCACAGATGGTTAGAAATCAGGAAGTGAGTTGTTCAGTGTATAGACAAGCAATATCAGCTCTGTTTCATCCAAAGTGTTTTTGTGAGTGTGTGCTGTCTCCCACACTGACCTCCACACCCTGGATTACCCCAGGATGTCCATTCACCTCATACAAATTGAAGTTAGTGTTAGAGTGCTAAAGACCCTCTCAATAGTCAGTTAAAAATCTTTTGGTCTCACAAACGGAACTTTCACAACAAGTGAAGATAGAACAGGTTTCAGGCGCCCGAAAGGTCAATTTTTTTTTTTTTTTAAGACGCCTGATCAAAAGCCTGCTAAAAACCTCACTTAAAAACCTCACTTAAAAACCTCACTTAGGGTTAAAGCAAAAACAGGAGACTCAAAAGTTTTTAAAGGACTATTGAAAGAAGAATTTAGCATCCTAACACTAATTCAATAAGATGGGTTAGAGTGTCAGAAGTGGAAGTTAAAGTGAGTAGACATAAATACACTAAAGATGAAACAGAACTACATTCAAGAAAATGTAGAGTACAACTCACGACTATCATTCTACCAAGCTAGGAAATCCTTAACAATAAAATCATAGCTATCATAGGTGAGTCAAGCATGCAATTTAAAACAATTCCAAAGTTCATGAATCCCGAGTAGGTTTTGTGCGAATGTTGAAGAAGGAGAACACCCCAAGGAACTACTTATCACTAATCCTCTCTTAAACAAAATGGTTTTGGAAAAAGCTCAAATCATTAGTAGAAGAAAAGGTATATATCAACAGAGATTTCAGAATTCACACACAAGAGAGGTTGCAAATCACGTTATTTGATAAATTTCTTGGGAAAGCTTTGCCACTTGAACAAGCCCAGGAAGTCCTTGGAAGGATTTCGGGTTAGTATGGATCATTCACCATTGCATATATGACAAAAAGGTTTTAGTTGATCCACTGTAGCTCCTATCAGATGTTGGAGTCCATTCTTTTTGAAGGACTTTGGACAATTTCCATCATGGTCCTACAACTTACAATATATAGAGAATGCTTTGTACTAATATTTGAGTGGTTAGATATGATGGCTGATTGAGTTCAATAACACAATCTTTATTTCGAATTCTATGATTGTGAACTCCTAGAATTCATTTATATGTAATTTGGTCAGCTTCTCAAAATATATGCGTATACCTGAAAGGTACATGGTCAAGTATGCGTGAATTTTGTTGAAATAGACATGTCTTAGCTCTTAAAAAGAGGGTTTTGTGTCAGATTGGAAGATCATCAAGTCTTCATTGTGACCCTTTATGAGAAGTTACCTATTTTTTGCTACAAATGTAGCAAAGTAAGGCATGGTGAGGCCAATTGCACTAGATTGGCATTAGCCTGGCTTTGATTAGATGAACCAAGCTCGTCAAGATCCTTTGAAGCACAACCCTAGTCTTGCAGCTAAAGCTTAGAGGTAGGGAAGGAACCATCTAAGGTAGATACTTAACAGATGACTTTGGAAAATGGATGTTTGTTAGGCACCACCAAGGATCCAATCATGGGAGGTTCTCAAGCCTAGAATCTTACAAGAACAATGATATGGTCATTGGTCCTAAATCCCACCAAAACAGGGAAAACTAAGATGCTAAAATGAGGTGTGGAAAGGGGCCTATCTCTCGACATGTGACAAGAAGGGAGGCACTTGGTTAGAATGTGGAGGACACATTTTCATGCCTCGAGATAAGGGATTTGTTATGTTTGGTGAGCCTTCATGAGTTTCTCTACTATACCTTAGATAAAGTTGGCCCTTCCTATCGGAATCAGGATGAAGGTGAGGGCTCTCTGATGTTCCCAATTGTTCTTGAAAATTGCAACCCTCCTCGTCTTGGGTCACCTCGGATGACACCTCCCCTAAGGTTGTCAACAACCCTAGATCATCAGAGGATCATGCTAATGGCGAGAATAAAAAAAAAAAAAAATCCCTTTTGATATCCCCTCTATGAGACAAATTGGAAAAGGAAAAAGGAGCATTCCTTAAAGAACACTCGGGCCTTAATTCTCATGATACTTTAGTTAACAATGTTTTATTAGTGTTAGGTTCTTTCTCCAATTGGGAAGGTGACAGAAGAGCATGATAAGAAGGAAAATGAGCCTGTAGAATCTGAGGATATAAATTCATTGACAAAGAAGTCAAATAACTTGTTGACTTTGGAACAGTTTTAAAAGGATGTCAAGTGAGAGTCATTAGCATGAAATGATGCTATTAAGAATGGTTCGAGCCCTACGAAGGGCAGACGGTTTTCAACTTTGTTGTGTTTCCGATATTTTCCCTTTTCTTGTAGGTTAGTTGTATAATGAACTCTCTGAACTTTATTTGTTGAAATTGTTGAGATGTTTTCAATTCTAGAACCACTGACACTGTAAAAAATTTGATTAGTGACATAAAATCCTTTTTTTGCTTTCATAGTGAAAAACTCATGCTGACTTTAATCATTGGAGGAAGTTTTGTGATAAGTTTAAGATCAAGTGGAAGTGTGCCCCAATCCCATCTTTAGGGTTTTATGGTGGAATCATAGTGCTATGGAGACTCTAGATTGGTATTGTCACTCCAATTGCCCTCTCCAAACAAGTCATCCATCTTGTCATTTTGTCAAGAAAGCTTGCTAAGTAAATTTTATTAATAATCTATAATGCTCAGAATATTTTTCATCAGAATGAGCTTTGGTGAAAGATGTTAGGTACGTATACTTGTAACCTTCCTTGGCTAATTATTGAAGTTTTCAATACCATTAATGCTAATAATGAACACAAAGGAGGCTATTTTGACAATTATGCTTTGAAATCTTTTCATTTTAAAAATTTTATTATGAGAAATCATTCGTTTAACAGTGGTTTTTCTGGACCCACTTATGCCTAGTGTAATGGCCAAGTTGGTATTCCTAGTAGGCTAGCCATACTAGATGGGTGGCTCCCTAATATTGATTGGATTTTGAATTTTAGTCATTACTCTCATAAACATCTTCTCTGTGTTACCTATGATCATGCCCCTTGGTTTTCTATTGCTATGTTTTAAAGTTACTGCAAGAATAAAGTTTTTAGATTTGAAAACTTCTCCCGGATTACAATACATGTCGTGTCTCTGCTACTAAGGCTTGAAACATTTCTACTCATATCTCACCTCTACATGCTTTTGCCTATTGTACATCTTACACTAAACAAAACCTCATTAATTAGAAGCCCTCTAGTTTGACTTCCTTAGAATCTGATGTTAAAAATATTTATTAGGACATAAGAGCCCTTACAAATATTGAATGTTCTGTTGGTATTAGTGCTTTTTAGGTTGGCGTGATTTATGTTAGCCAAATTAATGATGCATAATGTACACATTTTTTAAAGTATAAACACTTGCACTTTGCTTGTCTTCATGCATGAATTTCTCTATTTTAGTGCTATGTCGAATATTTTGTGCTCTTGATGTGTATGTGAATAGGTTCAGGAGCGCAAGAATAAAAATTAAACTGAATCGGAGCAAAAAGAGTAGAAAATCAACATTTCCAAAAAAAAGCACGGACCAAGCATGAGCATGCTTAAGGCATGTAGATTACGTGAAAGTGGAAAATTGAGTGCACGATCTCCCAGCTCAAAGCATAGCCGTGCATCAAAAAGCATAGGTGTGCTTGTGGTTGTGCTAAAAATTGAAAACCATATTTTCATGAAGATTTGGGTCCCGAGTGCCGCCAGCAATTTGCACAGGGCAAAGCAACCCTAAACACAGTCATGCACTATCTTTGTGTCTACTATTAAAAGACCAAACGCTAGAGTTTCAATGAAAATTGTTTGGGTGAGAGTCTCAACTGGTACTAGGGTTTCAAGTGGAGATTAAAGAAGGCCTTTGAATGATGAGTTGACATAGCTCCTTCAACCTGTTGGGTACCAAATTAGACAGTGAAGTTGACGTAGCTCCTTTGACTTACTGGGTGCTTAGAATCTATAAACCTCTAGGTAAACTTGTAATTTAATTTTCTTATTTTATCTACTGACTCATTGTTTATTCTTACGAATCATCTATGTATGCTTTATGCTTGTGATTACTTGCCTGAAGAGCCCAAGTGCATACTCAAATTGTATAACTAAGATTGAGAAATCAATTATGCTAAGTCTTGGTATAGATGGCAGGAGTTGAATGCATGGTTAGAGATAAGGTGTTTGATGTCAAACATTCCAGATTGAGGTTAAACCTAATAGAGAAATTCATGGAGTGCTTAAGCATTCTCAGGGCAATTAGTATTGGAATATGGGATTAGGGTTATCCACCTAAACCAAAGGGACCATTACTTTAGGAGCCTCTAGGGTCACGAAATACTCCCCATAGAGTCAATTTGTGGAATCATTTACAAGGTAACCTAGAGGAGATTAGTATCCGAGGTACCATGTTTTCATATCATCTCCAATTTTGATTCGCCGTTACCTCAATTCACTAAATTAAGGTTAGGAACCATCATTTGATTTTACCTGCTAGGTAATTGAAGATCAATCAATATTAGGAGATCTAGTCTATGAGGAATCATCCTGACCTTAGAATACTTTTACTACTATGAAACGTGCGTTTGCGGTGTATACACAAAGGACGTATCAGAGAGTATTTATTTTATTATATTAAATTTATGGTGAGCAAAAGGAAAAGCAGAAAACGAAAAGAGTTGATTAAAAAAACATTGTGGTTGGTAGTGAGGAAAAAATAATGCTCGGAGAATTAAAAGGCATGGGGACTACATGGAGTTATGGCTTTGATACCAATAATATGATAAAAGAAAATAAGAGTGAAAAAGAAAGAAGAGGAGAATGAGGTAAAGGAGTTCTTCGGTGATATACATCATAATGTACATATTTATAATGAATTTTTGAATATAAAACTCAAATTCTTTCCTCAACCGATATGCATATTTAGGATTGACCTTATTTATAATATTTATCATATTTGGTTTCTCTAATGTTGTGAAATCAAATTTGAACTTATTTTGTACCCTAATACAAAAGCAAATATTTCCTTATATTACACTATTAAATCATTGAAACCAAACCTTAACGTTATGAATCACAATATCTTAAGTCACAAATTAGCTAACTATGCTATCTAAAATATTAGCCAATCTCTATTTAACAGACGCCTTAACTACTATTGGATGCTACTCATTACTGAGGTTTTATTTCTAAGTTATAATGATCCAACTTGTGACTATTTACTTCCAGCGTAATATTAGTGACTATAATGATCCACCCTGTGGAAGTTTTGTTTTTTTCTCAAAGATTAGTGACTATAAAAGTTTAAATGTTTTTCAACATGTTTTATGATAAATATGAAATGTAATTATATTATATTTGTTTATTTATTGTTAACATGGATGAACACATGCATGACTTAACTATGGAGTGAGAGTAGTTGAACTTTTCTCTCAAAATGAGAATTCTCACACGAGTATCAAGAAAGAGTCAAATCCCATATTTCATTATATGTCACGGACCTTACAGTGCACTTCTGCAACAAGGACAATTATTAATTTGGGGTAAAATACATAAATAGTCTCTTAATTATTCTGTTATATTATTTAGGTCACCGAAGTGGAAAAATTTCTAATTAGGTAATCCAATTTAAGAATTACAGTTATTTTGGTGACAAGCGCTGACACTGTTAATGGCTGACATGACGGGCAACATCACTCTTATGCCACATGACTTATATATTTTTCTTTTAAAACTTTATTGGTTGTTTTTAAGTGAAATTATATGTAAATGAAATTAAATCACATCATTGTTATTTGATTCGTTGAAACTGAAAAATGCTGCATTTATTTTCTTTTCGATTGGTTTGATGTACGTTAGCATGTAAGTGAAATGGTAAGATTACCCCCATTTTCTCTCATTATTACTAATTATTTAATACTCTTCATAAAAATTAATTTAATACAGTATTTATTATATTTAAAAATATTTAAAATTTCTGCAATTTTATTATTTACAAAACTTTATTATTAAATTTAAAAAACACTTGCCCTATTAATTATTTTTATAATATTTTTAATTATAAAATACATTTTTCTTTGATTGTACAAATATTAAATTATAAAAATAATTAATATTTATTTAACTTTATTACTATAAAAATATTTTATAATTAAATTTAAAAACAACTTATGTTATTAAATATTTTATAATTAACTGTAAGATAACATTGCCGGAAAATTTGCGGGGTTGGTTAAAATGTTATTAAAATGAATAAGATCCTAGACCACTTATATAAAAATCGAGCTTTTACTTTAAACTAAACAACTACTTATATTACATCTATTTACAATTACTTATAACATTTATAGACAATCAAATATACCTTATTAATATAACTGTGCTGATGTTACAGTGCTGGTATGACTTAATAAGAGTAAGATAGACTGCTATGTAAGCCTGTTATTAAGGGCATTATTAAAAGAAAAACATTATTTTTTAATTTGAGTGATTAAATTTTGGAAAAATTACTGTTTACCCCTCATGATTTTCAAAAACTCCTAAAAACCCCCTCCAACTTTTGCACACCGCGAACAGCCCTTCCGTTATTGTTTAAATTCCATTTTACCCCTCTTGGTCACTTCAAGTGGGTCCATGTTATGAAATTTCATTTTTGCTCTTGCAAATGGCGACATACATTTTTAAACATAGATACTTGTTAAACAGAGATAGCACTTATTAAACAGAGACCTAGTTTCTTAAATAGAAACCACAATATTTAAATGAGGACAGACTTTTTTAAACTAAAACTCATTTCTTAAACGGAAACCTCATTTGTAAAACTGCAACCATATCAAATGAAAAGGGAAACGTACATTATAAACCTTACACAAATCAATTTGGTTTGTTTGGGAAAAAAACATGCCCTGGTGATCCTCGACGGCAGTATTCACAAATTTTTAAGCGAAAATATAAGTTTTTCAACGGAAACCACAATTCTTAAATAGAGATATCACTTGTTAAACAGAGACCTACTTTCTTAAACAGATACCACAATAATTAAACGGAGACATACTTTTTTAAACTAAAACTCATTTCTTAAACAAAAACCTCGTTTGTAAAACTGCAACCATATCAAATGAAAGAGAAAAATACTGCCTAATCACATCATGTCTGACCTTTATGCATATAATTGTGCACTTTTGTGCCTTCCTGCTTGCTTTTTATCAAACAAAGTTTAGAAGGCTCATTAAATCATTATCATCATCTTCTTCTTCTTCTCCTCATTTGATTTGATCGATTTGAGTTCTGCTGGTTTCTCGATAAGATGAGAATTTCTTCGTTGCCCTCACTTTGATCATTCTGCGAGAGGGAGTAACAATTTATAAAAATGTAGGGCTATTATGGAGAGTTTTTGTGCTATTACTAAATACAACGGGGAGGAACGAGTGCTAATGTTTACGGCACGAACTTCTTGGGAATCATTGTTAGCAGAGATATGTGAGCGATGGGGTCTCGATATTTCCCATGTCATGGTGAAGTTTATCACACTCGATGGACATAAAATGGTTTGTCCAATAGAAAACGAGTTGACTTCAGCGCGTGTGTCACATGTATTCCATCTTCAAATGCGCTGTAATCGATCTTGTTGTTGAGACAGATGATGTGCCATCGTATCCTACTGAAAGCGAGTTTTTCTCATTGTAAGGTTCTTCTTTTTTATGTTTATCTAGTTGTAAATGTTAATTGTTGTTTAATTACCCTTACCTCTGTTTAACTCAATCAAGTTTCCATTTAAAAATTGTCTTCTCTGTTTAAATTATTATGTTTCTGTTTAAATATTTGTTTTAACGTTTAAATTTTATAGTTATCGTTTAAAAATTTTATGTTTTTGCTTAAAATCTTGATCGTTTTCATTTAAACTAAAGTGTTGGCTAGAATTCAGATTTTGGGAGCGCTTCTGTTCCACCTCATGGCAACCCTTACGGTGTGGCATGTCTTCATTCCTCGTCAGATCAATTTGAAGTGTTGTCGTTGGATATCGGATAATGTCTTTAAGACATTGAATATTTCAGAGATGTACTTCGGAATTTTGCAATAAAACAGAATTTTGAGTTCAAATTCCTAAAGAACGAAAAACACCCGGTGATCGTGGGAATGCGCCGCCGATGGTTGTCAATTGCAATTCATGTATCAAAGCAAAGATAATAAAAATACTTACAGAATCAAGACAATGCACCCGTCTCACACTTGCGGTGGTGAATTGGATCGGCGTCACATCCCAAATCGTCCAAAAAAATGGGTAAGCACGAGTGATTCAGAAGCTCAAGGACCGACCCTTGTATAAGACCATTGACATTTAGAAGAACATGTTGCGGGAATATGGTGTCCACATTCCATACAAGCAAGCTTGGTTGGGAAAAGAACATGCAGGATGATCCTCGAGGAAAGTATTCACAAATTTTTAAGTGGAAATATAAGTTTTTAAACGGAAACCTCAATTCTTAAACAGAGATAGCACTTGTTAAACAGAGACCTAGTTTTTTAAACAGAAACCACAATATTTAAACGAAGACATACTTTTTTAAACTAAAACTCATTTCTTAAACGGAAAGCTCATTTGTAAAACTGCAACCATATCGAATGAAACGGAAACGTACATTATGAACATTATACAAATCATAACAATCAAAAAACTATTTCAATCGTGTACAGAGACGAAAATATAAAACAAAACAAAACCCTAACACGGGACTTCTCCTTCGAGACACTGGTGGAAAGGGAAAAATTGAAATTACAAAGGATGTCCAGGCAGAAAAAACTTCATAAAAGGAAACGCTGAAGAAGCGAGTTGAGAAAAAAATGTATACGGCTCCAGTAAAGGTCGTCTCTTGGGATTACCCTAAGAAAAACCCCCACTTCCTCTCAAACCGGCAAAATGATTGCAGTGCCACGACTTCCCATGCAAAGGGCAATTTCATCCATAAAATTCAAAAATAACTCTGTTAACCACCATTACATGTTTTGAGGGTTTGAAAAACATTATGATTAAAAGGAAGGGCTTTTTGGGTATTGCCAAATTAAGGGGGTATTTTTGGCAATATTGCAAATTTATGGGTTTTTTTTGTAATTTACAGTTAAACTTTTTATGTGCAACCCTTTTTACGCTATTTTGATTTAAAGACAGAATCATTGTTTAAAATTTATATTAGAAAAAGTGTTTTGATTTCAATTTGGTCGGGAATGCCAAATTTATATTTATTAAAAATTTGTTATTAGAATGTCAAATACTATCCAAAGGTTGTGGGTAACATAACCCCGCAGCCGTGGTTCTAAATTTGCCTGAAAAACCCTAAGTGACGATTATGAATGCAATTGGGGCGGAAAATATAAAGAGATATTTACTCACTGGATTCATATCAACTTTTAACGTCTTCTTTTTAGAATTAAACATAAAAAAATAAAGTTAACCAAACTGGGTTGGCCAATATGTCGATCAACTCTACTCATTGGGCCAATATGCAAGGGCACATCACAAATTTTTAATATATGATGTTCCCAAAGTAGCTAAGTGTGTCAAAGCTAGGTGCTCAGGTACGGAGATGAAGACAGGCTATGTGCGGGGATGTATTATTGCACTAAACATATGGCTTTTGCATCTATCAAATACTTTTTGCAATAAGTTTGATCATGCATAAAAGCACAAACAATTAGCAACAATTATTTGGATTAACCAACGATTTTTTTTTAGAACTAAACATAAAAAAAGAAAGTTACCCAAATGAAGAAAAATTTTGTTTTAACGTCTTCTTTCAAAAGTGAAAGTGTTCCCATCAAGTTATGGTTGTATCATTATTAAAATGAAATCCCTTATTAGAATTATAAAAACTAAAAACTGAAATTTCCATGAGTAATTAAAACTATAGGGGAAAAATGAAAGTTTAAGGACATGTGTTACCACATCTTTGATGACCAAATGGCAACTAGATAGTGTTCAAAACAAAATTCTAGAAAATCTTTTACAAAAAGTCTTGGTTTTAGATCTGCAAAAGAAAACAATTAGACAATCAACTTAAAATAAACATGCTAATTGTTAAATAGAAGAGCCAAATGCATTAGGTACATTTGTAGTCAGTTCTAGCTAATACCCCATTGACATCAAGAATGAGAAGCTTCTTTAATGAGCCATGAGAAGCATCCAATAGTCCAAGAGAGAGGATTATTAGATGGCCTTCTTCAACTTTATGATCAAGGAACCCAGAAATTTAAGATTGGCAAAGGCCATGTAAGCTTTAGGCTTGAGGATGTTTCGTTGATATTGGGTATACCGTCCAATGGAACCATGGTGGACTTCGAGCAGCGAAAGCCTCTGTCTCTATTTGAGAAGAAGTACTTGGAGAAATGTAAATAACGAAACTGAGACAACATTAAGAAGAAACTGTTGGATCTTGTCCTTGACACAAGTGAAGAGGAGAATTTTGTGAGATTGCTCGTGGTTACATATGTCAATCAACTCTACTCATTGGGCCAATATGCATGGCACATCATAAAGTTTTAGTGGATTATGTCCCCAAGGCAACTAAGTGTGTCAAAGCCAAGTGCTTAGGTGCGGAGATAAAAACTGGCTATGTGCGGCGATGCATTATTGCACAAAACATATGGTTTTATGAATTGACAGGCACGGGGATAAAGGTACATTATGGGAAACTACCCCGAGCTCTTTGCTATGGAGAAAAGCTTCCGAAAGACAGCATCAGTGGGTGCTCTTCTGAACTCTCTCTCATGGGGAGAAGTAAGCACATTTTATGTTTTTTACTACATAGTAGTTTGTTAAGTAGTACTATAAGTTCTCAGTCAAACATAGTAATCTCATATTACTATGTTTTTTCTTTGTCTTAGATAAGGAAAACAATTTCATGAAATCTACCAACCTTGCAATGGGAGATGTCATTTGCTTCCACTAGTGCCCACCCTCAATGATTTGAAGAAGCAAATGAGTCAACGAAATTGGGAGATTCAACTTATTATAGTAATCCCACGTTACTATGTTTTTTTCTTGGTCTCGTATAAGAGAAACAAGGTTATGAAAGTACCAAGAGCTCTTTCCTATAGAGAGAAGAGCTTCCGAAATACAAAGATCGGTGGGTAGTCTTCTTAGCTACCTCTTTGGGAGGGAAGTAAGCACATTTCATATCTATTACCGCTTAGTAGTTTGCTAAGTAGTACTATATCCTCGTCAACCAAACATAGTAATCCCACATTACTATGTTTTCTTCTTCAAAGTGTCACATGTGGTAGATATTTTTTTTTATTGAAAAGAAACACCGATTTGATTGAATAGCTTTCCAAAGAATAATGGTAATAATGGTTTTCAATTTTGGGGCGAGTGTTGTGATAAAAAGCTATAAAGTGCGTGGACTTAAAAAGGGTACCCACGAAGATGTTGTCCATTAAATTATTGGTCAAGATCGTGGTTTACAACCCTGCTAGTGTTGGACATGGGTTGGGCGACCCATGGGCTAGCTCGAGCCCAACCCAAAAAATACTAGATTTGGGCTTCGAAAAGTGGCCTAAAGAACTGGGTTCTGAGCAAAAGTTAGGCCCGATTAAATTTCGGGCTAGGTTTGGGTCATTCACGTTTTAGCCCAACCCAACTCGGCCCTACCCGAATAAATGAATAAATAAATAAATAAATAAAAAGTTTTTTTTGGAAGATAATATAAATAAGTTTTTATATATTATATAAATAGGTCGATATGATGTTGTATTTATTTAATTGTTTGACAAAATGATCAAGATTGTACTATTGGTTTTATTTATTTATTTATTTCTATTTTGTAAAAAATAAATTTTCGTTTATTTTTGGGTTGGATAGACTGGGTCTAAGTTTAATGAAATTTCGATGGGACGGAGGCTAAAATAAATTCCCGGATATGGCCCAACCCAGTCTAGCCCGAATATATGGGATGCCTTTTTGCGTTTAGCCCAATCCAAACTTGGCCCAACCTAGCCCATGTCTAGGCCTAAACCCTTTCACAACCCACATTTTTTGACGCCCACATAGAATGGCTT
This sequence comes from Dioscorea dumetorum, assembly GCA_902712375.1. Taxonomy (NCBI): domain Eukaryota; kingdom Viridiplantae; phylum Streptophyta; class Magnoliopsida; order Dioscoreales; family Dioscoreaceae; genus Dioscorea; species Dioscorea dumetorum. Next base: position 77,937 of record CACTHL010000728.1, on the reverse strand, counting down.
ACGTGTCCTCTCGCCAAGTAAGCCATTTTATTTATTTGTTTTTATTTTTTTACATGTTTCTTACGTCTTTCAAAAACTTTATTAAGCACATTCCCAACCAAATTTTTCATTAAAGAATAATGGTATGAGTAAATTGGTTGTGAAGGTCATAACCCCGCCGTTGGGGTTACTGAAACCCCACCCCCGAGGTTATCATTCGGGCCCAATCTCACAACACTTGTTTCGTGCATATAGCATTACTCTTAATTAAAATAAATGATTTGATTTTTTGAGCAAGTGCTTGGTTAGGGAGAGTAGGAAGAGGTGGAAGGCCTACGAGCTTATTAGGCATCCGTTTGTAAGGTCCTAGCAAGAGAAGAACAATACTCTATTGAGCTCTCCGATTGAGTACTTCGCATCATGTGTTTTGGGACTCTGCTCCTGAGGTTGATGAGGAGGAAGATGTGGAGATTCTGAGAGTTATAGAGGTGGAGTTTGGTGATAGCACCGTCACCGGAGAGAGGGTGGAGGAACTCGATGGAAGTAGTGGAGGTTGGAGTTGGGATGAGGATTGGATGTTGGTTAGGAGTAATGGTGGTCAGTGATAATGACGATGATGATGATGATTCACTGAATTGTTTTCATTTTTATGTAAATCCAACTCTTAAACTTTCTTTTCTGCCAGTTTTCCGTATTTTCTTATCAAATACCTTACTTTGCTGAATTTTCAAGGCTTCTACACAGGATTTCAGAGGTTGTGTTCTATTACAAAGTTGATTCTCAGGTGTTAAAGAACTCATATAGTTATTATCAGTGGTATCAGAGCTACGGTGGTTGTTTGTTGATTGCTGATTAGAAGACTAGTTAATTCAAGTTCAGAACATGGTAGCAAGTTCAAGTTCAAAGCCAACTCCTGAAATTTCTCATGCTTTACTTCCGAGTGTTTAGAGGTGATGGGTATGAGCACTGGAGTTATCGCATGAGAACCTTCTTTAGGTTACAAGGGTTATGGAGACTTGTGGAGGATGGGATTGATAAAGAGTTGGCAAGTGAAAAAGAGATTGAAGATGATGCAAAAGCCTTGTTTTTGTTACAACAAGCTGTAGATGAGACTATCCTACATAAAATACTCGGGTTTGATTCAGTTAAGGAGGCTTGGGATCAAATTAAGAATGAAAATCAAGGGACTTCTAGAGTGGTGCCTGTTAGACAACAAACATTGAGGCAAAAGTTTGATCTTTTGCAAATGAAGGAAGATGAGACAATTCAGCATTATTTCACAAGAGTTTTATCTGTGGTGAATCAAATTAGAGGTATGGGAATTGAGCTTAAGGATGAAGAAGTTGTTTTAAAGGTAACAAGAAGTCTCTCATCAAGGTTTATTCATGTGGTGACTTCAATTGAAGAAGCTAGAGACATGACCAAGGTTTCTCTAGATGAATTGAATGGATCTTTACAAGCTCAACAAGCAAGATTCAATCAATTTTCAGAAAAACATGAAAACAGGGCTTTTGTAGTTCATGGTGATGCAAGAAGTGGAAGGTTTGGAACAAGGGGAAGAACCAGATTTTTCAGAGCTAGAGGAAGGGATTTTGCAAGGGGTATTGAACAAAGACAGTGTTTCAAAGACAACAACCACTGTATGATCAAGGCAGAGGTGATATTTGGGGCTTTGGAAGGTTTCAAAGAGGTCAAAGGCAATTTCCACAAAGGTTTTCATGAGGTAATTTGCAAAATGTTCAATGTTTTAAATGTAAGAAGTTTGGACATTATCAATCTCATTGTTGGGCTTTCCAAAATAGAAATTTTGATGGAGGTGCAAGTTCAAGTACTCCTAGTAATTTAAATGCTAGCGGTGATTATGGCGGTTTGTTCGTGGTACACACAGGAAATGAAGGTAATAGCTCATCTATTTGGCTGCTAGACAGTAGGGCTTCTAGTCACATGATAGGTAGAAAGAAGCTATTTTATAATTTAAATGAGTCAGTACAAAGCATAAGGTGAGGTTAGGTGACAATAAAGAGGTGAATGTTATGGGAATTGGTTCAGTTTTAGTGCTAGTGTATGGTGGAGAAGCAAAATTAATACATGGTGTTCAGTATGTGCCCTCATTAACTCATAATTTATTAAGTGTGGGTCAGCTTAATGAAGAAGGTTATAATGTAAATTTCAGTAAGCAGGAATGTGTGGTTCAAGTGGCAGAAACTAGTGATGTTTTGCTGAAAATACAAAAGAATAGCAACAATGTGTTTCCAATTGAGTTCTCTAGTAATCAAGTGATCAATTTAGTAGTGAAGAATGAGGATTTGGCAGTGTTATGGCACAGAAGATATGGTCACTTAAATTTCCGGGGTTTGCAGGATTTGGCACACAAAGAATTGTTGAAAGGGCTACCTAACATAAAGAAGGTGAAAGATTGTGAAGATTGTTTATATGGCAAGTTACCAAGGTTTCCTTTTCAGACAGGAAAATCATGGAGAGCTCAATATAAATTGCAATTGGTTCATACAGATGTTTGTGGACCAATGCAAACAGATTCTCTTGGTGGAGGCAAGTACTTATTGTTTGTTGATGACTTCACAAGAATGAGTTGGGTGTTTATATTAAAGTTTAAGCATGAGGTGCTTTACGGTTTTCAGAAATTTCTGTTTAATGTTGAGAGGCAGTCAAGATGTAACACAGAGAATTATTAGAACAGATGGAGGTGGAGAATTTTTATCTAGAGACTTTTAAGGAGTTTTGTGAACAACAAGGAGTCAAACATGAATTAACAGCCTCTTATACTCCACAACAGAATGGAGTTGCAGAGAGGAAAAATAGGACACTTGTTGAGAAGGCTAGGAGTATGTTGAAATTCAGTAAGTTACCAAATAGTTTTTGGGCATATGCAATTGTTACTATAACCGATTTATCAAATATCTCTCCAACTTATGCTGTACCTGGTAAAACACCTTATGAGGTTCGGTATGGAGTAGTACCTCAGGTTTCATATTTGAAAATTTTTTGTTGTGTGGCATTTGTTCATGTACCTGCTCAGAATTTACAAAAATTTGATGCAAGGGAAGTAAAGGGAATTTTTATTGGCTATTGTTCTGATGCTGAAGCCTACTGAATATATATTCCTGAAAATGGAAAGGTAATTGTTAGCAGAGATTTGACATTTATTGAAACAAAAACCTGGAAATGGTCAGAAGGGGAACAAATTTCAGCAAGAGAAGTCTGGATGCAGAAAAGTGATAATGTATCAACAAAACAGTTTTGAGAATCAAGTGGTTCAGATTCAATTGAAGAAAGAAATAGCAATGGTGCAGGATATGAATCTTCAATAAGGAATGCATGACATGAAAGTGATAGTGTGGATGAATCACCCATTCAAAAAGTAATAACTTTAAAAGAGCTATATGAAAGTTGCTCTTTTGCATTAGCAATGACAGATCCAAGTACTTATGAAGAAGCTGTTAAACTGGCCAATTGGAGAGATGCTATGGCAGAGGAAATTGAAGCAATTAAGAAGAATCACACTTGGAGCTTGTGTGATTTACCCTAAGGAAGGCATGCGAATTGTTTTAAATGGGTGTATAGAACTAAATACACACCCAATGGTGAAATTCAGAAATACAAAGCTACATTGGTTGCAAAGGGATATGTACAAAAGTATTGTGTAGATTATGAACAAGTCTTTGCTCCTGTTGCTAGAATGGAGGTGATAAGGCTTTTATTAGCCATTGATGCTATGAAAAATTGGTTGATTTATCAACTTGATGTCAAATCAGCCTTTCTGAATGGTGAATTAAAGGAAGAAGTATATGTTCAACAGCCACAAGGATTTGAAATTTTAGGCAGAGAAGCATCAGGCTATAAACTACACAAGGCCTTATATGGCTTAAAGCAGGCTCCCAGAGCTTGGTATGAAAAAAATAGATGCCTATTTTCTGAAGCAAGGTTTTACTAGGAATGGTAGTGAGCATCCTCTATATTGAAAGATAGCATATAATGGGAATATCTTATTAGTATGCATTTATGTTGATGACTTGATTTATATGGGGAATTCAGCAGCAATGGTACCAGAATTTAAATAGAATATGCAAAGGGTCTTCGAAATGAGTGATTTGAGCTTAATGTCCTATTTTTTAGGACTTGAAATCAGGCAGAATCAAGATGGTATACATGTGTGCCAGAAGAAATATGTGCAGGATTTATTGAACACTTTTCAAATGCAGTCCTGTAAGCCTATTCTTACTCCTCTACATTTAGATTATAAATTGATTGGAGATCAGAATGAAGGTATGATCAATGGTACCAAGTATAGGCAATTAATTAGAAAACTAATGTATGTGACTCATACAATTGCCCGATGTGGCATTTTCAGTAAGCTTTCTTAGTAGATTCATGCAGAATCCTTCAAAGAATGCATTTGGGGCAGCAAAACATGTTCTAAGGTATTTAGCTGGTTTAGTAGATACAGGTATCATGTTCAAGAGAAATTGTGAAAGTTGCTTAATTGGATATTCTGATAGTGACTGGGGAGGATATATGAAAGATAGGAAGAGTACTTCAGGTATAGTGTTTTTATTTGGTGGTGATGCTGTTTCATGGAGTTCAAAAAAAGCAAGAAGTTGTGGCTTTGTCCTCTACTGAAGCTGAGTATGTGGCTTTATCTTCAGCATGTTGTCAAGGTCTATGGTTGGTGAAATTGTTGCAAGATTGTGGTATTCAACAAACAAAGCCTCTAAATATCTATTGTCATAACAAGTCATGTTTAGCAATTTCCAAGAATCCTGTGATGCATGGAAGAACCAAACATATTGATGTGAAATATCATTTTATCCGGGAGTTAGTTTCAAAACAGGATGTGAATCTTCTATTTTGCAAAATAGAAGAGCAATTGGCTGATTTGTTTACAAAAGGATTGGATTCAAGGAAGCAGATGTATTTCTGTGAAAAATTGGGTTTGTGTAATCTTCAATCAGGGGGACGATGTTAGAGCTGTGTGATTGAAGATGGAGCTTGTGATGGAGTTTGCAGAGTTGGTAAACGGTTTCTTTAGTTTGCTGAATTGATAGGTTGCTGAGTTTAAGAAGTTGAAGCTGTTGAGGTTTTCAGAAGATTTGAAAATCAGTTAAAGTCGTTAATGTGAAAGGAAAGCTGAAGGTTGATTCAACGATGGAGATCTTATCATCTGGCAGCATGGTTTAAGTTCAAATCAGAATCAGAGTTTTTCCAATAAGAGTAGCTGATGGCTAGGATCATATCATCACAAGCTAGTATAAGCTCGAGGCATATCTGACGGTTGGAAGCTTAAGCAGTTGAATTAAGTCCAAGCCTACATCTGGCATGCTGACTAAGTTTGTAATGACGGTGTAAGTTTAGTTAGTTAAGTGTTTTTCATGTAAAGAGATAAGTGTGTGTGAGTTCTTGTTGTATGTATTAAAAAACCTTGAGAGTTTGTATGAATTATCCCAGTATCTCTGTTAGTTGTTGGTTTTGAAGTTGTATAACAAACTTGTTCCTTGAGAGTTAAAGAATGCATGTAGTGAATATCAGAGCTTGAAATTGAGTATCCAAGTTTTCCCAAGCATCTGAATGTTTCTGCCAGTTTTCTGTATTTTCTTATCAAATACCTTACTTTGCTGAATTTTCAAGGCTTCTACATAGTATTTCAGAGGTTGTGTTCTATTACAAAGTTGATTCTCAGGTGTTAAAGAACTCACATAGTTATTATCAATGACAGTGGAATATATGTTTTGCTGGCAAACATATATGCGGAGGCAAACATGAGGGATGAAGCTGATAAGGTGTGGAAGTTGATGAAACAGAAGGGAGTAGAGAAAACTCCTGGTTGTAGTTCAATTGAGGTGGATGGCATGGTTCATGAATTCATAGTAAGTTATAAATCACAGCAAGAGTGGAAAGAGATTTATGCATGTTTGACACAATTGGCGATGCAAATGGATTGTGATAGAACTATGGCTGACTTTTACTAAATTGATTGTGTTTAAATAGGTATCTTCTCTGTAGGAAATTATGGATGGTAGCAAAACTTGTGAGTATAATGCCAAGTCATTTCATATCATCTGGAGGAGAATAGTGGATTGAGTCATTGGCGTCACACATCCATTCAGAAAAGCTATTTCCTCTGGGAATCTTTTGCATAAGAACACTTAACTTTGATCCAGTGCTACATCATGGGGAGGCCTGGTCGGTCATGAAGTAGAAAGGCTTGCCATGTACATATATAGTTGTTCATCTATTTTCTAACTGTGAATTCATTTTGATCACCTTGTGTCTTTATTTGAAATCCACTTAATGAATTAATGAGTTGAAAAAGATAGTGGATTTAGATGCTTATAGTTAGATGCAGGCCAAACATATCACAATAGCTGAAATATATTAGCATGTATGAAGGTTTTTTATTAGAGTAACTAATAATTCCACATATATATATATGTACAGTAGGGTTATAGAACCCATTTGCTTAAGCCTTTGGGTTGAATTAAGTTTAGATTATAAGTGTTGAGTATGCATCTAACACGATTGTCAAAGCTTGATTAATTGGTTTATATAGTAGAATAACTATTATGACATATTGAGTTAATATAGCCCATCCAATTGGCTTAACTTTTCCTGTTGAATTGGAACCAGATGATAAGTTTGGCTTGATGGACTGGTAAAGATACAAGCAAGGGGTATCCTAATTTGCTTTTTTTCTTTTCTAGGGTATCATAATTTGTCAAAAATGATTGGCTCATACCTTTACTTTTAGAGCAAATAAATACTCTCGGTTGGTTAGGTTAGTAAAAGTGGATATAAGAATGTAAGTCTGGTCTCCCATCCTGTTAGTTTAAGCTTTTGGTTTGACCTGAGTCCAAATAACATGTTTGTTTTGCATCTGACACTAGTAAGTTTGGTGTTCAATCTCTATGTATATTATTCAAACATTCTACTCTTGCTCCTTCTCTTAGATTGAATTGATGTAGTGATTCAAGTTAATTTTTTTTTGTGGCTACAGAAAAGGACATTTGGTGTAACTGAGATTATTAGTGGTTTTCCTTTCATTCTGAACATGATGCAAGTTATGTGAAGAAGGATTTGAGAGCTTCAGAAACCATGTGAGTATTTTCAAGACCTTCATTTATTGGAATATGATTTGCTCTAACTGTGTGATCTAGTTATTTTGCTTTCGTTTGTTAGGAATGTCGAAAAACCTGTCCTCTTTTTATTGTAGGCAACTGCGTTCAGGTCTGCAGATGTAAATCTTTATGCAACTCTATTTATTGCTAGCGTGTAAGTATTGGTTCTCATATGCATATCTTTCATTTATTTTCTCTGTTATTTTCTTTCCTTCATCTCTGCTACAAACAATGGGATCTGTTTCGCATATCTGATTCACATGCCACTTCTCTAGAGGAAGTGATTGTTCCCATTTGTCAATTTATCACTCTTTTCCAATCAGTTTTGCTTGCCTATCTTGATGTTTAGCCTTTTGCTATTTTCTGTTGTCATCCATTCCTCAAGATATGGTTTTTATAAAGCCAGGTGAAATGCTGCAGTATCAAGGTTCTTTCCATTGAAAAAGAGAACTTTTTGGGTGTAACATTAGCCACAGAATCTAATATTGCAAAGTAGAAATGAGATTCACTTTCTTGTGTAAGTTGTATTTATTGCAATGAATTCTAAGATGAACCCTTGGATTATTTGGCAAGGACTAGTACTGCATCTGAGATTTACTGTGGAAATGTTGCATTGAGTATAACATATACATAGCAAATGAGAAAGTTAACATCAAGCTTCATTGTACTCTCCAGATGAGTTCTTGTAAGATTACAAAAAAGGATAAAGTTCCACATTTCAATTGTGCTCACAGTTGACCTTTTATACTCACTGTAGTAAAGCATGAGATGATTTGGTAACACTTTTTATTAAAACCAAGGTACACTGTGAAAATCCTATATTAATGGGTTGAGAGTCTACTACAATTAGAGAAATGGTAGAGGAATTTGACACTAACAAGTTTAACTTCTGTTCTTGATAGATCATGTGATATTTTAACCTGATTCATTCTCTTTCATTTCATATGTAACACTGAAATTTCTGTTTGACTTTCCTTGTTTCATTCTTATAGACTTAACTGTTTCTTTGACAAATCTTGAGCCGGTCAATTTCATTGTAGTAGTGCCTATAGTCTTTCAGATTAGAGAACATGTTGATTTTTTTTATAAGCAGTTATGTTTCATATTATTAGTCAGGTTGTTTAGCTTTCTAATTTCTCTAATGAATTACTTTTGACATTTCATTTGGTTGTTATAAATTGTGGATACATTCTTCCCTTTGGTTGATTAATTTTAATAATAATAATAATAATAATAATAATAATAGTATTATTATTTTGAAGGATTCTATTTTTTTGAAATCTAACCATTTTGTACGAAGGTTAGTTATTGAGGAAGATTAAATGGTTGGTATGACTTTTTCCATACTAATCTCAGCAATTTGCTGAAGGGAAGAATCAAGAGTTTTAGGAGATTAGGGAATTTAGGTATATTTTTTGGATTCAAAAATGTTAAAAACTAAATTGTTTACATCCATAACCTCTTTGGCCATAAGGCTCTTTAGGAATTCCCAGAAGGTTTTTTGAATTAGAAATAATCAGGTCCTCACTAAATCATAGAGAAATATTAGGAGGCTTTTCCTTGTTAAAAGTTTGACTAAAATAGTCAATAGAAGTTGTCTATTTTTTTCCTTGGCAAGCTGGGAGAACAGTAACTCTGACAAATTGATTTTATGTTTTTTTTTTACTCTGGAGCCTAGCAATTTGGATTCATCTTTTTGGCAGAAATAGTTTTCTTTTAGAACTACATATCAAAAACATTCATGTATATCAATTTCATTTATGATCTGAACAAATGTGGCAGACTCAGGATCAGTGGCTAGCATATTTTAGTTGCAGTGACAAAGCCATGCTCACATGTTCACCATTTACTGTATTTTTGTGCACCCTACAAGCCATGTTCACCTATTGCCCTTTTAGATTTATGATCCACTGAAGCATTTGCTGCAGTTTTGATTAATATTCTTACTTGTAAATATTTATATGGCTCTATATAACATAAAATTGACACTGTTTTTTTGTCTAAAAATCATAAAATTGATGTTAAGAGACTTATACTAGATCATAAGAGCTATCAGTGACAGAATATGTATTGAAGTGATTTTCTCCTATTTTCTCTCCTGTGCATTTTTTTTCATTCATACTTTGCAGTTGAACTTGATTGACTGAAGTAATTATTTTTGTTGATGGTAAGCATGAAATTTATATGAGGTTGTTGGAACTCTGAAGTCCAGGTCTTTTTTTTTTTTAATGTAAAATTTGGTTAATGTAGCTATCTTTCCATTTCAAAAGTGCCATGACATTGACATTATGTTTTCCCTTCCCATGCTCAAGGCTTTTCATGTGGACAGCTCCTGGGGTCAAGAATTTCTATGTTTTTAAATAGTGCAATTATTGAATTAATCCTGAAGCCATAAGCCGCATCGGCCAAAGACAGTAGATCTGAATTTAGATGCATATTTAGACTTTCTATCAAATTGCCAAAATTTTATTCTCATCAATTCTTGTTTGATTATGTGCCACCATTCTAGCCATGTTGCCAAGGGATGACTCTTTGCGATAAATACCCTTTGGATGCCGATCACAACCTTAAAACATTGTAAACAGGTAGGCACCATTCTAAAATTTGGCATATCTGTCAACGGCCTTTGGGTCAATTGGCACTTGGGTCCCCCATGAGGACGCCTCGCAAGTGGCAAGAGTTCGAATCTTTGGGGTGAGGATGCATTTCTGAGAGCTATAAGCACGAAATGTGGGTGGTCCCAGCGCCCACGTGTGCGCGGGCCCCACAGGCCCCAGTCGAGGCGTGTGCACGCCCCTGTCTTAATTTAGCGGGCCCATTAGGGGTTTCGTTCTTCTTCGACAAAAAATTTGGTATATCTTTATGCATTATATTTGTGTTACCTCATTACATTATAATTGTAAATCTTCAACAACAGGTAAGATCTTCTTCTATAGTGTTCATCGGCATAGAAGAAAGTACATAAAAGGGTGGATTTGGAGAACAATGATTAGTAACTATTGGTTATATTGGAATAGTTTACGATTTGCATGAAGATTCAGCAAGATGTCGATTAAATCTGAAAGGAACCCTTGAATGAAATGAGATGATCTTGATAAGACCGATCGCACTATATAGTCCTACTCAAGTGAGTGAAATGTGAATGAAATGAGATGATAATTTGAATTTCTTTTCAAGTTAACGTGCAATTTGGCTGGCTTGTTACCTGCCTTTGGACCATTCTCTTAATGACAAGGCCCAATATTTTTCTGGTTTTTCTTAACCGAATTTGTTGTCTTGCTAGAAAAGTCAAAATTAGTGTTGCCATTTGTCATCTCTGAGGGTGATGTCTTATCTAATTTAATACTCATTGCATTACTTGCCCATGTCTCAACTCATGGATATTTTCATTTAGCTCTGGTTGATGAATATATTATCCTAAGATAGTGCATAACCGACAATCTTCATATCCAATATTTGATTAATTTGTATTGTTTTTGTGCAAGTGCTGCAGATAATGCTTGATGACAAGAACTCAAGAACGAAAACAGTAAAATCAATCATTTATGGATTCATTTAGTCTGACATTTATCGGTCCTTTTATATTTTGGTGAAGAATTTGTTAGATTTGTTAGTGATATAGTTGATATGCCCTAGACCCAATCTCTTATGGAATAATTTGAATACATTTTGAACAATGCAGTTTGTTCATAATAATGAGAGTCAAGTCTTAAACTATTTAATTTAAAAAAGGGTTCTTGGTCACAGGATCATTAAGAATAGGACATTAGTGATCCGATCCGATCAATATATGTGTGATATTCTCTATAAGATAAAGATTAGTTGATCTCATTAACTAAATCATATATATAGATGATGCATATGAGGATATGATCATTGAACTGACTCAATTGAGGATTTCTAATGGTTAATGTTACCATACACTGTCAATAGGATATTCTCCTGAAGAATGAGATATAATAATTCCTTTGACCTGAGATCATCATAGTAATTAACATGTTATTTATCATACTTTGATTGTGGACATCTATTGCCCTAGGACAATAGTTGAAAGGATATTGGGTATGATTAAATACTTGTAGAATTAATGATTGATCAATATGGAATCAGTTGATTCTTGGTAATGAGTTTGAGCTCTATGTTGTCATTATTTATAATGAGTAAATCAAGTCCTTGGCCAAGGCAATTGAATGAAGAAGAAAAAAGTTTTTTAAGTCATTCGTTGGTCGGTTATAATTGACATGAAACATAGTTGGTAATCTATTGGGATTTGACAGTCCAACCATATCCTAGGGTTGACCTGAGGCTTTATAGACAGAAGGAAAATATTATATTATTCTTCAACGGGTTCTTGAGAGTATTTATATATTTCATGCTATCCGGTCGTTAAGGAGCGTTGCTAGACACCAACCTTGATTAGTAAATTAGAATGACTAATTTGCTACCGGCTTAGTATTGAACCTATGGGGTCACACACTAACAAGTGTTCTAATCTTTGCTAAAGGATAAATTATTTTATTATTTGATAATTAGATTAGATTATTTGATTAATCAAATAACTAAATTAATTAGTCCAAATGGAATATTATTATATTCTTTACTAGCATAGAGAATATAATTAATATTAAAGGACAAATTGAATGATGATTGCATGTGCTAGTTTTGGGAAAACCAAAAGCCACATGAATGAATGGTTTTGGTTTTGGGAAAACCAAAAGCCACATAATGGTTTTAAAAACCAAAAGGTTTTGAGAAACAAAATGTGACTTCATACATTTTGAGAAAAAAAAAACATTTAGTTCAAGTTTTTTGTGATTCCATTTTCAAAGGGTTGATAGCAAAAGTTGGTCTCGGTGTGGATACGCATAGAGTTTTCGCATTATCGAAGAGATTTGGAAACAAACAAAGTTTTTTTTTAAATGTATGTTTTAGATCCGATCTTTAACAAGTTAAATGATTTTAAATGCAAATAGATCCTCCATTGAATTATTTCGCCTTCCGCTGGGTGTTTTGATCACCGAATAATTCTTCAGTGGTATCAGAGCGAGGTTTCTTTGTGTTTAAAATTTCTTTAATTTTGCTAGAAGTTATTTTGTATGTGATATAATAATTTATTCTTGCTTCAAGTTATTTGATACATGTTAAAAGATTGTTTTAAGCATGTAAAACTTTGTTTATTTACTACATGCTTGTTCTTTATATAACTTTTGAATTAAATGTAAATGATTTAGAACAAGTATTGCATGGGTAATAAGATCATCACGTTATTAAAAGGTTGTTTTAATAACGTATTCCCTTCCACTAAAATTTAGTTCTTAAAAATAAGATATGAGATATTTTATTATATAGCTTTCCATCAAATAAATATTTTTATTATTATTTTTTTTTTCTAAAAGGAGTGGCCTGACAACCAGGAGACTTATAATAAAAATAAATAAATAAATATATAAATATATAAATAAAAATTATTTATGGCATGAGATGTATGTAATGGAAAGAATTATTTACTTTTATACTATACGCATGGACTACCTGGGGAGTATGAAACTCAATAAATTATGTCATTATGATGGTTGAACTCAACTATGCTAATAGGATCGACCTGACAACTAGGAGACTATTGGGCATGGAGCTATTTAAGGAAGTTGTATAGAGATATAATTGGTAAGGATACCTATTTTGAAAATATGTATGAGAAACGACTTGACAACCAAGGGGCTCATTCATATTGTTTGAGGATTCCTTTACTCTACTAAAAGGAAATAGAGATTTCTAAAACTATAATGAGGGTACATAGTTAATTAGTGGAAGTATCATTTAGATAAAAATCCATGCTTTTATGATATCTATAAATGTGTTCTTATATTGTCTTATTTTCTTTCTTAATTTTAGATTTCTCAATATGTATGCTATATCACTGGGCGGCATACTTGATGCCAACAAGTTGGTTGGACCTAATTTTGATGATTGGTACCAAAATTTGAGAATTATTCTCATGCATGAAAAACATATTGATGTAATCGATAAGCCTGCCAAAGAAATCCCATCCAAGGATGATGATGAAGCTACCAAGGATTATCAGAAATTCTTGGAGAATCGTCTTACTTCCGAATGCATCATTCTTGCTTCTATGAGTTTTGAACTTCAGAGGAAACATCAGGGTATGGATCCATCTACTATAATCGAACATCTTAAGAAGATGTTTAGTGCGCAAAGCAGAACAGCTAGATACCAGCTATCTGATACTTTATTTGGATCCAAGTTGACTGTAAACTCTCCAGTTGGGCCTCATGTACGCAAAATGATTGATCTCATTGAAGAAATTGAGAAGTCAGGTTGCACACTTGGAAAGGAGCTTTCTCAAGATTTGATCTTGCAGTCACTACATGAGTCCTTTTCACAATTCATTATTAACTTCAATATGCATAAAATGGATTGTGATCTTCGTGAGATGCTCAATATGTTGATTGATTATGAGAATCAAATAGCATCTGAGAAGAAAAAAAGAACTGTCATGTTGGTTGGCAACTCTTCTAACAAGAAAAGTAAGGGCAACGGAAAACCCAAAAAGAAGCCCACTGCGCCTAAGGGTGGTGTGACTAAACCCAAAGGCAAAGAGGGCAAAGCTGACCAATCAGATGCTGAATGTTTCTTCTGCAAAAAGAAAGGACATTGGAAGAGGAATTGCAAGGATTACCTTGCATCTCTAAAGGTCAAGAAACAAGGTGAGACATTGATGAAAAATGTTTTCATGACTTCTTTAACTACTACTAATTCTTCACTATGGGTATTTGATACTGGCAGTAGTTTTAACATTTGCAACATGTTGCATGAACTACAAATAAGTAGGAAGTTAAAGGAAGGAGAAGTGAATCTTTAAGTTGGGAATGGTGCAAAAGTTGCAGCCCTAGCTGTGGGTTCAATTTCACTTATGTCTCCTATAGGCAAAATACTCATGTTGGATGATTGTTATTATGTACCTAAATTTGTTTCGAACATAATTTCAATTTCTATGTTGAACAAGTATGGTTTTTGAATTGTTTTTTATGATAACATTTGCTCTATTTATCATGGTGATGATTTATATGTGCATGGTTATCTCGAACATGGTATTTATGTCCAATCTAATATGAATGGCAATTCAATTATGCATGTTTATAGTCTTAAGAGGAAAAGAGATGATCAAGTAAATAAAACATATCTTTGGCATTGTAGGCTTGGTCATATTGGAGAGAAAAGAATTAACAAGTTGCACAAGGAATGTTACCTTGACAAGTATGATTATGAATCATATTCAACTTGTGAATCTTGTCTCAAAGGAAAGATGACCAAATCTCCATTTACCGGAAGTGGAGAAAGAACCTCTGAATTATTGGGACTAATTCATACAGATGTTTTTGGGCCCATGAAAATTCAAGCTAGAGGAGGATATTCTTATTTTATAACCTTCACTAATGATATGTCTAGATATGGATTTGTGTATCTTATGAAACACAAATCAGAGTCTTTTGAAATGTTCAAAAGATTTTGTAGTGAAGTTGAGAAACGGACTGGTAAAGGTATTAAAGTACTAAGGTTTGATAGAGGAGGAGAATATTTGAGTGATGACTTTACTAGTTATCTCATAGAGAATGGAATTCTCTCACAATGGACACCTCCAGGAACACCACAACACAATGGTGTGTCTGAAAGAAGGAATCGAACCTTATTAGATATGGTGAGATCCATGATGGGGTTCACTGATCTTCTAATAAACTTGTGGGGACATGCTTTGGAAACTGCGGCATACTTACTAAACAAAGTACCCACTAAATCAGTTTTTTCTACAACACCATATGAGATATGGAAAGGACGCAAACCGAGCTTTAAGCATGTTAAAGTTTGGGGTTGTCCAGCTTATGTTAAGAGATTGCATTCAGACAAACTTGACTCAAGATCTGATAGGTGTAGATTCATTGGATATCCAAAAGAAACAATAGGATATTATTTCTATCATCCTTCTGACCATAAAGTGTTTGTGGCTAGAGGTGCAACCTTTTTAGTAAAAGAATTCCTTTTTAGAAATAATGGGAACTGATGTGACACTTTTATTTATTTGGTTCACTAAAATAAAAGCCAAAATGGGTGAAGTAACTACTTCCAAAACCTCCTTCTTCACTTTTTAACTTCGAAATTTTTTTTTTGAAAATGAGACTTCGGTATCCCACTCCACCTATTTTGTATATTTTTATAGATTTTTTATTTTTTTATTTTATTTTTATTATTTTTTGTTTTATATTTAATTTTTTGAATTTTTAAATTTTTTTATTGTTTTAATTTTTACAACAAAATTAATATTTTAATTTAAAAAAATTTGCATTACATCAAATATAATAAATAATTTATTTATAAACCATTTTTTCCCCTCTTAACAAAGTTAAAAAAATCATTCATAATTTAACACTTCACTCAACCAAACACATATAACTAAAGGCTTCTAATTGAAAAGTTCACTTCAATCGAAATCACACTTTCAGACTTTCATCACTTCGGTGGACCACTTCCGAACCAAACACACCTTTATTAAAAATAAGTGATTGTGACCATATGATGATAAATGATACTCTAGAGACTAAAATTTAATGTTTAAATTCAACTTGCTTGTTAAATTGAAAATTCCATACCCGCAACCCATTAATCATAATTAAGCTAAGTTGGCAGAGCTAATTAAAAGAAGTAGTTATATAAAATCACAAGGGCAATTAATGCCATGGCTGGGTAATTTAAGAGGATTATAATATTTAAGTGACCCGGTGGAAAATTCTCTTCCAACCATCCAACCTCTGTTTAAAGAGAAAATTAATACAAACTCCCTGGCAAGTTTTCTTTGACCATTTAGTCCTTATGACTTTCAACTTATTTTCTACTCCTTTGTATTCTCAAATATTTCAAAATCCTTTTGATATTAGTATATTACTAAAATACCAAGAATACCCTCCAAGAACCTTTCTGTTTAAAGTGCACTAGCACTATATGTGAGCTCATCCCAGCAAGGGGTAAAATCTTTCCCTATTGTTGAGTTAGCTTGGATCTCACCCTAATACCACAAAGATCAAAGATTTTAAATATTATATCCAAAAAATTATTAAACTGACTACAATAAATTAGAAAAACTAGGTTGGGAAGAGGGTGCAAAATTTTCAGGGTCTCATTTTCTTCTTCCACTTGGTTTGTCACCACACCTGTGTATTCACCTTAAGTCTAGGTGATATCGGTTTAAGGCAACTGGTTTTAAAAAATAAAAATATTTTTTAAAAAACCTAAATTACCTATCTCTCTTTCTCTCCCTTTCTCTTTTGTTTCCCTTTCATTCTCTCTTTGAAGACGAGCTTCATTGCCGCATCTGGGCTTTTTCATTTCCCTTTCATTCTCTCTTTAAAAACGAGCTCCATCACCGCAGCTGAGCCACTCCATCGGAAGCCAATGTCTCTCTCTCTTTGAAGATGAGCTAGACTTAACAATAGCCAGAGCTGGGGCTACATCGCTGAAATTGTGCCAACGACCTTGGTCTACACTGGATCGAAGCCATATATTGCTGAAGCTAGGACCGGACCACTAGAAATTGTGCCAACGACCTTTTCCTGCATTGGAATGAGGCTATCCATCGCTGGATCCGCATAATCGAATGTAGGTATGCATGATTTTATTGCTCTTCTAATTTGACTCTCAGATTTGGGAATTTGTGTGTTGTTGAAGCTATTGAAGATTTAAAAAGTTTTTTTTTTTCAACCGGTCCTGAGATTTGGAGATTTATTTGTTTGTGTATCGATGTTATTGAAGTTACATATGTTGTTTCCATTTCCTTTCATTCTTAAACAATAAAGTGAAGCATCTCTTTTCAATGATCTACATAGGTTGAGGATATTGTATCCGTTGAGTAGGCTGATGTTGGTGGTTAAAATCTGAACATAATGTGGCTCAAGAGATTAGTTGGTCTCTAACTTTTGAAGTAGATTTGTTCTACTCAAAACTTATAATTTTCATCATCATTTCACCATATTTTTGTTTTGTTTTAAGAAGCTTGTTATATGATAATGTTGCATTCGTTTAACAGTTCTTTATTTTACTTTACTTACAATTATTGCTCTTCATTTGATAATGTTCGTTTACTTTTACAAGAGAGTTCATGGTTAAAGATCAAGAAGCTTGAAGATTAGGAGGCTACAAGAAGCTTTTTATTTTGTGTAATGAAGCGAAAAAAAAAATGCATTGTAATAGAAGTAGAAAAAAATAGTGAAGTTTTTTACGTTTTGTAATTAAGCAAAATACGTTGTAGTTCAGTTAATGACATATTAATAAAAATCTATTGAATTGAACTCAAGATACTTGTAATTGTGTTCAAATATTTGTTTTTTTAGATTTGCAAAATAACTCTGTTTGTGATTGGTTGAAAAATAAATTAGAATTCAGTACATTTAATGAGGGTGGTTATAACCGCCTTAAAAGTAAAAATTATTTGTTTTTGAGATGGTTATATTAGCCTCTAAAAACATGAGTAATTTGTAAATTATTTATTTTTGAGGCAGTTATATCGGTCTCTAAAACAATGAGTAATTTAGAATTTATTAGATTTTGAGGTGGTTATAACCGCCTATATGGCTTTTAATTTCTAGAGGCGATTATAACCACCTCTAAAACAATTGGAAGAAAAATAAAAATTATTAGCTATGGAGGCGATTATAACCGCTTCTAAACTTGCTATTGGAAACTGCTTCTATAGGCAAAACTTATTTCAACGGTTGGTAAAAACCAGCTCTAAATTGTAGAGCCAGTTTAGAGGCCGATAAAATAACTAACACTAAAGCTATAAAGGCGGTTAAAACCGCACACCTAACATCTTTTGTAGTATAGTGTTTATTTTTTTGAATTTCTTATTTTATAAAAAAGTTTAATTTTGTTGATATTAAAATCATTGGATGGGTGTGTTTGTAATTTACTAGTGAATGATTTTTAATAATCTAGGTGATTAAGAGGCCTTTTATGCCACAACCTGATTTAGTATTGTACTTGAAACGGCTTATTTCCTATTGATATCTTATAATTAAAAGGTTATATATATAAAGAAAATATCTTTTTATGAAACATCACTCATTGCCGACTTTCATTTAAATGGTTAAGTGAAGAATCGTGAATGATAAATAATAATTTTAATAAATATTTTTATTACTTGTATCTTTTTATACAGCTTTAACTTTAATTATTATACTATATCCACATGATTTGAATGATGATATTATAATCATACATTAAGTCTACTTGATAAATTTTGTGGCGGAAACTTTTTTTTCAAAAAGTTATATATATATATATAGTTAAAGAACATTGAACCAAATGTATATAATATTAGTTCGTAGATGATTTTTTAATTCATAACATAAAAGATTTATAATAAAAAAAAAGTAATTTTGATCTATAAGCACTAGGCCCTCTGTGTAGGGTGTTTTAATTTTTTACTAAAAATATATATTTAAACATCAGTTCATGTAAAATTAGTTCACTTCTATATATATTTATGGCGTGATTTGTTCATTTTTTTATAAAAAATTAATTATTCCCCGGAAAGAACAATCCAGATTTCTAATTTTGGTGCCCAAATAAGATGATCATTTTATAAAAAAAAAAATAGGGTATTTTTATGTAGAAGTAAAACTGAGTCGGACATTCTAAGGAAGAATTTTAGTGTTGATTTAGTTAAAATTTGAATTTAAAATCCATTACAATGATTCTTCTTTTAAGGAGGAAACCTTGTTTCTTGGCCTGTTTCACATGGTTTTTTAAGTTAAGTGTTCGTTTTGGGAGAACTCAAAATCAAACCACAAAGTCCAGGTTAGGTAAAGATATGAGTATTTATTAAGTTTACTTCATGGGTAGATATATCCCTTCTAATTTTTCCTAAATAGGGTTGCCTGATTTGTCAAAAAAAAAAAAAACTATTTCTCATCTGAATAATTTCTTTTAATAAATTAAAATAAAATTAAAAAATTAGAAAATAGTGGTATATATATATACACACACGTAGATTATTGTTCTTTAGAAATATTATTTGAGAGTCATTGCATCATATAATCAAATCACTATTATTTATATAAATATTCTATGAAATATTATATGTTTTTTTACAATTTATACGGTTCAGTATTATTTGTCGTTTTGTTAAAATAAATTATAGGTCATATATATATATATATATATATATATATATATATATATATATATTCACAGTGCTTGGAACAAATAAAACTTTCATTATCATCAAAGGCCAACATCTCAGGCCCATTAATTATTTATGAAAGAAAATGACTTGCAGTCCCCACAGAAAAGACGTATATGAATTTCTTCATATATATATATATATATTAAGAATATGTTCTTCTATGTATATATTTGTCTTTATATATATCTCGGTTTAAATTAATAATAAAATAAAGTATCCCCATATTATAAACAATGAAATAACAAAGCAAAGGAACTTACTCCAAAAGATCGGGCATCTTCAAATTAATTTTTCATTCTTAACGATGATACTTATTTAATGAAAAATAATTTTTATGATCTTACTTAAAAAAAAGTTTTTGATTAAAAGAATTATTTTTGAATAATGAGTTACTCAGGTTACTCAGGAAAATTTTTATTTGAGATAACAAAAATTTTACTTAATCAATATTAATAAACATTTAATACTTTAAATTAATTATCAACTGTGTTTATTTAAATAATTAATTTTTTTTAGAAATAGTTCCCAATTAATAGAGGAATAATTACAATCCCTTAATCCAAAAAGGTAGACATTTAACAACTGTATATATTTTAAAATTTACACAACAAATATGATTACAATTAAGATGATTCATTCTTATTATACAAACACGATACACATTATGTAAATGACTCATATATGACTAATTTAGGTTGTGCTACTATTTTTCTTTTTTTAATAAATAGATATTTTTCGCGTAAAAACAATTATATATGAATCATTATAAATTCTGCAATTGTTAAGTATCTTATTTATTTATTTTATTTTAACCAAGATTGAAATTGTTGCAGAAAATTTTCTTTCAACCAATGATTTTTTTTTTGTTTATTAGTATTAAATCCTCTTCATAAAGTGTTTATGTTTTACAGAAGAGATAAGTTTGAATTTTAGTTCACATAAACTGAAAGGGCATATATATATATATATACACATGGCTTAAAAAAAAAGGGAAAATTACTGTTCACCCCTCGGGAATTTCAAAACTGGCCAAAAACCCCCTCCTATTTTTGCACACCCGGACAGCCCCTCCGTTATAGTTTGGTTCCCTTCTACCCCCCGTCCGTCACATGAAATGGGTCCGTGTTACGAAAATCCATTTTTGCCCCTGCAAATGGTGGGAAAAAAACCCGCCCGATCACATCATGTCATGTCTGGCTTTTATGCATACATATGTGAGTTTTTTCCCCTTTTATGGTTTCTTGTTCGCTTAGAGAGTTTAGAAGGCGAATTACATAATTTTGTTCTTGTTCTCCTTTTCCTTCTGCTAAGTCGATAATATGGACAGTTTTTGTGCCATTGCTAGATACAACGGGGAGGGACGAGTGCTGACATTCACCGCGTCAACTGAATGGGCGTCAGTGTTAGGTGAGATTTGTGAGCGCTGGGGTCTCGATGTTTGTCGCGCGAGGGTGAAGTTCATCACACCCGATGGACATAATACGGTTTGCCCAATAGATAACGAGGTGGACTTCCAGCGCATGTGTCATGTGTTCTCCATCCTCAAAGGCGGTGTAGTCGATATGGTTGTCGAGACGGATGACGTGCCACGGCAGCCTTCTGAAAACGAGTTATTGTCGTGGTAATGCGTTGCTCAAAAACAATTATGCAGTTGTATGTCAGTTAGTGTTTAACACTACCATTATCTGTATTAAAGAATGAATTATCTGTTTAAATTGGGAGTCTCCGATTAATTTATCATGTTTCTGTGTAAACTATCATACACCGTTTGCATTATTACATCTATGTTTAACTATGCCTTTTAACGTGTAACTATTAACTTAGGCGTTTAAATAAGTGGACTTTATGCTTAAATTCTGATCGTTTGCGTTTGAACTGAAGTGCTGGCAGGAATTCGGAATCTGGGAGCGCTTCTGTCCCACCACATGGCGACCCGGATGGTGTCGCATGCCTGCCATCGTCGTCAGATCGACATGAAGTGTTGTCGTTGGACGTTGGACAACGTTTTGATGGCGTTGAACATTTCCGAGATACACTTCGCAATTTTGCTATCAGTCGGAATTTTGATTTCAAATTCGTGAAGAACGAAAAATACCGGGTCACTGTGGAATGCGCGGCCGGTGGATGTCAATGGCGCGTTCACGCATCAAAGGAATATAATAGAAATACCTTCAGAATCAAGACAACGGACCCGACGCACACCTGCGGTGGTGGAATTGGGTCGGGGTCACACCCGAAAGCGTCCAAAAAATGGGTCGGCGCACGAGTGATTCGAGAAGGCGAAGGACCGGCCCTTGTACAAGGCCATCGACATTCAGAAGGACATGTTGCGGGAGCATGGTGTCCACATTCCATACAAGCAGGCTTGGCTGGGAAAAGAGCATGCCCGGGTGATCCTCGACGGCAGCGACATCTCCAGCTACGATCTGTTGCTTTGGTACGTCCATAAGGTGGCTGAGACAAACCCCGGCAGCGTCGCGTTTGTGGAAAGAAACGGTGAGCGTTTTAAACGTGCGTTCTTCTCTTTCAGCGCGTGCATTTTGGGGTTCAAGCGGGCATGCAGGCCGCTGCTGTTTGTGGATGGTACTCACCTCTTCGGAAAGTATCGGGGTACTCTCTTGGGTGCCACAGGGAAGGATGGGAACAATGGCTTCTTCCACGTCGCCTTCGCTATTGTCGACAACGAGACCGACGCCAATTGGACGTGGTTCATTTCCAAGTTAGGTGATGCTTTATACGACGAAGGAGACTACCAAGAGACAATTACATTCGTTTCGGATAGGTCAAAGGGCCTTGTGAACACTGTTGCGAGAGTTTTCCCTTCATCCCCGCACGCGTACTGCCTTCGGCACTTGGAGGCCAATTTTATGAAAGCCAATGGCAGACTTGGGAAGGCATTGAGGGAGGAGTGCTGGTCCATATGCTTTCGTATCGCGTGGGCAACGACGGCTAAAGAATTCGATGACACCGTCAATGAACTGCGGGCCGTATCGCCCGAAGCGTTTCAGTGGTTGATTGACAAATCCGACATGTCACACTGGTCGAATTATCTGTTCAAAGGTGACCGATGGGGCGAGATGTATTCGAATGTAGCTGAGTCGTTCAATGCGTGGATCAAAGAAGCTCGACACCTACCGGTGACGAAAATGGTCGACGCTATAAGGTACTCGAAGGTTAAATACATGTAACGCTTAAGCTTACCCGTTACACTTTAATGTTCGTTATCGGTGTTTAACATGCACTGTCCGCAGTTTGATATCGTCGTCGGTGTTTAACATTCACATTAACCCTTTAGTCCGGTAGAATCCTGTGTAAGATAACAAATGTTAATATCATTGTCTCGGTTTAAATAGCGTCGTATATGTTTTTCTTCTTCGATCTTTAGTTTATTACTGTTCTGTTTACTCCGATGTAGTGGTGTTTAAATATTCATATATTCGCGTAAATTTCTTTAAGATTTCCGATATTCGTTGTGCAGGTACAAGCTAATGCGCATGTTATGCACTCGCCGTGAGCAAGCGAACAAATGGGATACTTTCTTATGCCCGGACATACGTTCAAAGGTTGAGACGCTTGTGCAGGATAGCCGAAGTCTTCACGTTGCTCGCTGTCTCGCTGATCGTTACGAAGTGATTGACCAGTCGCAAGAACTCTGTAGACCTTGCTAGTAGAACTTGCTCATGTCGCGAGATGGCAAGTTTATGGCATCCCGTGCAAACACGCTTGCGCTGCGATATTGGTGACGGACAGCAAT
The DNA here is from genome assembly GCA_902712375.1 of Dioscorea dumetorum. NCBI lineage: Eukaryota > Viridiplantae > Streptophyta > Magnoliopsida > Dioscoreales > Dioscoreaceae > Dioscorea > Dioscorea dumetorum. Next base: position 54,821 of record CACTHL010000728.1, on the reverse strand, counting down.
GTTCATCGTTTTATTAGCGATCACTTCACCGTCGACACTTACAAGTTGGCGTATAAGGAAGCTATATTTCCCATACCCGACAATGAGAGGCCCACGGACAACAATCGAGATCTGCTTTTGCGGCCGCCTGTGACGAGAAGGCAACCTGGTCGTCCTAGACGAAGGAGGATCGAGTCGCAAGCGTTTGATGTCCGCGAGTTACATTGCAGCCGCTGCCACGCGTCCGGTCACAATCGTAGAACTTGCAATGAAAGTGTCGCCGATTAAGCTTCGTAAAAGGATAATCTTTAAGGAGCACACATTTATTTCGTTATGACGCCCTGATATTTAAACATAGAATAAACGAATTTCGTTGTACGCACTGAAGTTTTAATTGAATAAACCTAATGTTAAATGATGACACATTTAAAGAGTCACACACAAATAGAAGCGTACGCATTGGATGTTAAACGGGAAATATCAGTAATAAACGGTAACCAATAACGCTAAACAGGCACATCGCTTGTTGTCATTCTTTTGTATTTGAACTTCCGGAAGGAATGTCAGATAGTGACGCATAAACAGAGACGTCATATTTAAACAGATACGGCGGCGAGTTTTACACATCTTCGGCGGAATGTTTAACGGAGACGTTGTATGGTAACACAAATTGAAGCGTACGCGATGGATGTTAAACGGGAAATATCGGTAATAAACGGTGACCAATAACGCTAAACAGGCACATCGCTTGTTGTCATTCTTTTGTATTTGAACTTCCGGAAGGAATGTCAGATAGTGACGCATAAACAGAGACGTCATATTTAAACAGATACGGCGGCGAGTTTTACACATCTTCGGCGGAATGTTTAACGGAGACGTTGTATGGTAACACAAATTGAAGCGTACGCAGTGGATGTTAAACGGGAAATATCGGTAATAAACGGTGACCAATAACGCTAAACAGGCACATCGCTTGTTGTCATTCTTTTGTATTTGAACTTCCGGAAGGAATGTCAGATAGTGACGCATAAACAGAGACGTCATATTTAAACAGATACGGCGGCGAGTTTTACACATCTTCGGCGGAATGTTTAACGGAGACGTTGTATGGTAACACAAATTGAAGCGTACGCAGTGATTGTTAAACGGGAAATATCGGTAATAAACGGTAACCAATAACGCTAAACAGGCACATCGCTTGTTGTCATTATTTTGTATTTGAACTTCCGGAAGGAATGTAATATAGTGACGCATAAACAGAGACGTCATATTTAAACAGATACGGCGGCGAGTTTTACACATCTTCGGCGGATTGGTGTTTAACGGAGACGTTGTATGGTAACACAAATTGAAGCGTACGCAGTGATTGTTAAACCGGAAATATCGGTAATAAACGGTAACCAATAACGCTAAACAGGCACATCGCTTGTTGTCATTATTTTGTATTTGAACTTCCGGAAGGAATGTAATATAGTGACGCATAAACAGAGACGTCATATTTAAACAGATACGGCGGCGAGTTTTACACATCTTCGGCGGATTGGTGTTTAACGGAGACGTTGTATGGTAACACAAATTGAAGCGTACGCAGTGATTGTTAAACCGGAAATATCGGTAATAAACGGTAACCAATAACGCTAAACAGGCACATCGCTTGTTGTCATTATTTTGTATTTGAACTTCCGGAATGTAAGATAGTCCGAATTAATGACACGGGAATTTGATACGGCGGTGAAATCCCAGTACGAATGCTAATTCATTACCATCTCTTTCCCAATTACATTTGAATTCAAAATCCACACGTAAGCATCAATGCACGGAGTACGTTAGGCGAACTTGCGACCCCTAAACTTCTATTTAAACAATAAACGGAAATCAAAGGCACATTCACATATTACACACAGAGAAAGAAGTATGTACAAGTCCCTCCTCAACGAGCTCTGCTAGAGAACCCGTAGGCCGTCGCCGGAGTACTCAACCGTTAGGGAGGGCCCCGACCACATCCCCGCCTTCTTGGGCACGGTGTCGGTTGATGGGACCACTTACTACAGCCCTTACCCCGCGAAAACATCGAAGGACGCCCAGAACACTGCGGCCGAGGTGGCGTACAATGACCTCCGTATTCCATACCCTGGGAGGATGAATACGCGTCCCGCTGCTACCGCCGATCGACTATGTGGAGGTAAGTCATACCGTAAGACTTCTGCGTCCATGTTACGGGAAATTTATTTATTTTCTAAATTGTTAAAAGCCTTCATTGCAGGGCCTCGCACCGCAACGCCTTCGGATGCAGCGCCTTCACTCAACCGCGAGCACTCCAACAGCGAAGAGTTGGAGTGCTTTCTGAAGGACATGCTCGTCGAGCTTGCGGAGAAGGAAGTCGTCCTCTCCGAAAAACTCGACCGACTAAGAACCCGCACGGCCCAAGTGAAGAAGCTCATCCAGGGATTGAAGGGGATATGATAATGTTTTTTCAGTTTTTAGATGTATAAATTAGTATGCCTACGCTGGTTGTAATAGAACTCCGTTTCATCTAAAAATTTTGTCAAGAAAAGAAATTTGTTCCCCTGTTACGTTTTGATCTTTACACCGATACGTGTATATTTCAACATCGGCACTACATTATAAACGTCGACGCCTGTAAAAGGGTGGGCCACAATATTTGAAAAGCGAGAGTGTTTGTAAATAGCGAGAATAGTTTTCACACAGAGTCCTCGATGTGTGAGGAAGACAATTCAAACATAAACATCGAATGTTAAGTGAAGACGCACGGTAATAAGCGGTGTCATGCAATATTCAACGGGGAGAACCCTCGTTCTCGTTCGTCGATAGTTAACCGCAGATATCGATAGTTAAACGGTAAAGTGTAAGGGTAAGTGATGACGGTTATATTTAAACAATGATGGCGAGTTTCATAGATTAAATACCTCATTGATGTTTACAAAATAGGTTCAAAACCAGAAAATTTGCATTGGAAAATGCTGAAACGTCGCATGCATAAATGGAGTTGAATTTAGGCTAGTTACGGTATAACGTAATCAACTAAACTATGCAATGTGAATTTATTATTAATTACTCCAATTTAATGTTGAAATGGGAGTCAGTAAAGCGTGAACGTAACCGATGCCATTTACTATATTCCATTTATTTCATTGAAAACCAATGCCTTTTTTTACAAATAGTTATGATTGTATGTAAGCATCAAGCAGAAACAACATACAGACCCAGATATTATCCACATCCCACAACAATGTTTAAGTCACGTCTAGCAGACTTTTGCCAGATGACGCGCCGGCCCTCGCCGGAGTACACCACTCTCCGTGAAGGCCCCGACACCAACCCCGTCTTCCTGGCCACGGTGACGGTAGACGGGACCCCTTTCTCCGGTTCTTCATCTGCGGAAAGCGCCGAGGAGGCGCAGAACATTGCTGCCGAGGTGGCGTTCAAGCAGCCGTGTGCCCTTCGGGCAGCGTGGAGATTACCAAGGCCCCGGTTGCCGACGATGACGTATCCGACGCAGTAATGCATACCGTAAGACTTGTCGGTTGAGTGTAAAAACAAAAAAAGAGCCACCTTCCATACGTAAACCTTCAACTCTTCATTGCGGGGCCTTCACGAGCCGTCGGGGATTACACCGATGGTGAAGAGTTGGATTGGGTTTTCGAACACCCGGTCCGTGCACTAAACGCAAAACTTGAAGGAATAAAAGATCGAAAGGCACGTGTGGAAAAGCTGCTCCAAGATTTGAATGACAACAAAAGGGGGGAGTGAGATTATGTTCGAGTTAATGTCGTTTGTAAATTGCGCCATCTAAATGGAGTTCTCTATATTTAAACGGCAGTCGTCTGAATCCAAACGTAGTCATTAATATTTAAACAGATTAATCTATATTTAAACGGTCATTTTTATTACTCACGGCGTGAGTCATTAGCCAATATTAATTACTTTCACCATTAATTATGAAAACTAAAATCAGTCGCACATCTATTTGAAATTCATGTAATTTCCGTTGCGAGAAGCGTAAGTTGCGGATATTTGTGAAGCAATTATTGTCACATCGAATCGAATAGCAAACGGAGACTCCTATAATTATAAGGGAACTCTAAAGAGTGAACATCACGAACTATAATTGAACAGAGCCAACGAAGTTTAAACGGAGAGCAAATCATTTTGGCAGGCCTTTATATTTGAAAGTTAACACCGACTGCTAACCAGATACTATTACCTTTAGCGCACAACTAATATGTTTATGTTAGGATGATGAATTACATGATAATGAATTACGCAAACTTATTTTATTGTCGATGACTGATATGTCACAATAACGACATGAAATTTTTTTTACCGCAACGTTAAACGTTAACAATAGCGACAAGTTAAACGACGGATTCGAAAGTTAAACGTTATTCTTAATGTGAATGTTAAGTCTTAAAGTTAAACAGATACGTAAACGGGGGATATACATTCTGAGTAATGCATGCATTCGACGAAGTGTTGTGAGATAGCATTGGGAAAGTGTGCATTGGTTAACCCGCCGGTGGACGTTACTTGTTATCTGTTACGATTAAATTCGCTGTTTTGGAATTCAAACGTCGAATAGTTATTGGCATCGGACTCGAGAAATAGTGCAAACGTCCGTTGAATACATTTGTATTTAAAGAAGAATCGGAAACAAGAAACGCACCCGATATTACTCGCAGATCTAGCGGTATGTATGTGCCAATTCTCAACGCGTCTTGCGCGTAAGACGCACCGCTCCACGCCGGCGTACTCCACAACCAGGGAAGGCTCCCCGAGCGCCTCCGCTTTCGTGGCAACGGTCACGGTGGATGGGACCACGTTTTCCAGCCGCAGAACCGAGAGAACAGAAGAGGTAGCCCAGAACGTTGCTGGCCTTGGTGGCGTTCTACGAGCTATGTCCCGCGCAGCTCGGGACGAGCGGTGCGTCCCCGCTGATGTCTATGCGTCTTTAAAAATATTTATCTAAATCGTTCATATCTTCTTTGCAGGGGCGATGACCTATCCCCGGGAGCGGTTCCTCGAAGATTTGGTCGGGGATTTAACGGAAAAAGCAGCATCTCTCTCCGCAGAACTCGAGCGAGTGGTATCCCATAAGAGGGATGTGGAGAGGCTGCTCCGGTACGCGAAAATGTATAAAACGGAATGACGGTTTTTGACCTGCTTAGTGTAGTTTTCATCCATCAAATAAGAACTTTTTGCTTAGTGTGATATTTTGACTTCGTTCTTACTCTCTCAGAAATGTTAACCGTTGCAGACGCATGTTAAACAGCCACGCATGAATTTTAAATGGAGAACAATGTTCCTTAAGCAAATTCTAACCATTCGTGCGCATGACAAGCACGGTTTAAATAGAGACGGACGCGAGTAAACCCTATCATGAAACGTTTAAATGGTAATATTCAACGGGAACGGTGATATTAAACCAAGAATCGGCGAATGATAAACACGAGTTGCCTTCTTGGCCTGATAATTATAAATTTTAAACGGTTACAACAACACGTAATTGGTGACACACTGAAAAAAATAAAAATTCCGTACTTGAGGACCCATTGCACGGTTCATGAAGACAATTAAAAAGTTACATATAATAGGGACTCTCACCTTTAAAAACAAACAGCGCAAGTAGAATAGGTCCTCACCCGTCGAAGAATAGCCTCCATATTAAACAGGGACTGTAATATTAAACATGTAACGACAAAAGCTAAACAGAGAATACCTTGTTTAATTGATAGCTCTGCATTTTAAACGAAGACAACAACACGTAATGGGTGACATACATTGAGAAAAGAATTCCCTGCTTACGAACCCATAGCGCAGTTGATGGAGACATTTAAAAAGTTATGTATAATAGGGTCGCTCACCTTTAAAAGCAGACAACGGAAGTAGATTACGGTCTCTTTCATTTAACAACAGCCTCCATGTTTTAAACAGGGACATAGGGAGTTAAACGTTTACCACTAATATCTAAACAAGGAGTATGTGATCAACCCGGTCCCCCTGGTGTTAAACGGTAACGGTGTATATTGCACGGAGATCCGTATTGTTAAAGTGTAACACAATGTTTTAATAGTGACAGCGTCATTTTTTTACAGAAGTACTTAATTTTATAAAGCAGCGACGACCCTCAATCGGTACCATGGAATTTTAAGCAAAAAATGATTGAATATGAAAGAATAACGAACATTATTAGATGTACATTGAAATTTCTGCCATGTCGTTGGCAAAGAATGAATTGAATCAATTGAAATGAATTTCGACAAAACTGTTTTACTTCCCCACAGCTGGACCCTACCCGCTATACTTTGATGCCGGATGCTCGTCCTTCCTTAAGTATGTGGGCGGCGTACTTCAATCGCAGATAGGGGACGTCCGTGTGCGCTATCCGCAGCTTCTCACCGCGGAGCAATTGCTCGATAAACCGCATCACGTAGACGGCGCAGTCGACAGTGCCTTTCTTTTGACGCGGTGTGTCGTCATCGTGAACAAGCGGGTACTGTGCCGTCGCCGTCGTGCCGTACTCCATTTCGAGACAGGTGTCGAATAGTTCCCGCTGTCGCATTATACAAACCGATGTTAGAATAGAAAGCATCTATGTCACTCTGATAATCGAAATCTATATCGCAGAGAGCTTACCATTGCTACCGCGTCTCTGTTGTACTCTTCACTTGGGCATGAGGTGTAATGCCTGTACTCTTTCTTGTTATTGTCGAGCACCACGACATGGAAGTGGCCATTCAAGATTATGGGAAGGATGATGATGTCAACGTCATTGACGACCTTGGTGGCATCTCCGATCATAGCCAAAGTCGTCTCATGTGCGTCTTCCACCTTCGACATAAACAACGCCGGTGGTCGAGTGATGGAGGCGCGCTTCTTATGAGGATATGGCTTTCTGTTAAGTGTGTCTTGTACGATGCACACGAAGGCGTCCAACACATCATCTGTCACCATCTCTTTCCCGTCGATCGAACGAATAGGTTGGCCCGGGTGGTGCCGACATAATCATTCCTCCAGGGCGACGGCTACTGCGGTTAAACGGCAACACATGCGATTGATTAATAACACGTAGACGTTAAGTGGAAACAACACATACGTAAATGATAATGGATAGGAGTAAACAGTAATATCGTTAGTTAAACGATATATTACTATGTCATATGGTAACGACTGTAATTAAACGGAAACGCAACAACGTAAATGGGATGATCTCTATATAAACATTTACATCTACACTATCATACTTACTCGTCCATGGGGAAGTTGAGGAAAATCTTGATCAGCTCCTTCTCGAATACGTCGAGGCGCGATTGACCAGCGTATTTTTCTTCGCCGGAACGAAGTCTTTCCGCACTTCTTCATACTGCTTGGTTGGCGAAGGTGACCGATTTCTTTTTTTTCTCGGCGACGTTCCCTTCGCCCCAAAACGACTTTATTGAGATCATCCGTAGATGCTTCTTGCTGTTGCGGGATCGCGCCCACACTGGATGTGGCAATGTGGGTCGGCCGTTCCTCCGTGGGAAGGAGCTCCTCCACAATAGAGGCAACGGTCTTCTCAACCGCGGCCAAGGCAGTCTCATCAAGGGGAAGCACATTCTCGGGTGGTTCTTCTTCTTCAAAATTAGTGGCCACCACCCTGGATGCGCCGTTGTCGGCCGCTGCTGCCGGCTCCACCGCGACGGGGATTTCGGAGTCTTCCGCGAGACGCGGCATTGCCAACGGGGTCTACAATCTCCGCCACCGGGCGGTGAAGTCATCAACCGCAACGGTCTCAACAACCGCATCGGCCGCCGGTGGTGCTGCCATTGTTTCATCCTCGGCCGGTGGTGGACACACAGGCGGTATACTTTTCGTCGCCTTTTGTGCAAGCCTCTTCATACGTGGCCTCGTCATACGTGGCCGTCTTGGAATGGCCTTCACGACGAAGTCGTCGTCCTCAATTTCCAACGGCTCATCCGTCCCGGCGGAGTCACGTATTTGTCCCGACGGTGCAAAGCATTTTCAAACGAATCAAACCTTGCCTCCAATGCCTCAACCCGAGCGACAACTGGGGAAAGCGTTCATCATCACCTGGCATGCATGCATAAAGGATGTAGTCACGTCGTCGGGCTGATGACGTCGGTTGGGCTACCGCGGTCGGGGGGACTCCGGGGATCCGGGTGACTCCCGTTGTCGCGGCCGGTGCGGGCGTTGACAATTGGCGGGGTAGGTGAGGGCCTATCCGACGCCGAGGGTTGCGTGTTGGGCTGGAAGGGGGGAACCACGTCGGCGCGAACGGGCGGAAGGGGCCGGCATCTCCGCTTGCGCCGTGCAAGTGGTTCCCGCGCAACAAAGATCCATCCGCCAATTGGCCCCAACAAAAGTCTCCTCCACGGCATTCGCCGGGACCAGCTCGGGAAACTAACATATATAAAGAAAACAATCTCAGACAAATCATTCAATTTGATCCAAAACAAACGTATTTAAACATTTGACATATATACGTAAACGCTATGGCACACATTTAAACGGAGTACAACAAGGTTAAGCGAAGACACCAAGCGTTAAACACAAACTACATTTCCTACACGGATAAGCCTATCGTTATACATTAACTGCTCTTTGTGAACACATTAACACTGATTTATTACCTCTTTTCCTTCGAGAGCTGACCAACTGGTTTCTATCGTCGCGTGCTTCCGGTAAGTACTTTCGCAGTAGCACAGCACCCTTGGGGTCTTGCCGAAACGGGCTTTCTTGCCGGTTCCGGTCACCTCGTAAAACCAGATGGTCAGCGCGATCGAGCAACCCTTAATGTACCCCGTGTTTACCTTCCCCCCCTCGCATCTGGCTTGCACTCGAGCGGCAGCTTGTGGAACGTCCTCCATAAGCCATTTGTGCGTCGCTCGCGCCCATGCGTACCGCCCCATGCCGGGTAGATCGTCGACATAATCAACGATCCAAGTGGGCACCGAGCATGAGGTATTCGGGAAGAGGATTGTCCCCATGAGGTACGCCATCAAGAGTTTCACAAAATCCTCCTCTCCCCCTCTGTCCAACAAGACGCTCAAGAGTGCGCCTAATGGCGTCCCTGTGTCTGTCGAAGCTTTTCAAAAAATATCTCCCTTCGAAAGCTGACGGTGTCTTCTTCTTCTTAAACAGGACCGCGTCTCCGTCGCAGCGCAGACCCATAACGAGAGCCACATCCTCGGGCTCGAAGGCGAGCAGGCTCGCCCCGATCCTGAATTTATTGGTGCGGCCATCGTACCTCTGCGAAGCGAATCGAGAAGGGCCCTCTCTTGGAATACGGCTTCCACCTCGGTGAATGCCGCAAACGGTGTCCTTTGGATGATCTCCCAATGTCGAGAGGTCATGTGGACTTTCAATTCGGCCAAGGTCTCCACCACCGGTGTCAAGTAGCATCTCCCGTTGACTAGGTTTACCGCCATAATCACAACACTTTGCAAAAATGACAACACTTGTTAAACAGATACATCAAACGCTACACGAGACAAATGTTTTACACGAAAAGCTCAACACTTAAACAGAGAGATGCACCGTTAAACGAGAGACAAACTCTTTTAAACACGAACTCATTTCATCACACGGAAATCTCTTTTACAAACCGCAACCATATCAAATGGAAGGGGAAACGCACATTGTAAGCATTACACAAACAACAACAACCGATATCTCTTTCAATGATCGTGTGCACAGCCGAAAACCCTAAACCCTAAAACCCTAACCCTAAACCAAAACCCAAGACCCTAAACCCTAGAAACCCCAACGAGAAATTCCCCCGCACACTAGAACCACGCAAAACAAAACCGACGAATATCTCGTGTAACAGTAGTACTTCATATAAAAGCCTTGCTTTAGACACGACTTTCCGCCATACCTTGAGCCGCAAACCGATGGAAGTGCGGGATACTTGCGCACGGTGGACTGAAGTTACAGAGGATGTCGAAGCCGAGAGAGCTTCGGAGAGGGAAAAGCTGAAGAAAGTTAAGCAAAGAAGAAAAACGAACACTGCTCTCTGCCTCTCTTGGGATTCCCATTACGAAAAACCCTCCACTTCCTCTCTAACCGGCTTAATGATTGCACCACGATTTCCCATGCAAGGTAGGGGCAATTCCGTCAGTGAATTTGAAAAGTAACTCCGTTAACCACCGTTTCATGGATTTTAAAAGGAAGGGGTTTTTATGGATTTGGAAATTAACGGGGTGTTTTTGGCCATTTCCCAAACTATGGGGGTGTTTTTCGCCATTACCAGTAAAAAAAAATCTCTCACTTTTAACCTCAATTATTGATGTTTCCCTATCACCACTCAAACATTACAAAAGTAGTGATGGAAGTCCAGGAGGTGTTTCTTTCAAGAACCCAGGCAATTTTGATATTAAAAACAAATATTATATTTATAATTTATTTTATAAATATGGATAAATTACAAAACTGAAACATTATATTATATTGGCCATAAAATATTTAATCAGAGTTGGGAATAAAATTTTTCTGTTTTATGTGAATGTTTTTTTTTCTCAATTTGCTTTATATATTGTTTTTATTGCTTAAATGTTTAAGTGATTTATCATTTTTAGATAATAATATTTATTTGAAAAATATAATAATGTTTAAGAATGTGTTTGGGGACACTTTAATTAGAAACAAATTTTATGCACATACAGAGTAAAAGATAAAAAGAGACAAAAGATTTTTTTATTTTTTTATTTTTTTATTTTTTGAATGTATACATGCAGTTATTAATTATTTTTTGAACAAATAAATATTTCAATGTAGATTGCATATATTTATATACAAAATTTAGTCTTTTTTAAGAGTATATAGACAATTCTATGTTTTTCCAAAAATTATTTTGATTTTGACGACTGAGATCTACATAAAAAATTTAGGTAATTTCCTTAATGCATACACAAAATTATATCTTTTTTAAAAAGTACCTATGATTTTAATCCCAGGGTGCATGTATAAAATTCAATATTATTTTGAAACTATATATTCAAGTAAACATATGCTTTTATATAAAAAAATTACTTTAATTTTGTCGGTATGGTATGGGATTGCATGCAAAATCTAGTATCTTTTAAGTATATATATATATATATATACAACTATTTTTTCAAAAGAAAATACTTTTATAAACAAAATTTATAATTATATTTTCTTAGATACACACACAATTTTCTATATAAATAATTGTAATTCAAATACCGACAACCGAAATATTCAAAGTGTTTTATTTTTCAAAAATAGGGGGAATAAAAGAAGTCTTATGAAAGAATACCACCCAATCACTTGATATACGTGGCATATCCCCCTTTCAACCACAATTAAAGCATCACTCATGGTGTCTTTCTCATCCCTTCCTTTAAAACACCACCCACTGCCCATGCCATGCCACATAATTGAACTACCAAAATGAAGAAGGCTTCATTCTATGAGTTTCTCTTCTCCTTCCTCAAACTCAAGACATGCCTCTCAATCTTTTCTCCTCCAAAACACCCTCAAGATTATCCCAAAAAACAGTCAAATGGTTGGAAATGCATGCCTTACATAATAGGTATGTTATATATATTTCCTCTTATATATATATATATATTATAATGTTACCTAATGTATCTATTTCATATTAAACTCATTTACCATCTTCTATTGCACCTCCTAAGGAGAGTAGTAACTTATTTCTCTTGTAAGTACTGTGAGGTTGAATATATATAGTAGTTTCACCATATTTATCTATATATATTATATATATATCACACTCATTTTGATCTTGTACGTGAATAAATGTAGGGAACGAAACATTTGAAAAGATAGCCTCAACTGGATTAACAGCAAATTTTACAGTGTATTTGGTGAGTCATTTTCAGATGAAGCAAATTGATGCAGCTAATTTGGCACAAATTTTCTTTGGTACGACGAATTTTGCACCTCTTATCGGAGCTTTCATCGCCGATGCTTATTTGGGGAGGTTTAGAACCTTGGCTTATACATCCATTGCTTCGTTTTTGGTATGGTTTGGTTGCTTCCTCTTCTTATTTAATTTGCATATGAATTTTGTGTTTTTAATTATTTTTTATTTTTATTTATTTATATTATAAGTTTGCAAGGATTATTTGGCTGGCGTTTTGGATATTTCATGCTAATCTTCTTGGCTTTGGTCATGACTTTTTGGACGTAATACCAACGCCGACTGATTTTCTTATGACCTTCTTTTTGTTTCTTATTAATTGGAAGCATATTAAAATTTCTATCAAGAATATATATATATATATATATATATATGTTGTGTATATAACAAGCAACAAAATGTTAATTTAATCAATTTTAATTTTGTGGTGTTATTTTGAGTGTGGAGGGTTAAATTAAATTATAACATACTTTATAAATTTTATTCATTCTAAATAACATCTAATAAGACTAATTTATTTTAATATTTTTTTAATTTTTAAAATTCACTTTCTTAACTTCACCTTTATATATATATGTGATTGAACAATTATGAGAAGATACAATTTTTTTTCTTTTTAAGAATAATTTATAACATACTCTGAAAGAAATCATCTTATTTATGCATGTTAATTTTTGAAATTAGGCGATTATGTGAATGATATTGATGGTTCACTAATTTTAGTGTGTATATATATTCAATTACAAAAAAATTCATTGTTCTACTAATATTTGAACGTTATAAAATACAAAAGTTACTCAACGTAAAAACAAAAAAATAGTAATAATATATATATAAGATGATAGGTTTGGAGAGGGGGATTTTTTAAAGGATAAGATTACCAAAGAATTGGCCAACCAATAGGAGATGGCCAAATGTTCTCTCCAAAGATAGGTTTGGAGAGGGGGATTTTTTAAAGGATAAGATTAATATATAAATAGATTAATATATAAATAAATATGATAAGATGATAAATAAATAAATAAATAAATAAATAAAATAATAAGACAAAGGTCTGATACAAAATAAATGGTCCAGTGAGATGTCTAGAAAATTATTTTCAATTGTATTTTTTAAATATGCAAAAATAAAATAGTAGTATTAGAAGGCTCGACAATGATTTGTGGTGCATATGTACAGACACTTGTGGCACGTTTTTATGTCATCTTAGGCATCAATATATATATATACATCATGCAAGTTGATATATATATATTACATACCAGCCAAGCTACCGTAATCATTGATTTCTCCCTTTCTGAAACTTCAGTGATGCATTTATATTGGAATGAGGGTCTTAATCCTTTTTTTTTTTTAAATAAAAGAAATAAGAACTTCTAATCTAAATTATGTTGCTCCTTTCCATTCCAAGAGGAGCTTATCCAAAATCAAATAATAAAGTAGAAAATTTGATCATTTATTTTAGCTAGATGTCCCTTTTATCAAAGGCCGTTTTTGGTCATTGCATTGTTTTTATTTACATGGTTAATTTATTTTTCATATGTACAAAGTAATTAATATGATCATTATGTATGGAGGGAGGTTTATTAGGTTCTTTAAGTGACTCAACATATAGTTTTCATACATAAAATTTATTTATTTATTTATTTATTTTTTTTGGTTATATAGCTTCTATTTTCAATTTGGAAGTTGACATCGCTTGTTAATTAGCTGCTATATAAAAAAAATTATATATTAAAAATGTAGGGTGAATGGAACCTTAGTAGGCATTAATTTTTATCTTAAGAAAATAATTGCATTGAATTTTCTGTGAATGAAGGAGAAATAAAACAATAAAAAGTCATTTAATTTGTCTTATTGACAACAAAGACAAGCCACTATTTACATTATTCACTGTATGTAAAATGAGATTTGATCTTCAGGCCTCTCACATGAAACTCTATTTGTCTTACTGTTCAACTATATTAATGTGCGCATGATTAATTAATTTTTTTTCTTCATCCAACAATACATAAACAATAATATAAAGACATCTTTAATGGGGCTGATGACTCCGCTTATTGAGCGAGTCATCTACCTCGCCCCATTATTAGCGCTCATGGCCACCGAGTGCTAAATAGTGGAGCCCCGATTTTGTTTTTTGAATATTATATATTATTTAATTATATAATTTTTTTTTCTATTATGTATTATTTTAATTTTTTTAATTTCTTTGATAGGTTAATGTGGACAATGATTTAATGGGTAGGAGTTTTATGGGTTTATTGTGGATCCCATTTTATAGTATAACTATTATGAAAAATAATTTAATGGGTAAAAGTTTAATGCGATGATTAGATGACATAAATATTAATATCTAGGATAGTATAACGATTAAAGTTGCTTTGATTACAAAAAGTTTATGGATACATGCGGGAATGGTTGTCCTAACCCTAACGGCGAGTAGTCCCCGAACCGAAACCACCAACCCTGCACAAAAGCAAGACAACAATTAGGCCACCGTTTAGGGCCAAACAAAGCTCAAGCAGGAGCTCTATACCTTTCCTTAGCGCTACTAGTCCTCGGCGCGGGTGGTATTCGACCGTGCAGCCTCCCGTTCGGCGTCGATCGGTTTGATCCAAATTCGCAGAAAGATCAAGAAGGCCTCAACAGCTTCTTCAACCGGTACTACTGCACTTCAACTGCAGCTCTAGTGATTGGCCTCACTGTCATGGTTTATATTCAGGATAGCATTAGTTGGGCAATAGGATTTGGTATCCCTACAGGGCTCATGCTATTCTCTATAATATTCTTCTTTCTTGGAGTGAGGCTCTATGTTTATGTTCCTCCACAGGGAAGTATCTTTTCAGGGATTGTTCAAGTTTTTGTGGCTTCTTTTAAGAAGAGATCCCTTAAACTCCCTTCTCCTCATGATTTGAAGTTGCAAGAGGCTTTGCTTTATAATCCTCCTGTCAAGAATGATAGAGTCATGAAGCTTCATTTGAGCTCACAGTTCAGGTTAGCTTTTCTCAATTCATGATAATTCTTTTACACTTGCATTGTTATTACTAAAACAAATGTTGTATTTATTTTTGTCTTTTTCTTTGTTTTGTCTTTTTAAATGATTTTGAGCTTACTATATTACTATATGAAGCATATAATTATTTTAACCATCTTTCATGCGTTAGCCAGGCCATATACACTAACTGGACACAAATGAATAAAAAGATAAATTATTGAAATTATATTGAATAACTTGAAAGCAAAGATTAAAATAAATATATGAGAAAATACCTTAATCTTTAGACATTGCTAGCTTCAAACTTGATTTGTTATCTATATATATGTAGGCAAAAGATCTTGATAATGTGGATTTTATTAACAGAACCTCAATCAAGTCATTCAAGTATGAGGATGATCTTAACACATAGGAACATATTAATTAAACTTAATCCTTAGGGTTTTATTTTGTCAAATTTTTATTAGAATCTCATATATATTCATAACTTGATATTTAAATGATTGATAGATGTATATATTTTTATTGCCTTTTCTCAATGCAAGCACGATAGCTTGATTTAGATGATTAAGATCCAGTATGTATTTTTAAATAAATCTTTTTACACTTGTTGTTGTATAGTTTCTTGAACAAAGCTGCAATAAAGAGTGAAGATGATGAAATAAAAGTAGAAGAAAAGAGTAGTCCAAGAAACCCATGGAAGTTATGCGGCATCCAACAAATAGAAGAAGTGAAATGCTTGATTAGAATCATTCCCATCCGGTTGTCGGGCATCATCTCGCTTCCTTGCAGTGACTCAACAATGGACATTCACAGTCCTTCAATCCCTCACAATGGACAGACACCTTGGTCCTCACTTTCAAATCCCTGCAGGAACCATTGGCTCCATTTCACTCCTCTCTCTCACCATCTTCATACCCATCTATGACCAAATCTTTGTCCCCTTAGCTAGAAGCATCACTAAAATAGACAGTGGAATTACACTGTTACAAAGACAAGGAGTAGGTCATGTTTTCTCTATATTGGCAATGGTGGTTGCTGGCCTCGTTGAGAAGAAGAGGAGAGCTTCTGCTTTGTTGCATGGTGGCATCAATGGCTCTTCACCATTAACAGCCATGTGGCTTGGACCACAACTTGTCTTGATGGGCATTGCGAGAGGCTTTCAATGCGGTTGGTCAGATTGAGTTTTATAACAGGCAGTTTCCTGAACACATGCAAACTCTTGCAAGTTCTCTCTTTTTTTGTAGCTGGGCTGGTGCTAGCTATCTGAGTGGCTTTCTTGTGACCATTATGAAGAATACTACTACTGGGAATCAAGTGGGGACTAGTTGGTTGGAGGATAACCTTAATATTGGGAAATTGGACTTGTTTTACTATGTTATTGCACTCATGGGAGCTATGAACTTGATCTACTTCATGGTTTGTGCTCATTTTTATCGTTATAAAGGTACTCAAGTGGTAGAAGTTGATGAATCTAATGGAAAGGAAATTATTCCTTAGAAGAGGTTGTAAAGAAAATTGTATGCCATCTTATATAGTAATACATTAATTTATCACATCTTGTGTAAACTAATTTAGGTGGTGTTTGTTTGACAGGATTTGGTGGTCCATGTTATTGGAATTACATGATCGTGTAAGGTATTTTGTTTGGTTAACTGAATTTGAAAAAGTTGAAGTATTTGTAAATTTGATGGTTAATTTGTTATATGGCCGGATTTAGAACTATGGCCAAATTGGGTGTGGTTGAAACTTTTGGATTTTTGATCAGCCGAAGGATAGAAGCCTGGAAGTGTGACTTTGATTAAAGTAAAATTTTTAATTGAAAGTCTTTATTTCCATGTATTTGGTTAGGAAAAAGTGGAAATTCATAAATCACTTTTTTTGTTTGAGTAAAAATTAAAAAAAAAAAACATGAAGTGGGGTTTACTAATAAATTATATTGAAATTTATTATGTTTGATGCATGTATCATTTTTTTAATTAACATCTTAATTTTGTTATAAAAATTAAAAAATTAAAAAGTTAACAATAAACAATAAAAGATAAAAATAAAAGATAAAATATAAAATAAAAGATAAAAAAATAAATGATAAAAATTTAATAAAGATTTATAAAAAATATAAATGTGAGTGATTAATTCGCCCACACTTCATCTGTGGCTAAAATGGAACACCGAAGTCTCACTTTGATTGAAATTTTATTGAAGTCAAAAAATGAAGTAGAAGTTTTTGGAAGTAGTCAGTTCCACAGCTCAACTTCTAATCCGATGAACCAAACAAGTGCAAATGTCACATTAGCTCTTATTTCCGTCACTTCGACCTCCAATACGGTCAACCAAACACGCCCTTAGATGGGCAGTGATCATGAGATCCTAGAAAAAACATGAATATTTATGGATTAATGATAAAATAGATTTAAGTTCAAATTTAAAGATACTATGTCTATAAGATGAGAGAGTAAGTTTTAAATATTATTGTTTGTAAATACTAATGTACAGATATAGGATTATTTGTTACCTTAATATTCTTTTAATACTAGGATCCAAATAAATAAAGTAAACTTATTAAATTAAGTTGACAAAGTATTTTTTCATAATTATTTATTAAAATAATTTAATATGTATTTTATTACCTATTTTATAATTAACAAAATCTAATTAGATATTTTATAATTAATAAAAGCTAATAGTCACCAAAGGTGTGGTACCCTCACTATGGACGTTTACCTTCTCCAAATAAATCAAAACAAATCAAATATGATAAGGGTTTGAATGTATTTGCATCATCATTATTACTATATATATTTGGCATAACTATTTGATGAATTATTGGCAAATTGGTGCTTAATTTGCTATTTTGATGTATCTAGGACATGAACATAGTGTGTGAAGCGTGTGAGAATGAATTACTGAAAGTTTGGAACTAATTAGGTCATTCCAACAACCATATGTACCCCTTGTGGTAGTATAGATGAAGAGAATTTTCTCTCAACAACAAAACAAAAAGAATAAGCATAATAGAATCCCTTACAGTTGAATTATGGCAGGGATTTGTGGCCATAAATCCAAGATAGAAGAGTTTGCGGCCATGACTTACACTTGCATACTAGAACATAAGAGGAAGACAAAAAAGCTTATGAGTCAGGATATTGTGATATTTTTGTTTGTATTTTGGGAGTTCCATAAATAAGAAACAAAATATTGGAAGAAGCCAACCTGAGGAACGTCAAGGTACAAGACGTGGAGATGATAACAATGATCATGGACTTAGTTAAATATTTAGGCTTTAGTTTTTAATTTGCATAGTTTGTTCAAGGTACTTATGTACTCTTACTTTCAGTTAATTTGCTATGTACTTATATTGTGTTATTTTTAGTTCTTGTTTTAAATACTTGTATTGTGTTATTCATTGTTTTAATCTTAGAAATTGTTATCTTTAAATAATATCCGAATTGTAATTGAGTTGATAGGTTAAATAAAATATGCATGAAATACCCATTAATGTTTCATATTTAGTATTAAAATTACATAGGGAATAACCAGGATTACAAACTTTTAATAAGATATTGACCCAGGGAATAACAAGAAATTATGTATATTTAGCATGATGTTTACCCAGGGATATTATATTTTTAACAAGAGTTTTACCTAGACATTACCTAGGGATTATCTAGCAAACATAATAATCTATGCCCAGGAATTACCCACGCTAGATTTCCTAGTGATTTCCCACAAGATATATATGGGTAATTTCTGGTTTTTTTTTATTATCAAATCCTAGTAATTATTTACCCAGGGATATAAACAGTTTACCCATGGTTGATTCGCGGGTAATCTATTGTCTTTTATCAAGCTAAGGAATTATTTACTTAGGGATCTAAATCATTTACCAAGAGTTGTATCCGTGGGTAATTTACCCAAAAATGAGAAATTCTGTGAGTAATGTTTTACCCACGAGTCTATTAGTAAAGAACTCTGATCCGTAAGTAATCCTTGTTTATTCAAAAAATTTTATAGTTTTACCCACAGAATCGTCCATGGATAAATTGTCTTTTTCTTGTAGTGTTGGCTGTAAATGTCAAGAAAGGGAGTCTGCCAGTTGGCTTATGTGTGTAATGCTAGTCGCAAGTACTAGATAGAAGTACTTTCAGTTTAAAGCTTACCCTTGTAAGCTAGGTCATAAGACCCAGACAGAAGACCATAAAGGTCATGGTTATACCTATAAGCTAACTGTAAGAGTAGCTACTTTTCATCTCTAGGTCCATACAGTCCAAATTACATGCTTGTAAGCACCCTATAAGTCTAAGGGTATAAACAAGGTCTCCGAGGGTTTTAGAAGGGACTTTTAGCTCCTACACAAGAGAGGAAGAAGGAGAAGATCAAGGAGAGCTCTTCTTCACCAAACCAAGTGAGAATCAAGGTCACCAAGGCTTTAGAGCTTCAAGAAAGCCATCAACAAGCAATCTCGGTGGCGTTTATGGAAGTACCTTGGGTGTTTGTTGCTAATCCGAGGCGAAAGAGTTTGAGGGAGTGCTTAATGTTTTATTCAATGTCTTTCCTCTCTCTTAGATTGGATTTTTGTTCACCACCAATGAGGACCTAATTTTCTTGGTGTTTTGGCATGGATGAACCTTAC
This sequence comes from Dioscorea dumetorum, assembly GCA_902712375.1. Classification (NCBI taxonomy): domain Eukaryota; kingdom Viridiplantae; phylum Streptophyta; class Magnoliopsida; order Dioscoreales; family Dioscoreaceae; genus Dioscorea; species Dioscorea dumetorum. The sequence continues at coordinate 35,285 of CACTHL010000728.1, read as the reverse complement.
AGCTTTTTATCTTTTGGGACTTGGATGAAGACAATTCTAGACTTTCACTGGTTTTCATAGTGCAATATGTTATTTTAGATATAATTATGTGTTTTTGTTGTCTTGATTCTTATTGTTGTAAAAGCAAAAAATCCATGTATGATTTACATAAGTAAAGATCTAGAGATCCGCTGTATATAAATGCACCTAGAGATATGGCACTTTGGGATCGATCGGTGATTCCCACGATTCTCCTAAGTGACATTAACATATCTAGGGTTCATTGCCCGATAATATCTTGGTCGTGGGGAGTGATCATTTGGAAGGTAGTTCAATCACTCTCCATTTAGAACTAGAGTTAATTACTTCGAGAGAATAATTGGCTAATTTTTCAATCCGTATTAATTTCTAGGAGAGTTCATTAAGTGTAACACAGTTGTAGCAATCTCTATATCAGCTCCGTAAGAGGCTATGTGCTATTCATCTTGAGAAGGGGAATATTATGTTGCAAGAATTCTCTCTGTCTAACTTATATTGCTTAATTATTTGTTTTACATCCTTGTCTAGTCATATCTTTTTCACTGCGGGAAGTCTATGCCTGGATTGACACCTCTTGTCCACGCTTGGTTTATTCCTTAAAAGCCAATGTTATCATTGCATGCTTTCATTCTCATTTTCTTTACTTTTTGCACAAAAACCTTTTATGATTAGGCTACATAACAAGGTAAAAGTCAATACTAGTGCTTCATAGTTCCTCGTGGATGGACACCCTTGCTCTCATCCACACTATATTATTTACTCAGTACATGCAGTTGCATCTAGAGGTGATATTAGTCACCATCAAAATATATGATTTTAAAATCTATACATACAAATCCCCCCAACAAACACAAAATTCTATAATTCAACAATCCAAATACACCCAACCAAACACAAGATTTGACCCTCCTTTATTTTCAAATACAAGTATTAATTTACAAATCTATTGTATTGCATTTCTAACTACATCTTACCAAAACCCACCTTATATGAATTTGATATCAAATGTGTTTTCTTACAGTATATTTATATCTAGTAATTTTATGAAACAATAGAAGTTTTTGTTAATTTACATGACTTGTATTATAAAAAGTGCATGATTGAGGATGGATAATATTTTTACTAGCTATATGTATGCATGTCTTTGCAATGGAAAGGGGTAACACCTCCTAGTTTGAAGCAGTTAAAAGAAAAAAAAAGGGTGCATCAATGTTGCAGTATTTTCAAAGGTTGTCCTCATTTATTACTAGAACACAATCAAAATTGCAGATATGATTAGCACTAGTATTTATTGTCTATTCATCATTTCACCTATATATAAATATAAGTTTCAATGTTTAATAATAAATAAATTTGGAGTATAAAAGTTAAGATGGCATTTTTTAATCTATAAGAAATAGTAATTTTAAAATATAAAGAACCCTAATTAGTGTTGAATTTGATGAGAAAACAATGAAAGGAGTTAATAAGATAAAAGAAAATAAAGATGAAAAGCATTCTCCATGGTTCAAAAGGGAGTGGCTAACCAATTTTCCAAAGACATGTAAAAACAACTATGGCTTCAAATTTCAGAAGTTACTATGGGCATGGTCAATGCTTGACTCCATTGATTGGATTAGTGCATAGTCAATATGCTAAAATATTCATATTAAAATAGATTATCATTCAAAAAATCACTAAGTAGAAAAATTTTGATATACCGTATAAAATAATTATATATATGTATAATTCAAAACTTCTCAGATTTCACCGCAAGTAGAAATATTTGCATAATCTCGAAGAAATTCAATCATTTTCAAAATAAATATTTCAATAAATAAATTGATAACTAAACAGCGTAAAAAAATAAATAGATCATAGATAATGGATAAGCGACCATAAATAGATACGGAGAAATAAGTAAGTGAATATTAATAAATAGTACATTATAAATTATTTAAAAAATTAAGTAATTCAACAAGTAATTGGATAATAATTAAACCAAATTTATAACTATCAAAAATTTCATAATGTAAATTTAAATCATGAGTTTCTTAAGCTGAAAAAGATTGTAAAATTCAAAATGGGAATGTGTGTTACACATAATATTTTCTTTTCTTTTCTGACAAATAGGCGACAAGGCCCCCCTCCCCTTGGCAATAATACTTAAGGATATTGAAGGGATAGGTGATAGATGCCTTGTAATTCTTTCCTGACCATGAACCTTGAAGATGTTTGTAATTGTTTTCCCTATTTTATCCATTGACTCATTGCTTATTTTGTGAATCATCTATGTTTTCTTCATGCTTCTGATTGCTTGCTTGATTACCCAATTACAAATCTAATTTATATGATTAGGATTGATAAATCAATCATACAAAGTCCAAGCATAGATGATAGAGATTGTATGTACTCCTAGAGATAGGGTGCATGGTGTTGAACCTTACAAATTAGGGTAAAACCTAATAATGGGTCGCAGGGAATGTTAATGCAATCATAGGATATATAATACCATCGTATGGATAGGGTTAGCCGCCTGGACCAAAGAGGGTATACCATTTTTGGAGACTCCACGATCGCAAAATTATGAACATACAATTAATGTTTGGGATTCAACTGCAAGAAAAATTCTAAGTGTTTAATATCCGAGGTACCTTTTTATCTCATTCATCTTTCTTTGCATTTTCCATCCTAGTCTTCTTTCTAGTTTTCTAGTTTGCATTTTCCTTCAAGAACACTTAGGCCTTAATTCTCATGATACTTTAGTTAACAATGTTTTATCAGTGTTATGTTCTTTCTCCAATTGGGAAGGTGACAGAAGAGCATGATAAGAAGGAAAATGAGCCTGAGAAATTTGAGGATGGAAATTCACTGACAAAGATGTCAAATAACTTGTTGACTTTGGAACAGTTTTAAAAGGATGTCAAATGAGAGGCATTAGCATGAAATGATGCTATCAAGAATGGTTCAGGACCTACGAAGGGCAAATGGTTTTCAACTTTGTTGTGTTTCCGATATTTTCCCTTTTCTTGTAGGTTAGTTTTATAATGAACTCTCTGAACTTTATTTGTTGGAATTGTTGAGATGTTTCCAATTCTAGAACTACTGACACGGTAAAAAAATTTGATTAGTGACATAAAATCCTATTTTGCTTTCATAGTGAAAACTCATGCTGACTTTAATCATTGCAGGAAGTTTTGTGATAAGTTTAAGATCAAGTGGAAATGTGCCCCAATCCCATCTTTAGGGTTTTATGGTGGAATCATAGTGCTATGGAGACTCTAGATTGGTATTGTCACTTCAATTGCCCTCTCCAAACAAGTCATCCATCTTGTCATTTTGTCAAGAAAGCTTGTTGAGTGGATTTTATTAATAGTCTATAATGCTCAGAATATTTTTCATCAGAATGAGCTTTGGTGAAAGATGTTAGGTACGTACACTCATAACCTTCCTTGGCTAATTATTGAAGATTTCAATACCATTTATGCTAATAAAGAACACAAAGGAGGCCAGTTTAACCATTATGCTTAGAAATTTTTTCATTTTAAAAATTTTATTATGAGAAATCATTTGTTTAACAGTGGTTTTTCTGGACCCACTTATACCTAGTGTAATGGCCAAGTTGGTATTCCTAGTAGGCTAGCCATACTAGATGGGTGGCTCCCTAATATTGATTGGATTTTGAATTTTAGTCATTACTCTCATAAACATCTTCTCTGTATTATCTATGATCATGCCCCTTGGTTTTCTATTGCTATGTTTTAAAGTTACTGCAAGAATAAAGTTTTTAGGTTTGACAACTTCTCCTGGATTACAATACATGCCGTGTCTCTACTACTAAGGCTTGAAACATTTCTACTCATATCTCACCTCTACATGCTTTTGCCTATTGTATATCTTACACTAAACAAAACCTCATTAATTAGAAGCCCTATAGTTTGACTTCCTTAGAATTTGATGTTAAAAATATTTATTAAGACATAAGAGTAGAAGAATAAAAATTAAGAAGGACTTTCAATGATGAGTTGACACAGCTCCTCCAACCTGTTGGGTACCAAATTAGACAGTGAAGTTGACGTACCTCCTTTGACTTACTGGGTTCTTAGAATCTATAAACCTCTAGATAAACTTGTAATTTAATTTTTTTCTTTTATCTAATGACTCATTGTTTATTCTTACGAATCATCTATGTATGCTAAGTCTTGGTATAGATGGTAGGAGTTGAATGCATGGTTAGAGATAGGATGTTTGATGTCAAACATTAAGGATTGGGGTTAAACCTAATAGAGAAATTCATGGAGTGCTTATGCATTCTCAGGGCAATTAGTATTGCAAGATGGGATTACGGTTATCTACCTAAACCAAAGGGACCATTATGTTTAGGAGCCTCCAGAGTCACGAAGTACTCCGCATAGAGTCAATTTAGGGAATCATTTACAAGGTAACCTAGAGGAGATTAGTATCCGAGGTACCATGTTTTTATATCATCTCCAATTTTGATTCGACGTTGCCTCAGTTCACTAAATTAAGGTTAGCAACTGTAAGGGTTGATGACCTTACAATTGGTCAGCGGGCGTACATTTCACATAGGCCAAGCCACGAGGGCGCACAGTTGTGTGGATTGGGTAGCGCGCGGTTAGCGCGAGGCGTGTGTTGTGTCGTGACCAAGAGCGGGTGGAATATCTCGCACGATCATGTGTTGAGACCGTGAGGCGGTCACACGGTGGACCGTGGTCGTGCGCGTGACTGATGAGTGCGTGGGGCAGGCACGCCCATACTAAGAGTCAAGTGTTGCAAGACTTAATTATGTAGAGTGTTGGATCTCTAGCAAATCTAGGCGGGGCGGGACACTTGATCAAGCCGGGAAACCGAGAACTGATTCCGGATTTGACAAGGTTTTACGCAGGCATATGCAAGTGGGCACGTGGTCGGGAGCATTGCCGAGCCAGGGCAAGGATGGCACATGTTACTACCACGCGTGACCGTGCTGCTGCGCGCGCTGTGACCAAGGGTGGTCGGTTAAAGCTACAATTGCGTCGATGGATACCGCAAGCTAAGTGAAGTCGGGGAATTCACGCTAGACCCGTATTGGGCATGGGGCTCAGTTAACCTTGGATTTTGGATAGCTCTTGTAATAGGGTCTAATGTGTCTGTGGGTGGAGACAATGCCACTTGGTGTTGGTTTTGACCATTGTTGTAAACATTTCTCAATCTAAGAGAGTTTATGTTTTTTTCTCTCTAAATGGGGTTTTATGTGTCGTGTTTCTCGTACCGTGGATCTTTTTCGGTTTTGCTCACTTTACTTTATTTCGCTGTGCTTGTACTACAAATAGAAATTCGCTAACTGTTCTTGCAAGGAAGGCTGACTTGTTGCTATGGTGCATGTCAGGTGCCGCACGGCCGAAGCTGATTTGTTGAGGTTGTGACAACTGGTATCAGAGCCCGAGTTTGTGGCTTGAAGGAAAGTGCGAGAAGACACATAAGTGAATACGGTGAGAATGACAACTAGCAAGAAAGATCGTTTGGATCACCTTAAGGAGATAGCCGAGCGGATGGAGAACGTTATCGGGAGTGTTGACGATCAGCTCGAGAAACTATCGAAGATGGTGGAAGATCTTGTGGGCAGACTGCGAGAGAGCGAGTTGACTGTTGAAGTCTTGAAGACGAAGGTGCATTCCCTAGAGCCCAAAGTCGCTCAACTCAATGAAGCTAGCGTTTCACCAGTCTCGTGGAAGGCGCCCACGAGAGTGGAGGTCCCTGAACTTTACCCATTTGATGGCGCACAGAGTACCAAGACAGTGGAGAACTTTCTTTGGGACATGGATCAGTACTTTAAGGCTGCAATAGTACTGGGCCATGAGCAAGTTCCGTTGGTGGGCATGTATCTTACTGGAGACGCAAAGCTATGGTTACACACTCGACAGCAAGAAGATGCTCAGGTGGGCCGAAAAAGTTCGAACTCATGGGTCGAGTTGAAGAAGAATTGCGGGAGCAATTCTTGCCTGGCAACACTGCTTGGGTAGCTCATTCTAATCTGAAGAAGCTACGACAGATATGCACTGTACGGGAGTACGTGAAGGAGTTTTCATCCTTTATGCTGGATATCAGGGACATGTTTGAGGAGGACAAGCTGTTCAATTTCCTTACGGGACTCTAGAGTTGGGCCCAGATTGAGGTACGAAGGCTGAGAAGATCTCTAGCATGACCGTTCACATGGGTGGATAGCAAGGGAAGATTGACCTGCTGGTAGTCACATTGGATTATTTCGAGTTGATATTGGGGATGGAGTTCCTGAAGTCTGTGAAGGCCACTGTTGTTCCACATTTGGGTGGTCTTCTTATAATGGATGAGAAGAACCTATGCTTTGTAGCTGGAGTAGCTGCAAAGGAGAAGAAAGGGAAAGAGCCGATGCTTTTTGCGCACCAGGTGGTGCAAGGGTTGAAACATAGAGAACCCACTTATGTAGTTGTTTTATTGGAAGTGCAGGAAGATGTTTTGAGTGATCTACCCTCAGCTGTGGCTGAAGTCTTGACGGAGTTTCAAGACGTGATACCGCCGGAACTACCCCGTGAACTCCCACCCCGGCATGCAATAGATCACTAAATCGCGTTGATGCCGGGCTACAAACCCCTTGCCCGGGCTCCCTATCTAATGTCTCCGTTGGAGTTAGTGGAACTAAGGAGACAACTAATAGAGCTTCTTGATAGTGGCTTCATTCAGCCATCAAAGGCTCCATATGGTGCACCGGTGTTATTTCAAAAGAAGTAGGATGGCTCTCTTTGTCTGTGCATGGACTACCGGGCGTTGAACAAGATCACGGTGAAGAACAAGTATTCAATTCCTCTCATTCAGGACTTGTTCGATTGGTTGGCCAAGGCAACATACTTTTCAGAGCTGGATCTTGATTCGGGGTACTGGCAAGTGAGGATTATAGAGGGAGACGAGTCCAAGACAGCGTGTATGATGCGCTATGGTTCGTTTGAATTCCTTGTAATGCCTTTTGGCTTGATTAATGCTCCGATGACTTTTTGCTACTTAATGAATCAGGTGTTTTCGGACTACATTGATAAGTTTGTGGTGGTGTACTTGGATGATGTTGTGGTTTATAGTGAATCCTTGGAGGATCACCTTCTTCACTTGAAGCAGGTACTATCAAGATTGAGGGAGCATCAGATGTATGTGAAACTGGAGAAATGTCATTTCTCTTAACAGGAGATTAAGTTCCTTGGGCACATCATTTCTCAAGGTGAAGTCCGTATGGATCGGGGTAAAATGGGGGCGATTTTGGACTGGCCTACACCGTCCAAGGTACCGGAGTTACGATCTTTTCTCGGCTTAGCCAACTACTATCGCCGATTTATCGAGGGATATTCAAGAAAGGTCGTGCCACTCACCGATTTGTTGAAGAAGGACCAACCGTGGGGTTGGACCGAGAGGCAACAGGCTGTTTTTGACAAGACTAAGAGTGCAATTGCACGTGAACCAGTCATAGTATTGCCCAACTTCGAAGAACCTTTTGAGGTGCACACCGATGCGTCAGATAAGGCCTTTAGTGGTGTCCTTGTTTAGAATGGGCATCCGGTGGCGTTTGAAAGTTGGAAGCTGAAAGACGCGGAGCATCGTTATTTAGCGCATGAGCAGGAGATGCTCTCCATTGTTCATTACTTACAGGTATGGAGAGTGTACCTTTTGGACACCAAGTTTCTTGTCAAAATAGATAATGTTGCTAATACATTCTTTGCTACTCAAAAGAAGCTGACGGCTGGTCAAACTCGTTGGCTCTTGTTCTTGTGGGAATATGACTTTGAATGGGAGCACAAACCGGGGAGACACAACCAGGTGGCTGATGCGTTGAGTCGCAAACAGATGGTTGAGTACGTGGCTGCGTTGACGCAAGTGGAGAATGACTTGCAAAGTCGTATTGAGGAGATAGCAAACACTGACAGTTAGTATGGGAAGCTGCTAAAACTTGTCGAAGACGGAATCGTGCGTAAGTACTGGGTGGAGCATGGGCTTCTCTACGCCAAAGGAAACCGACTCTATGTGCCGAAAGGAGGGAAGATTCGGCAGGAGCTCCTTAGAGAGCATCATGATGTTCCATGGGCGGGACATCCGGGTCGTGAGCAAATGAAGGCCTTGGTCACAAGACATTACTATTGGCCGGATATGGGCGAAGACATAGAAGCATATGTGAAGACGTGTTTCGTGTACCAACAAGACAAGTTGGAAAGAAGACAGGAGGCCGGTCTTCTCCAGCTATTGAGTATTCCCGAAAGGCAATGGGCATCAATTTCTATGGACTTTATCACCGGATTTCCTAAGGTGGAAGGGATGTCGACAGTGATGGTGGTCGTGGACCGATTCATGAAGTATGCTGTATTCATACCCGCACCGGTAGTGTGTTCGGCAGAGGGAATGCACTTTGGGGTACTGAAATACATCATAAGCGATTGAGATGCTCGCTTTGCTGTGCGGCTCTGGACGGCGTTATTCGGGTTGTTGGGCATAGAGTTGAAGTTTTCAACAGTGAATCATCCGCAGACGGATGGACAGACGGAGAGGATCAATGTTCTGTTGGAAGAGTATCTCCGGCACTATGTTTCAGCTTCGCAGAAGAATTGGCTAAGTCTGCTTGATGTGGAGCAGTTAAGCTACAATCTTCATCGGTCTTCATCGACGGGAAGAGTCCGTTTGAGCTTGCATACGGATACCAAAATATTACTCCTTCAGAGATGGCGAAGAGGAGGACATGAGGGAAATGTCCTGCCGTGTATCATTTTGCTATTGATCGGCAAGAGATGATGGAGAGTGCTCGGGATAGCCTCGCCAAGGCGGCTCATCGAATGAAGAAGTAAGCAGATCAAGGGAGACGTCTATTGGAGTTCCATGTAGGGGACAAGGTTTGGTTGAAGCTCACTCCAAAGGTGTGGAAGAAGCTACATCGGAAGGATGTACACAAAGGCTTAATCGCAAGCTATAATGGGACTTTCTCTATTGTCCAGCGGATGGGCAACGTGGCATATCGTTTGGATCTCCCCGATCGGCTGAAACTCCATCCAACTTTTCATGTGAGTTTCTTGAAGCCATGCCACGAGGACCCCACGGATTCATCGAGGACGAAGAAGAGTCGGGCTCCGCCGACTATTCACAAGGAGTTCAACAAGGTGGCTGAGCGGATCCTAGATCGAAAAGTAGATGGCCAAAGCAAGAAGAACCACCGAGTGTTATTTCTTGTCCATTGGAAGGACTTACCTATGTCGGAGGCAAGTTGGGAGCGTGATACTACTCTTTGGCAATTCAGGGAGTTGGTGGAAGACTTTTTGAGTTCAAGACCGACGAGGACGTCGGGTTCAACTAGTGGGGGTGGTTTGTAAGGGTTGACGACCTTACACTTGGTCAGCGGATGTACATTTTCACATAGGCCAAGCCACGAGGGCGCACAACTGTGTGGATTGGGTAGTGCGCGGTTAGCGCGAGGCGTGTGTTCTATCATGACCAAGAGCGGGTGGAATATCTCGCACAATCATGTGTTGAGACCGTGAGGCGGTCACACGGTGGACCGTGGTCGTGCGCGTGACTGATGAGTGCGTGGGGCAGGCGCGCCATACTAAGAGTCAAGTGTTGCAAGACTTAATTATGTAGAGTGTTGGATCTCTAGCAAGTCTAGGCGGGGTGAGACACTTGATCAGGCCGGGAGACCGAGAGCTGATTCCGGATTTAACAAGGTTTTACGCAGGCGTATGCAAGTGGGCACATTTTCGGGAGCGTTGCCGAGCCAGGGGCAAGGATGGCATGCGTTATTACAACGCGTGACCTGTACTACTGCGCGCTATGACCAAGGGTGGCTGGTTAAAGCTACAGTTGCGTCAGTGGACACTGCAAGATAAGTGAAGTCAGGGAATTCACGCCAGACCTGTATTGGGCATGGGGCTCAATTAACCTTGGATTTGGGGTAGCTCTTGTAATATGGTCTAATGTGTCATTGGGAGGAGACAATGCCACTTGGTGTTGGTTTTGGCCATGGTTGTAAATATTTCTCAATCTAAGAGAGTTTATGTTTTCCTCTCTCTAAATGGCGTTTCATGTGTCGTGTTTCTCGTACCGTAGATGTTTTCCGGTTTTGCTCACTTTACTTTATTTCGCTGTGCTTTTACTACAAACAGGAATTCGCTAACTGTTCTTGCAAGGAAGGCTGACCTGTTGCTATGGTGCATGTCAAGTGCCGCACGGCCGAAGGTGATCGGTTGAGGCCGTGATAGCAACCATCATTTGATTTTAAATGCTAGTTAATAGAAGATCAATCAATATTAGGAGATCTAGTCTCTGAGGATTCATCCTAATGTTAGAATACTTTTACTACTATGAAACGTGCATTTGCAGTGTATACACAAAGGACGTATCACAGAGCATTTATTTTATTATATTAAATTTATGGTGAGCAAAAGGTGGAGCAGAAAATAAAAAGGGTTGATTAAAAAACATTGTGGTTGGTAGTGCGGAAAAAATAATGCTCGGAGAATTAAAAGGGATGGGGACTACATAGAGTTGTGGCTTTGATACCAATAATATGATAAAAGAAAATAAGAGTGAAAAAGAAAGAAGACGAGAATGAGGTAAAGGAGATCTTCGGTGATATACAACAATTTTCGTAATGCACATATTTATAATGAATTTTTAAATATAAAACTCAAATTCTTTCATCAACTGATATGCATATTTAGGATTGACCTTTTTATAATATATATCATATTGGGTTTCTCTAATGTTGTGAAATCAAATTTGAACTTATTTTATACCGTAATACAAAAGCAGATATTTCCTTATCGTACACTATTAAATCATTGAAACCAAAACTTGATGTTACGAATCACAATATCTTAAGTCACAAATTAGCTAACTATGCTATCTAAAATATTAGCCGATCTCTATTTAACAGACGCCTTAACTACTATTGGATGCTGCTCATTACTGAGGTTTAATTTCTAAGTTATAATGATCCAACTTGTGACTATTTATTTCGAGTGTAATATTAGCTACTATAATACACATGTACAAAAAAAAAACAAAATTATAAATATATAAAAACCTATCTTCGGTAATAAAACTATTAGAAATTGTCTTGGAATTCTTTAGACATTTATCATGCCAAGAGTGCCAAGCTAGATGGTCTAAAGAAAGAATATAATTGTAAATTGTCTTTCACATCTATTTTAAATTTTGAAAATACGTAAACTGAATAAGTAAAAAGACAAAAATAAAGAGAGCATATTAAGTATTGTAAAAATATATGGATGATAATGTTGGAATATAACTAAGAATATTAGCCACTATTTTTAGGTTGAGAGTTCTCAAGACCAGAGAGTAAGAAGAGAACAAGCGGCTATTGAGACAAGTCAAACATTTAAGCTTGCATGTTACCATTCAAAAGACAAACTCAACTTAAATAGACGCCAATGAGCTGATGCCAGCTCTAAGGGAACACAACCACGTGATACAAAGTACGTGCTAATATTAGATAACTTAAACCTAAACTAATTAAACTGATAAGATGGTAAGATGGGCTACGTGCATGGAGCCGCATGTAGCCCATCTTCGCCCCATTCTTCTGAGTGTCGGCCTCGCCCATGTGAACGTCTTCTGAGCACCGGTCTCATAAGATAATACACACATACGGCATAGAGCAACAATCACAAATTGCTTTATTTTTTCGGTTGAGATGCAAGGAAATGATTGTAATCAATATTTCGTGAGCATGGTTCAGCGAGCATTGCGAATATACTTTTGTATCTATTTATATAGTGAAACAAGTTTATTACGTATGTTTTCCAAAGATGATTTATATAGATAAATGTCAACTTAAATCCGTTGAGACTTAACAGACTTTATATAACAAAAAAGTCTCACACTTATGCAAAAAGCATAGGGCAGCCTCCTGTGAACGTTTTGTTTTTTTTCTCAAAGATTAGTGACTATAAAAGTTTAAATGGTTTTCAACATGTTTTATGATAAATATGAAATTTAATTATATTTTATTTGTTTATTTATTGATAACATGGATGAACACATGCACGACTTAACCATGGAGTGAGAGTAGTTAAACTTTTTTCTCAAAATGTGAATTCTCACACCAAGTATCAAGAAAGAGTCAAATCCCATATTTCATCATATGTCACGGACCTTACAGTGCGCTTCTGCAACGAGGACAATTATTCTATAGGATTTGAAGATGATTCCTACGGAATTTACCACAGGAAAAATTCCTTCGGAATGGTGTTTGGATATATGCATGAAATTTTTCCTATAGAATTTAATTTGAAGAGAGAAATAGCCGTTGGACTTCTTAAAAAATAAAAGTAGCCGTTGGAGTTTTTGAAAAACTAGCTGTTGTTGGAGTTTTTGAAAACTAGCCGTTAACAACTTCTCTCTATTTAAAGCCAACACTCTTTACTAAGTATGTAAACTTATCTCCCTTCAACTCAAAAAATTCTACATCTCGAAGCCTTTTTTATTTTAACATGGATTTGGAGCAATAGGGAAGTTTAATGAAAATGATGACGAGTTCATATTCGGCATTTTACCAAACTTATTTCCTGAAAGCTCAGAAAGTAGACCTTGTCATACGTCCATATTAACAGGTGTTGTATATGTACAAGAAATTCTTGAAGGTCACGAGGTACGCTGTAAGAGAGAATTACGTATGGAGTCTCGCATATTTAGAGCTCTTGCTAATTGTTTGAGAGAAAGATCTCTCCTTCGCAACTCAAAAAGAATTACAATCGAGGAACAACTAGCAATGTTTGTCTATACTCTTGCACACAACGCTAGTAATCATGATGTGCAAGAGCGCTTTCAACATTTGGCAGAAACGGTTAGCCGTTACTTTGGTAAAGTACTTCAAGCTATATGCACTCTTGCAAGTACATATATAAAATTACTACCAACAACTACATCACCGGTTATTCAGAACAATAGACTATTTTTCCCATATTTCAAGGTTATAAATTTTTAAATTATGAGTTTTCATATTTTCACTTTTTATTTACGTTATTTTAAATTCCTCCTAAGAAATCTTATGGGTTTATTATTTCAGGATTGTATTGGTGCTATTGATGGAACACACATTCCAATCACCATTTCTTTGACGTTGCAAGATCCTTACAGAAATAGAAAATAAACTTTATCTCAGAACGTTATGGTTGCATGCGATTTTAATCTACGTTTTGTATATGTTCGAGCTGGTTGGGAAGGGTCCGCTTCTGACGCTAGAGTACTTCAGCATTCAATCGACCAAGGTTTCCTTGTCCCACCCTGTAAATATTACCTAGTGGATGCAGGATATGCAAATACGCCACATTTTATTGCTCCATATCGGGGTGTGCGTTATCACTTGCAGGAGCAAGGACGGGCGCAATGTAGACCAAGCAATTACAAAGAACTGTTTAATTTGAGACATGCGTTATTAAGGAATCATATTGAACGCATCATTGGTGTGTTGAAGATGAGATTTCCCATACTTAAAGTTGCAACCTTTCACCCTATAGATTCTCAAACTGATATAGTACTCGCCGCGTGTGTTTTGCATAATTTCATACGGATTCACAATGGCACGGACGACATTGAGGAAAATGGTGATGGATCTAACGAAGTGACTGTCCCAAATGGAGATTATACATACGCAGATGATGTCGGTATAATGAACTCTGAACGTACTGCAGGTGCTCGAAAAAGAGATGAAATAGCAATGCAAATGTGGGATGATTATTGCAACTATCGTAGAAATGTATTGTAAAAGATGTATGCGTTCATCAATATTGTTTTCTTTTCGGACTATGAGTATTATTTATAAAACTCCTTTTTAGAATATCTGAAAACATGAGATATGCATAAATTTGAAACAATGCCAGTGCCAAATATACTTTTCTTATAAACAAATAATTGTCTAAGGCATGAATTCGACATTAATCCAACAAAGTACACGTAAATAAACAAGCATCGCAAAAATAATCATAACACACAATGTTGCTTTCATGTCATTGTGTGATTAACAACAAGCATCCTCAAACACCATCAATTACATGTAGCTAAGTAGAAAAAAAAGTAGCAAATAACAATGTTTTAAGTCAATCATCTATCGAAGCCACGATACTTTCCGATCATCCTTGACATTCAAGAAGATTTCACGGTTGCCTTTATCTTTGAATAGTGTTGTCACTTTAACAAAGTCTTCATCTAAAAACATGTCACACACCACGTTAAATGCCGCCATGCATTCTCCTATCGTACACTTCTCCTCCACTTGATTCATTTTCATAGCATCAATATACCAATCAGTCTCAGTGCGGGGCATATCTATATATTGTTCTAAGAATGACTCTTGTATATTTTTTCGCTTTCGGTCTTTTTTCTTTCTTTGCATATCATCATCTCCTAACCTTCACCGTCTTTCACTAGATGAACTTTGGGATTCTGAAATGTATGGTTGACTGCAAGGAGAATCCACTTGTGTAAAATCACGATCCTCTGTCTCTACTTCAGGTGTACACACTGACTGAACAGGATCATTTGGAGCCGGAATACTTGGAGATGGAGTGTCCATTGGCACATTGGCAATGTTTGCATAATAGTCAACATCACGAGAGCGTCTTCCTTCTGCATATCTCCCTGTATAACAAACTCACAAATGATTACAAATCTTTAAAGCATTATTGGTAAAGAATGCATTTTCTACCCTCATAAACATCCTGCAGTGCTGTGAAATATGGAAAGGGTCGTTGATGCCATCTTCTTACTTCTTTATTTCTCTATATATTTTGATGCAAAAGATTAGCATAAATTATTGCAAGATGATTTGATTGTTATGTAACAAATATGTATGCCTCAAGTAGTGGTGCCCAATCTTCGTCAGTGGCTGATACCATATTTTTTTTGTAATCCCATCCAAAGCCACTTAATTCCGAAAACCCCTTAAGAAGCTTGTAAATTTTTTTTATCTCTTACTCCAATGCCTTTACTTGTACCACAGTGCAGTTTAGAGTAGGGAATTTCATTACCATTTCACGGACTATTTTATTCCATGCCTCCTTAGTCCACCCATTTTGTGAGCGGTACGCTGGGACATTATAATCACCTAACAATTTCACTAGATGAGCCTTGTGATTTTCATTCCATTTGGCCCTTGTGTCGGGCTTCTCTTGATTTGTCATCTATACAAAGCAGTAACATAATCTCAAAATAGAAGCAAGAACCATTGCACTTTAATTTAAGATTAATTATGAAAATGAACAAACATGAATAACAGTTCTGAAATTCAGATGAAATAGAATATATTTGCTTTCGATTATAGTTGAAGCTAAATTTGGGGGCAGTTTAACTAATTATGGCCAAATTTGGGGGCAGTTTAAATTTTTTTGAGTGATTGGTCTCCTGATAATTAATGGTCCCTTTTTGTGTGTGTGTGTGTTGTATTATCACTGTTATTTGACCATTAAGAATCCTAAAGATTAGTCTAGCACTTAATATGGCAGGTTCACTGGACCACAAAAGAGATAACAGAAGAAATATCAGGCCAATTTGGACTTCATTCTTAGATTCATTCAAACCTCTTTTTGTGTTTTGTGTTTTTTTCTATGCATATCAGTGGAGAAGATCGAATAATGTTGAAATAAATAAAGGAGAAGTAGACTTTGGTATGGCCTATGAGGCTAGTTTTTCATTTGCACTGAGAAAAAAAATTAATGAATTGAATGGCTTACTAAATGTCAAAACTAATGAGTCTGACTGCTAAAACTTAAAAATGCCATTTGCTTTCAAATATGGCAGTTTAACTAATTGATAAAATTCAAACCTAATTTAAGCTAAATCTAGACAATTAAGCTTGGCCAAACGTAGTGATAATGTACCCAAAAAGTTACAGAAAACATGAAAACTAATGAAAAAGTAAAACTATCTAAAATATCTCTGAAGCAACAATTCACAATAAGAACACTAATAACTGGTTATTTCGATATCTTTAGCATCGATTATATTGGTGACCACTGAATGAATCAACAGGGAACTTCCAAGCTGGTGTACCAAATGCTATCTAACCATCAGAAACTAACCACCAAGATGGCATCAAGAAAATTACAGAAGAAAAAGGAAAAAGCATCAATCAAGAAATTTTCAATCACAAAACAAAAAATACAAGGACTTCCTTTGAGACTGGACATTAAAATGGCAACAAAATCTGTAATATAAACACTGCAAATAGCAAGCATTTAAGAGGAACAGAAATAGCACATAGAAAAAAAATAAAAAAAGTGGGGCTCCTCAGAATGCAAAACGGGAAATATTGAAAAGCAGATCTAAAATATGCACAAAGAAAAGCTGACTTTTTCTGCAAAAGATGAACTTACTGCCAAGAAAAAAAGTCTGATTTTTTTAATTCGAAACAAATATCAAAAGCAAAAGACACAAACGGAAATCATCTATTAAACATCCACTTCTCAGAAACACGACTCCAGTCTGCAAAAACCAACAATCAAACACCCCAAAACGGGACATTTCAGTATGGAAAATCACCAAAACAGAAGCCTAAATAGAATCGAAAGAATTAAAACCAACACGAATTAGAACATACCAACCTAAGAAGCGATGATATCTCCGGCTGGAAAAAGGCGGCGGAACGCGGCGGATTCAACCCACCAAGAATCGGATCGAAGGATGGCTAGGGCAAAAAGAAGGGTTTACAAGACATGATGGAGCCGATCTAAGCCGGAGGAGACGATAGGGAGCGAGAAGTCAGCGAAGGAGTGAGAAATCGGAGCTCAGTCGAAGCGGTTGTCACAAGGAAGAAGGGATGGCTTGGGACTTCGTCTGTTGAAAAACCCTTCGCCCACTAGCCCGTGAAACGTAGGAAAAAATAATTTGGTACCGACCTATGTAAAAAATTACTACGGAATCCTATGATTCCATAATAATTTTTTATTACAAAAAGAACACCCAAACAGCTAATAATAAAAATTCCTAAGTAATACCAAATTCCATAGGAATTATCACAATTCTTATGGAATTTGAATGTATCCAAACAGACCCTTATTAATTTGGGGTAAAATACATAAATAGTCCCTTAATTATTCTGTTATATTATTTAGGTCACCGAAGTTAGACATGGCCACGGTTCAGGAACCGCCAATTCTGGTTCTTGAACCGCCTGTTCCGATTCAAAATAACCTTGAACCTTAACCGAACCGCCTAGGCAAGGTTCTTGGCGGTTCGGTTCCGGTTTAATCGCGGTTCCGGTTTAATCCCGGTTCCGGTTTTGGCAGTTTGGTTCAACGGTTCCGGTTTGGCGGTTCAAACGGTTCAGTTTTTTTTTTTTTTTTTTGTTAAACAAAATAATTTAATATTTCAAATTAAATAAACACAAAAATACAAGAATTAATTTAATATAATATTTTATTAAAAAATAAAAGTATTGATAATTCAAAACCATATTAAATGTCTAACATGCTATAAACCTATAACTCAAGGCCACAGAGTTTGGTTTCTTATAAATGCTCCCGATCGTACTATTTCAAAGACAATGCAAACAAGCAATTTAATTAGTATTAAAAATTGAGATTAATGTCTATTAAAGCTCTTTTAACTTTTAAGTATTCCTCATTAATTAAATTATTTTAATAAATCCATATTTAATTTGCCACTAATAATTTCTGGCATAATCAATTAATTATAACTTATCTTTTTGCATGAATAACAAAGTTTGGCATGACATAATACATATAAGTCGGACGAATGTCACGAATCAAACCTAATCGGTTAATCAAGTGTTCAAAATCAGACCTAATCAATAATCAATTTGTTCAATATATTTAATTATTTATTTAAAATATCTTTAAACATGTAATTACTTAAGTAATAACTTATTAATGATATTAACAAAATAAAACCTAATCATTCATGGCATTATTTGTGTGTGTGTGTATATATATATATATATATATTGATTTAACTGGAACAAAGGTTTAAACTTTTGGTTGAGCCGCCGCTTGGAACCGCCTAGGTTGAACCACTTGTTCAACGGTTTTCAAATTCCCGAAATCGGAACCGAACCTTGTATGAAGGTTTTGGTTTTGGTTTTTTGACGGTTATGGTTTCGCCGGTTCCGGTTCGGTCTTTGACGGTTCGGTTCCACGGTTTCGATTCAAAATGGCCACGTCTAACCGAAGTGGAAAAAATTCTAATTAGGTAATCCAATTTTAGAATTACAGTTATTTTGGTCACAAGCGCTGACATTGTTAATGGCTGACGTGATGGGCAACATCACTCTTATGCCACATAACTTATAAAATTTTCTTTTAAAAATTTATTGGTTGCCTATAAATGAAATTATGTGTAAATAAAATTAACTCACATCATTGTTGTTTGGTTTGTTATAATTGAAAATCCTACATTTATTTTCTTTTTGTTTGGTTTGATGTACGTTAATATGTAAGTGCATGGTGAGATTACCCCCATTATCTCTCATTATTACTAATTATTTAATACTCTTCATAAAAATTAATTTAATACAGTATTTATCATATTTAAATATATTTAAATTTTCTTTAATTTTATTATTTACAAATATTTATTATTAAATTTAAAAAACACTTGCCATATTAATTATTTTTATAATATTTTCAATTATAAAATACATTTTTTTTTAATTGTATGAATATTAAATTATAAAAATATTTAATATTTATTTAACTTTATTACTATAAAAATATTTTTACAATTAAACTTAAAAACAAGTTATGTTATTAAATATTTTATAATTAACTCTAAGATAACATGGCTGTAAAATTTGCGGGGTTAATTAAAATATTATTAAAGTGAATAAGATCTAAGTTCACCCATATGTAAATGGGGAGCTTTTACTTTAAACCAAACATCCACTTATATTATAACTATTTGTAATTACTTATAACTATTTATAGATAATCAAATATACCCTATTGATATAATTGTGCTGATATGACTTAATAAGAGTAACATAGACTGCTATGTAAGCCTGTTATTAATGGCATGATTAAAATAAAAACATTATTTTTAATTTATGTAATTCAACTGAAATTTTTTATAATATTGACACCCAAATAAAAGTGCCCGATAATTAAGTCACTATTCATGTATTTTACCCATTAATTTTTCACCACACCAAAAAAATCCGAAAAAAAAAAACCACACAGCGGACTCATCTTCGTCTTCGTCCATCTTCTTCTCGTATGTCCATTCCGTGGGCTTCTTCCGCTCTTCTTCCGAAACGCGCTGCGTCTCCCTCACTTCTTCCTCTCTTAATAGTTTCCCCCTTGCGAAACCCTAACCGCTCATGCTTCCTTCGCTTCTCCTCTTCCAGTCCGCACAATGCTCCGGAACAGCTCGCCCATGGTGATGATGTCCCAAAGCAGGTGATTTCAATCTCTTTTTTTTTTTTTTTTTGGCTTTTGTTATGAGTTTTACTTTTCATGATTAGTTCATGGCCTTGCCCTTTGCTTGTTTCCTTCATTTCATGTTACTTTATTTCAATTATTTCCATTTAGCTACATTTTTCCATCAATTTGTTTCTTTTTTCTCTTGGTATTGAACTTATGGTTTTTTGGAATCTAACAGTCTTGATGTTTCTAAAGTTGAATTCATTCATAATTTGTACTTGTTGTTTGACACTGCCATGATGCCATTCTTGTTTTTTGTCTATAATTCTGTCATCCCAGTTCTATCCATTTAGTTACATTTTTTACCTTGATTTTTTTCTCATTAAATTGTGATCTTCTTTTTTCTGGTGGAATCTAACTGTCTTTGTCTCTTGAATTGAATTCGTTCATAATTTGTGCTTGCATTTTGATACTGGAATGTAGTGGAATGCATCCGACAATGCCATACTTGTTTCTGTTTATTTTTCTTCATTTCAGTTCTTGATGTTTCTCGAGTTGAATCCATTCATAGATTCTGCCTGTCGTTCAGTGCTGTCATGTACTAAAATGCATGCATTCTCTGTTTATGTTTCTTGTTGTTTCTTCATTTCAGGTCTTTGCATTTATCCGCATTTTCTTCCCTGATTTTTACTTTTTTAATTTTAAATTATTGCTGATTGAATCTAATCTTGATGCTGCTTGAATTTATTTTCATTCATAAAAATGGCTGCTATATCATACTGCCATGTAGTGTAATACATGCCATGGTTGTTTCTGTTTATATTTCTTTTTGTTGCCTCATTTTTCATGTTTGCATTTAGGTACATTTTTCTTTTTCTTTTTCTGTTTTTTTTTTTGTTGGCTCTTAGACTTATGACTTTTCAAACTTCCTATGTTAATGTTCTTTTGATTTGACTTCATACATAACATGTGCCTACTGTATGATATTGCCATGTAGTGAAATGCATGCCATACTTGTTTCAATTTAGGTTTCTTCTTGTTTCTTCATTTCTGTTCTTTGTGTGTAGCTGTGTTTCTTTTCCTGAATGCCCTTTTGTCTTGAATTTATGCATTCAGAATCTAACTGTCTTGATGTTCTGGAGTTCAATTCATCTGTAAAATGTGTGTTCTTTATATTACTTCATGTAGTGAAATACATTTCACCAGGGTTATGAAGAATTTGCGAAAGGTTTGGGTTGTATAGAGAACTAGTTTGGAATCTTGTTTGGTCACATTTGTTATATGAGCTCGGTTGAACCTAAAAGCTAGATGCCCAAGTCACAGTGCACTCCTCTTGATATCATTATAAATGGACTTCTTACAATGTGAAAATTCCAGCTGATAGGAAGTAGGATCCAGATTCATATATGCGTGTCAGTGTTTATTTACTTAACTGATGTGAGACTATCATCCATAATAATTTTAATAGTTCCTTTGCATGTTCTTTAATTTATTTTTTATTTTTTGCTCTTTTAATTCACAAAAACACACAAATTGCTGCCTGCCTTTGATACAGGGTACTTTGAAATCTGGTTTATATCTTGTTGCAACACCAATTGGCAATCTAGAAGACATCACACTACGGTATGTGATCTCCTACCTTATAATCATGAATTGGCAACAAGAATGGTATCTAAAGATGGATCCCCTCAAAAAAACAAAAAAAAAATGAAGAAGAAGAAGAAGTATGCTATTAGAAGTAGAATTTAAATGATGCTTTACTCCAGGAAAAGTACATTTTTGACTAAAGCAACAAAATCTTATTTTCTATATGTGGGTTGGATGCTTTCTTAATTTCAAGGGCACTTTTTCCTGCATCATAATTTTTGGTTTCTTTACATCTAAAGAGTAGCCACAAAACCTTCTTTTGCTTTTCCATGTGTATATTGATAATTTGATTGCATAATTTATGTATGCATCTTTTAGAACTTAGAATTTACAATCAGGCAACTTCATATTGACATTTAGTGCATACTCATGTAATCGTGCTTCATTCTCATTCAAAGATTAACTATTTATGCTGTAGTCAAGTTCATGCCTATAAGTTTCTGCAGAAACTTGCACGATATGGATCTTGTTTTTTCTTTTTTTGGTTGGGAAAAGCTGCACGGACATACATGCTTAATATTCTGATTTCTAAAGCAAAGCTCTTTTGTTTGCTAATCTAAATGGTGGGGAAGTCAAGCTCTTCTGCATATTTGTTTTATTTATGCAGTGCTTTGCGTGTTTTAAAATCTGCCGATGTGATCCTTTCAGAAGATACGAGACATTCTGGGAAGTTACTTCAGTACTATAACATTAAAACTCCTCTGGTAACTAATTGCTCTTATGCACTATTTTTACTTTTTTCGAGCTTTGATTATTTAATATTCCATTGAACAATAAAGTGCAAGAACAGTTGTGTTCCTTATGATGTTAGAATTGCAGGTTAGTTACCACAAATTCAATGAATCTCAGCGTGAAATGATGATTCTACAAAAGCTACAACAAGGGCAGCTTGTTGCATTGATTAGTGATGCAGGTACTCCAGGAATTAGTGATCCAGGAATGGAACTGGTATGTAAGCATTTTTGACTGGTTTGGATTTATCTGGAGAATATTCTCAGCCATGGTAAATATTCCATAAATTGCTGGCTTTGCTAGTGTCCCAAAGTTTAGGTTGCAGGAATTACTTTTCTTGTTCAAATGCTTTCATCCATGGAGGTGTAAGAAAAGCAGATAAATATGTGATCTCATATGTAGCCAGGAAACTGATATGTAGTCTTATGTGCATACTTCTTTTGTACTTACAATATTGTGAAATAAAATAATATTCTAGGTTATGGGAAAGTATATACAATTTTGCCTGTGGTTTTTTTATTATTCCTAAATATAGAAAAATTAAAATAAAATGCTGGAAATTGGACCTTTTAATACATATATCTTGGTTATGCGATTTTCTATTATGCTGGATTTATGATGTGAGGCTGTGTTAACGATTTACTTTCATAACCACTTTGAGAATGTATGTTGATAAGAAGTTTGCTTTGTTATGTTGTGTTTTGCCGATAGGAAGCCAAACACTTTTTAATTTGATGGAATTTTAGGCATTTTAGTTA
Organism: Dioscorea dumetorum; assembly: GCA_902712375.1. Lineage (NCBI taxonomy): Eukaryota > Viridiplantae > Streptophyta > Magnoliopsida > Dioscoreales > Dioscoreaceae > Dioscorea > Dioscorea dumetorum. The sequence goes on along the minus strand of CACTHL010000728.1, from coordinate 12,754 downwards.
TCTATTTGAATTGATAGGCAACTGGCCTCATAAGAACAAATCCAAACTTGAGTTATCTGCATGATCAGATTTTGAATTTTGGATCAAATTGTGGTTGCAATCCTGATACAGGCAAAGCTATGTGCCACTAACAACATACCTGTTGTTCCAATTCCTGGGCCATCTGCTGTTGTTGCTGCTCTCTCTGCGTCAGGATTGTCTATGAGTGAATTTACCTTTGGTATCATACCCACAAAATTAATCACCATATATTATGGCAATGCGGATTTTGTATTGAGCTACTCTGACTTTTGGTTTTGAAATAATGAAAAACAGTTGGTTTTCTGTCTAAACACGCTGGATCAAGGAGAGAAAGACTTGAAATTTCTTCAAATGAAAGTGCAACACAGATATTTTTTGTTCCCCCTCATAAGCTTTGCCAGTTCCTTGAGGAGGCATCATCAATATTTGGTGAATCAAGGTTAGAGCCACAAGTGATATAAAGCAGACATGGCTATATTTTTTGAACTTGTAGTTATTGAATATTTTTATTTCTTGCTTGTTGGTTGGTTGGAATCATTTGCAGATGTCTTTTATTGCTATTCAGGTTTATATTATTCTCTTGGTAATTGGGTATATTCCATTTTCTCGTTATTCGGGTTTCCTTGGAGGAAATTCTTATCCTTGTTCTGTTATTCATGAACTATACTAATGATCAGTTAGCTGGTATTGTCTTGAACTAATGTGATACCAAAGTTCTCTAATTATTTGAATGAAGATGCAGATATGCTTACTTATATCTTTTAATTTAACTGAATTATGATCCTGAATTATTTTCAAACTTAGCTGTTACTAAGTGTGTATTTTAACTAAGCTCCCATAGTTTAAAAGAAAACTTAATCAGACTTTGAACCCATTTAGGTTTGTTCAGCATTGGTTTGATAACAATTTGTTCTCCACCTTTCAAGCCCCTTCGTCTCCTAACTCTATTTTTCTTACCTTATTTATTGGAACTTGGTTTTGCCTTGTGGTAAGTAATATTTAAAAGGAACAGATGTGGCGGTCATCAGGTTTAACATCCTAGTTTTACTTGGGGTTCAAGAAGTACATTTTTATATTTAAAATTCTTAAGTTAATATATATAATTTATTGCTTCCATTCTTTTGATAGTTTGATGCAACTATGCTTACTTGCTTTAATTGCCACTCATATCCCGAATGTTAGATGCAAACAGAACTTATATTGCTTGTGTCTGATCCAAACCAATAGCTTAAGATGCTCTGAACTGGACTCCGTAATATGGGTTTTGTTTGCACTGGACATAGTCGTAGTCTCTTAGATTTTTTGGTGTTAAATCAACTAATAGTTCCACATTTATTAAGTTAGTAAATATAAATATGAAGATATAAGTCTGGTTCTCAAATCCAATGATTCCAATCAAAGCAAGCTTTTGTGTTGATTTGAGACTAGATATTATGTGTTTGATTTGCATCTTGCTATTAACTATGGGAGGCTATTAGTTAATCAAATAAGCATTTTTTATGTATATTAGTGTATTTTAAGTATTAATATCGAAAACAAATCAATAAACTAGGCTCTAATGACATGTTAGATGAAAACAAAATGCATTATTTAGGCATAATTACATTACTTATCTCCACAAGTTAAAGTAGTTTGATAAAACTAGTTTTGCATACTAATGTTACTGCAACTTTTTTTTTTCTGTTTATCTGCACTTTTTCTCCTTTAAATTAGGCCTGATATATTCTTGTGATCATCCCAGCCTTGCAGTCTGTCATGTTGGATAGCCATTTTATAAATTTAACTATTTAATCTTTGGTATGTCATTCTAATGTCCAACTGATGTTTTATATTGAGTGAAATATATAGACTCATCATTTCTAATAATGACTCTATCTTGGCTATATTCAGATGCTGCGTTATTGCACGTGAGATGACAAAAATTCATGAGGAGGTATCTTAGTTTGTCTTCTTCAGCAGGATTTTCTATTCATCTATAAGTTTCTGCTGTTTATCATATTATAATGTCATGCATTTGTGCAACTTTTTAATTGGATTGATTGCATTACTATGGGAATGTGACCACATTATCTTCCATTGGTAACTTTGATACCAATCAGCCGAGATGGATTATGAAGATTTTTTTAGTGTGGGGTTCTGGTTCTAATTGTGTGTTAGATTAGTTTTGTCTGTTGCCCAGGTAGGCAGGTTGTATTAGCTGCTTTGCAGCTCCTTTATCACAAGAAAAAAAAAAAATAATAATAAATAAATAAAAAATAAAAAATTGATACTAATCAGCCAATATATTAGTTTATCATAGAATAATAAGCCAATCAGACATTTGTATGACTCAACATATACATATGAACTATTTAACACTATAAATTTTCTGCAAATAGATTTGCCATGATGGTGATTTAATGGAAATCTGTGACATGGTTAGATTGATGAATATCATGGATCAAAAAATTCTCAAGCTTTAAAATGATAGAAGGTTCCAATGATCTATGAATTTAGAAATTTATTTACTTATAAAGAGCTTCATTTTGTCATGAATCTTTTCCATATCGTATAAGGGAACGACAGTGTTCGAATGAGGGGTTGCTGTTGGATAATTATTTCATTTAATATCCAGAAATTGCCTGGTTTCTTGTTTTCTCTCCTTCTATGCTCAAAATGGTACAGCAAACATAGGATAGAGTAGTAGAGAAATGCAAACCCCGCAACTTCATTGAACTGAATCTACCTAAGCATTAATTTGTCAAAAAAATCTAAGCCCTTTGTGAGTCTTCTTTTTAGAGTCCTTTGTCCCTTATCTTGATGCCTAACTTTTATATTCTAGCTATTTGCTTGTTTTCCCATCAGCCTTCAATGAAAATATCTCATGTAATGTGCTCATTCTCCATTGGATTATTAAGCTGATGGCATGTTTCCTATATGCCTGGGTGAAAAGCATCTGATCTTGGTGTCATTGTTATGCTTATATCAATAGGTTTTGCCTTCTTGCTATAATAACTTTTTACTACTATAGTGAACTGAAGATTGTGCTTATATGAAGCTCCAGAACATTTTTATAGCGTCGAAACTAAAAAATATAAGAGCATTGCTAGATTTACCTTGCAATAGGCTACATGCTTTTCAGAAATTGTAAGTCTGGCAAAAATTCAGTTCTATGCTAGAATACAAGTTTCAGAACTTGACACATGAATTGCATGTTGAACATGCATCTATGAAGATTGTCAACTATCCACACTGTATATCCTAATGTGGCCAATATAAGGGTGAGGCCTATGTATAGGAATTTGTGGCTCCTTTAAACTTTCAGAGGTTGAATAGGCTACCAGGTGGACAAAATGTTGAAAATATAAAAGGAGAAAATTAATGTACAATCACTGTAAGTTTGAGTGCTTAATATCATCAAAGGCTTCATAATTTCACAACAATATTCTAAAAACCAAAAGATTCTTATTCAGAATAATACACATAAAGAAAATATCATGTAAGATTTCACATGATATTACATTGTAATAGCCTTGTTGTCCTTGTATGCGTACAACACTATGCTTGTGAAAACTATTATTTATCTCTTAAAGTACTGTAATATATTTACTATATTTATTAATCAGAATGATGAAATGCGAGTTGATTGTAATAGGAGCTGTCATGCAACATAAATCTCTCTCATTCTCGCCTAATTTAAAGTTTTAATGAAGATCCATATATGGCGTACTTTTATGTTCTGATTCAAGTAATCAATTGCACATTCAGTTCTAGATTTTGGTATATGAGACTTCCGTGTGAAACGCCTGCAATATATTTATGTTTATTTGTAAACCAGTTCTGGCGAGGCTCATTGGGTGAAGCGAGTCGAGTATTTTCAAGTCAACAACCAAGGGGAGAAATTACACTCTTAATAGAAGGGAAAGCTAATTCTGTTGCTGAAATTCCATCAGATTCACAAATTGAGCATGACCTCAAAGTCTTGATATCTAATGGTCATAGTCTTTCCACGGTATGGGTTGAGGCTCAAGCATATTTAATCTCTTAATTCCTTGAGTGTTAAGCTGAATTTTATCATGTTTGTGGCATTGCATATTGGTTAAGAAAACAACACTTGTTCCATTACTGACTACGTCCATATTGGTTAACTGCCTTTTAAAACTGACGTGCATCAAGTGAAGACAAAAAAAAACTGGATTATAAAATTATCTATCTACCCGTAACAAATTTTACAAAGGAAGAAGAAAATATATTATTTGTACCTCAATCAGAACTGTCCTTTTGTACTTCAACAATGTTATCGCAAATTGATAAAACTCTATTTACTGGAGTTCCACTTTTTTTGCCTAGAAAACTTAAATTATCTCGTGCAAATCTCTCTTCTGAGCATTGATTAAAATTAGGATCTACTCTTTTAGCACTGAAAAATGCTGAGATTTTACCAAAACAAGGAGTAAATATTTTTATTGTTTCTTGCCCTTGAATCATCTACTTACATCTTTATGTCACTTGCACTTGTTGCAATATCTTGCTTGGTGGCTTGGTGGCTTGGTGGCATGGTAGCATGTAGATGATAATGAAAACATAATTTCTGTTTTTCTTCTAGACAAAGATGATATTGGGGTGTTGCCCTAAAACATGGTTGTCTTTTACTAGTTAACATCCCAATCTCTTGTTGCATGCTATCCTTCCTTAAGACCTGCCACCTTTCCATTTTCTGCACCATCCCTACCATACTTCAAGAGCTAAGGATGGAGTACAAGACTAGCCTGAGACTTGAAAATCAAAATGCAGCAAAAGTCATAATTTATAACTACCATAGAATCTGATTCCCATGAATGAAAGGTCCAATTGTTACAGTAAAGTTTTTTCCTCAATCCCTGCTATCAGTTTCTTAAAGTTGTCTCATGAATTGTGATACTCAACCATAACGAAATTTTTTGTCATTAACTTTGAATGCATGTCAGTGTTGTTTTTTTTTATTCTCTGGTTGCTAATTGATGAGGTTAATATCACTTTTGTGCAGAGTGAGACATTAACTTGATCTTGAAGAATTGTAGCATGTGCCTGAGTTGTTAGGACTTGGGTGTACCCTTGTTATTCCTATCCAGGGTCTCCAAATCTTTAACTATGCGCTCTCTTGGTTCTTGATTCAAAAGACATAAATCAAATATGTATTCCAATTTCTTGAAGTATGGTTCTTGATTTAAACATGCATGATAAATCCTATGATGTCTCCCCTGCTTCTTCCATTACACATACTCTTAACCTTTTTTTATAAATGTGGATGCATCCAAATGTGGCATGCTATGTAGGCCTTTTTTTTGGGGAGGCCTTCTTTTCTAAATAGATACTTTTCTTTTTCACCTGTAGTTGATACTTGCATTGCTATGCGAACCATCTTTATGAAGTCCCAAACATGCAATGTTGTTTCATAAATTCAATCTTTAGTTTTTCTATAGGCAGTGAGATTGGTTGCTGAAGGAACATCAGTGAAGAAGAAGCAGATATATGCTCTTGCTCTGAAGCTGTCCGAGAACACCATTGAGGGTGATGGAACAAAAAAATAGTTAGATTTACTGGAGATGAAAGTGAGGTACTTTTCTAATTGTTATTCTTCTAGTTCAATATTTGGCCTGAATGAGAACTTGTAAAACTTTAGAGGTTAAGTGGTGGAAGAGTGAACCTTGGAAATCCTGTCTCTGCTTTGTTTTGTCTCAATTGATTGTTTTATTGCATAGGCTACAACAACAACAATCATGTATAGACCTTCTTCATGATTATTTTTCTTGATGACGTATTTACTCATATCTGTTTGATATGTCACAAAAAGGCCTATCAAATAATCATTCTTTTTTTACTTTCTTTGATGCAGAAGAGCTCGGTAAAGAAAATAGTATGCAGTCCAGCAGGTATAAAACTAATCTCAATTCTTTTGCTGTCGTTTTTTCTTCATATCAATTTAATGAATCTGGTTTCAGTTATTCTGTAATGAGAAATGAATGTTTTGCTGCAGATAAGAATCTAATCTGGAAAAGAATTGCCTGATTTTTTGAGTCTGGGCAATGTAAGATAAAAAAAGAGCAGAGAAGTTAACTGGGGCAGTTGCAACAGAATAAACTTAGAAATGTTTATGTTGGATGATGGATACTTTTGAAGGTGGTTTTTACTTGCCACTTCCTGAAAAATACTGAAATTATTTGCCACCTCTTAATTTTTAAGAAATTAATTGTCACCATTCCTTTAATTTCATCAAGCTTGCCGCCCTAAATACATTTCTCAATTGAAGAAAATATTGTGTGTCGTGAATATGGATGTCTGTACCACCATCCACTAATTTCAGCCACCCATGTGTTAGCAGCAGCTCATGTCAGCAGCTCATGTGTGCTATAGGGTAAGTAGCCAGGATGGTAGTTTATTTAAAGGCCATTGATTGAGGGGGGAGGGGGAGGGGGGGGGGGGAGGGGGAGGGGGATGAAATGAAGTGAAATGTTATGAGGGTGTGTTTGGTTTACCGAAGTAAAGACCGAAGTTACTGAAGTGGAAGTTGATGTAACATTTCCACACCGAAGTAGAAGCCGAACTGGGAAGTTACCACTTCCAAAACCTCTCATTTCATTTTTTGATTTCGGGAATTTTTTTTCTAAAGTGGCACTTCAGCATCTCATTCCACCATTTTGTATGTTTTTATAAATCTTATATTATATTTTTTTTTTTTCTAATTTGTTTTATTTTTTATTTTTATTTTTTTTTGTTTTATCTTTTTATTTTTATATTTTTTTAAATTTGTAAGTTTTTAAATTTTTGCAACAAAATTAAAATTTTAATTTAAAAAAATTTACATAATATCAAATATAATAAATAATTTATTTATAAACCTTATTTTTATTTTTTTTCACTCTTAACAAAGACAAAAAAAAATTCATAATTTAACATTTTTCTCAATCAAACACATGGAACTAAAGACTTCCAAAAGAAAATTTCACTTTAATTGAAGGCACATTTCTAGATTTTTAGTACTTCGGTGGATCACTCCTGAACCAAACACACCCTAAATATTATTATAGGTCACTGAACTGTGCCCAATTATTACTTTGGATATTGAATTTTAATTTGTATCAAAATGATCACTCAACTTCAATATGGTTTTAATGAAAAGTAATTCAATAATATCTGATGAGGAATTACCATATGAACACCTGTTTTATGTTTTACATAAGTGTTATGTCATCATATTTTATACCATATTAAAACTAGCATCCATGTGGCAATTCCAACATTTTCGTAAGTAAGTTCTCATTGGATTTTCTTGAGTGATTCTTTTATTGAAATCAAATTGAAGTTGGGTGACCATTTTAATACAAATTGAAATTTAGTACCCAAAGTGATAAATGACTATCGTTGGGTGATCTACAGTAATATTTACCTTTTGAGAAAAGAAAATTTTGAGTGGAGGAAAATAAAATTTTATGTTCTCATTATATTACTTTCTCTATTATTTTAAAGGTAATTCTGTTATGTATTTTTCTTTTCATTTATATGTCACTTTGCTTGCTTATTTGTAAATATATTGCATTCATATATTGGGTTTTAAAACATGTTATCAACGCGATTTTACTCTTGATCACTATTTATATTTTTCTTTAATTTATTTTGCACATGGTGTAGTATTACATTAGTTTTCGCGCTATACAACCATTGGTTATTTATCAAAGTAGTAGTTATTTTTACGTTTTTATTATTTAATACCTTATTTTAAAATTTTCTTGAATTATTGATGTTTTTCTTTTAAAAAAAACTGATTTGATGTTATAGCAAATATTGCCTTAAGAGAATTCGAGGTATTTTAAATCTCCGGGGCTGATTATACATCATGGAATCTCACCGTTAAGCCCATTTAAATGGTAAGAACATGGGCAAAACAATCGAAACTAGTAATAATATGCCTAACAATAATAAGTTAAAAACCTTAATATTTAAACGATATCATCGGTGTATAAATATTTGACAATTAAAATTTTATAAAAATTGTGGTTTTAGGGCAAACATGAATATTTGGCCATTGAATATCTGAGATCAGGTGATAGTCTAAATATTATGGCACCCAAATGCTCAAATATCTTTTTTAAGAGAGAACCACAATTCTTGTGGATCTTCAATGGTCAAATATTTATATTTTAGGTCATCATCATCGAAGCGGTGTTATATAAATATCAAGGCTTGTGGTCTATCATTATCGAGTTCATTATTACCAGCTATAATTGTGTTTCTCTGGTTCGTAACATTTAAATGGAACTTGATATCAAGATTCTATATCATATAATTGTTCCCAAAAAAGATATGAAGGACCTCAAAGCCTCTTCAGACAATATTTACCATGATCTCAAATCTTTTTTCCCAAGAGAAAAAAAAATGTCAACAATTCAATAAACAATTAAAATAAAGTATTAAATAATGGAAACAAAAAATAACTTCTTTGATAAATAATCATTAGAGATCAAAGGGTTTGTACCCCAGTGGTACCTCGGGTCCCCTCGTGGGAGGAGACGCGAGTTCAATCCCCCGAACCTGCGCTCCCCGTTCCAAGAGGGTGAGTACATTGTAGGCAATCCCCCGCCACGCGTACGCCCCTGAGAGTTGGCGCTTGTCGCCCTATCTCAAAAAAAAAAAATCATTAAAGATTTGATATAAGAACTAATGTAATGCTGCACTCTATGCAAAGTAAATTAAGGAATCATGTAAACAATGATCAAGACTAAAATGGTCCCTCATGTGTGTGTGTAAATAAGCAAACAAAGTAACAAATAAATATAAAGAAAAATAACAAAACTGCCAAGCTAAAATTGAAACAAGAGAGTAATATAACGAGAAGGATTTATTATTATTATTATTATTATTATTATTATTATTATTATTATTATTCATTCACTAACATTTCATTTCATCCCCTGGTAAAATGAGCTGCTTGCTTGTAACACATGGACTTTGTCATTATGGGCTTTTAACTATGAAATCTCAAAGTTTCCAATTTATGGGATTAGCGAGGACTAATAATGATGACTATGCTCAAGCAAAAGTGGGCCATGATGATGATCCAGGAGAGATTTAGGAGAGTCAGAGGAGGGTAAGTTTGGAAGCTAATGATGTTGTGACTTTGGGATGATTCCAAAAATATATTAAACTAGAAGCTCTTGCTCAAAAGAGTCTATCCGAAATTACAGTGAAGGAGGAGAATAGACTGGAGGATGGCCGGACAGCCTGACAGAGAAGGGGAATAGCATGAGAAAAGAAACATAGGTTGTCGGGGGAAGGAGGGCGGCTTGGGCTGGGAAGAGGGCTGAGGGACATCTCAAGTGACGGAGTCCACTGACCCCTGTCCCTTCGCCCCTGATCAAACTACATATTTAATGATTGCCTATTCTAATAATTGTTATTAATATGAATTAAACAAAAATTTAGTCAAACGTAGATAATTTTCTCTTAAACCAATTTTTAAAAAAATTCAGTAAAAATACCTTTCTAGTTTAGGAATAAATACTCTTTCGATTCTTTTGGTCACTTTAATATTATTCATATCTTTTAGTCGCTTTAATTTTGTAATTTAAAAATTTTAGTCTATGGATGTTAGTTGTGCCATGAAATCAGGTAAAATAAGATTAAAATAAAAATAAAATTATTCTTTTAGTTCCTCAACAAAGTGCAATTTCTGTAATTTTGGTTCTTGAAAAAATTGTTTTGTATGCTTTTGAATTCATAAAAGTTACAATTTTTTAAAAATAATTTAAAATAAAAAATGCCACCTAATGGCAAATGTACATCAGCAAAAAGACTAAAATTTTTAAATTTTAAAAACTAAAAAGATTTAAAAATATTTAAAAATATTAAAGATACCAAACAGATAAAATTGTACTTATTGAGTGACTAAAATGTGAATATTACCCAAAAAAAATTCACATACACAATCAAAAGAAAAATACTTATATACCTCTATAAAAATAATATTTATAAATATATCTCTCCAAATTATTTTTTTATTTCTACATCATTCCAACAAAATATAAATTAAAAAAAAAACTCTAATAACCATAATTACTATTATTTACTACTATTTCTTCACTAAATATTTCATAAAATTTGTGAATAGTTCTTTAACCATAATTAAAATATTTTGTAGAAATATTTCAACAAATATGATTTTTTATGATAATATGATTTGTGAATAGCTCTATAACTTTTACAAAATAATGCATATTATTTCATCTTGTTTATTTTTACCCTCTTGCCATCTTTATGGACACTCAAGCACAAGTATCTGTATGAGGAAGATCTCACAGTTTGGTCATGCTTCTGCAAGCAGCAAAAAACCTGTGGGATCCAACCATTTCCCTTTTTCTGAATCATCCAACTCTTCTTCTTCTTGAGAAATGTTCAAACAATGCACACTTCAAACAAATCCTTGGTCAGATGTTCAGGCATCACCTTCTCTTCAGAACCTTCCCCATGAGCAGGCTTCTCTACTTCTCAGCTATTGCCCATCCTTGTTTTGTCAATCATGCCCTACTCCTCTTCCACCACTTTGCTTTCAAACCCAATCTCTTCATCTTCAACACCATGATTTCAGCCCTGTCATTCTGTGTCACCCAGTCTGTGGCCTTTTACAAGTCCATGCTCCAGTTGTGTGTTTGTCCTGATGAGCACACTATGATTTCACTCTTGAAGTCTTCAAGGAAGGATATGCCACTGGGGAAGCAGATTCATGCTCAGGTGATCATGTTTGGATTCAGTTTCCATGCTTATGTGCACAATTCTCTTGTGAAGATGTATTTGGAGAATGATGAGATTGGTGTGGTTGAGAAGTTGATGAGGCAATGTGGGGACAAGAAAGACATTGTTTTGTTCAACATCTTGATGTCTTGGTATGTGAAAAGAGGATGTTACTTGGATGCACTTGAGGTGTTTGATGAATTGATGGGTTCTGGTGTTGAGCCTGATCAGTACACCATTGTGAGTCTTCTTGTGTGCTGTGGGCAGCTGAAGCGAGTGCTTGTCGGGAAGTTGGTTCATGGGTGGATGATCAGGAGAATGGGTTACTTAGGTTGGGGATTGGTTTTGTGCAATGCTTTATTGGATATGTATGTCAAGTGTGAGGAGATGAGCAGTGCAATGAAGATTTTTGATAGAATTGGTGAGAAGGATAGTGTTTCATGGAACATCATGATAAAGGGTTTTAACGATGTTGGTGAATTTGACCTTGCGTATAAAGCATTCGAAGAAATGCCCGAAAAGGATCTGATTTCGTGGAATTCTCTGCTTTCAGGGTACTTGCAGAAAGGGAACTATAGAAGAGTGATTGAGTTGTTTCATTTCATGCTCTCTCAGAATGATGTTAAACCTGATAAAGTCACTGCTGTTACTTTGATTGGTGCAGCAGCTGAAATGGGGGTTCTGGATCAGGGAAGAGTTGCGCATGGGTGGGTATCCAAATGGTATGGAATTTCTGATGCTTTTGTTGGATCTGCAGTGATTGATATGTACTGCAAATGTGGAAGCATTGAAAGGGCTCGTGTTGTCTTTGAGATGGTGTCTGAAAGAGACATCACCTTATGGACGGCCATGATGTCAGGTCTAGCACTCCATGGGCACGGAACGAAAGCTTTGGAATTGTTCAGGGATATGCGTAGAGAAGGTCTATTGCCAAACAATGTTACTTTACTTGCTGCTCTCACTGCTTGTGCTCATGGTGGACTCGGGTGGATCAAGGAGTTGGAATATTTCAAAGCATGAAACATGTTTATGGTATCTCACCTGGAGTTGAGCATTATGGTTGTCTGGTTGATGTTCTTGCCCGATCAGGACGGTTAACGGATGCAATGAATGTAATTCAAATGATGCCTGTAACTCCAAGTTCATCGATGTGGGGTCTATTTTAAGTGCAGCTAAAACTTGTGGAAATATGACGCTTGCAGAGGATGCTTTAAAGGAACTTGTAAAGTTGGAGCCTGAGGAAGAAGGTGGCTATATTTTGCTTTCCAATGTCTATGCTGCATGCAGGAGGTGGACCTATTCTGGAAAGATTAGAAAGGTCATGAAGAGGAAGGAGCTAAAAAGATGCCCGGTTGCAGTAGTGTGATTGTCGATGGGCTTGTCCATTATTTTTTTCTTCAGATAAGAGACATACACAAGATGGCCTGATATTTATATCATGTTGTGCAACCTGCATAGGGAGATGAGTTCAGGTGGAGTACTTCCTTGTTTTCAAATCAGTTGGAACAGTCAGCTGTGCACTGAGGTAATGTGACTTCTTTTTATGTTTTTATATCACTTTCCTTAGAAACTGCACTTCATTAATAACTAAAGTTTCATGAATGTAAAATGCTTACTTTAGTATCTCATTGTGTTTTTCTTTCGTGGAATGATTCATAAATTTGAGGTTTTAATTTTAGCTTTTTGTAGCAAAAAAGGATTACTTATTTTATAGATTTTGAAATGGTTTTAGTTGATTGTGTTGTATTTTCACTACCGGATTGCTAGAAGTGTACAATGGGGCATCTTCTTCAGATCCAACTAGTTCAACTATAGTTGAAACCATGGCCACTGTTGACCTTAGAAATGCTATCTCTAGTGTCTCCAATTTCAGATTACTTCAATTGAAAGTTGCTTCTTGGTTTTGAAATCTGATGTCATTGATTTCATACAACAGTCATTTGGCATTTCAATGCTTTCTTAAGAGACTCATAAATCATTTAACATTAAG
>CACTHL010000726.1:0-302259 GCA_902712375.1 Dioscorea dumetorum | reverse complement strand
TGCTCCATGAGAGGTTCGGATGGTTTCTCCTCCCGATTGTATGTAATTAAATAAGGGTTCCCTTTTGTCCCTCACCTGGGTTTCCAACAAAATCCACTTGCTCCATTGGTGCCGACACCCCCGCTGAGATAGGGCAATGCGGCAGAGCTATGCCCACCTCGACAACTATCGCAAGTGCTAATGGCGGCTACTCTTGAAGTTGTAAGGGTGTCTAGCTTCTTGCTTAGTGCTTCAACTTAGGCTGCTAGTGATGTAACGGCATCAACATCATGTATTCATGCAACCTTCTTCTTCTCCCCTCGAGCTCCATTGGCAAACTGACCAGAGAGCCATGTCCTCAATGAGCTGCCACCGCATCCTCTCGGGATCTTGTTACCCATAGTCCCACCCGCAGCCGCATCTAGGAGTTGCCTAGTGCTCGGATTTAGTCCATTGTAGAACGTGTGTATAATCATCCAATCTGGGAATCCGTGTTGGAGACATCGCTGCCGAAAGGTTCTTGAACCTTTCCCATGTCTCGAATAGAGACTCCAACTCATTCCGAAAGAAAGAAGAGATCTCATTGAGGAGCTTCGCTGATTTCCGGGAGGGAAATATCGTGCAAGAAAGGCTTCCACCATCTCGTCCCAAGTGGTGATGGACGCTCTTGGCAATGATTGGAGCCATTGTTTGGCTTGTCCCTTCAATGAGAATGGGAAGGCCCTCAATCGAATCGCATCATCCGAGACCTCGTTGATCTTGAGCATATCACAAACCTCCAAGAAATTTTCAACATGGGCATTGGGTCTTTATCAGCTGACCCATTAAACTGCGCGGGCTCGCTGAACCATTTGGATGAATGCCGGCTTACTCAAAATTGTTAGCCGCAATGGGCGGTCTAACAATGCTCGACCTGTGTTCCTGGGCTGAAGGTCTAGCAAAATCAGCAAACGTCCTTGGTTCATCTTCGTGGTCCGCCATGGTCGCGAGATCCTTCGGCTTCAACTTCAACTTGCCGCACTTGAACAACTTCAGGCTTCTTGCTTCTCTTATGAAGTCTTCGCTCAATTTCAGGGTCTCCTTCAACTAATGTCGATGGGTTCCCTCCGGTCATAAGTCGGAACTGCAATCAAATAAACAAAAGAAAATAAGAGCAATAAAAGTAGAGAGGATATAATAGAAAAAACAGTAAAAATAAATGAATGGCTAAAGTAACAAAATACTAGCGTTCCTAATATCCTCGTTCCCCGGCAACGGCACCAAAAACTTGATGCGTCTCATCAACAACACAAACGGGTGATGTGTGTCAACCCCTTGCGTTACTTTGCAAGTACACGGGTCGCCAAGTAATAAAAGTGGACCCAAAGGGTATGGTTGTCGAACCACGAGGGAACGTAGTACTAGTAATTGCCCCTCTTTTGTTATCTAGCCTAATGAGTGTAGTGTGTGATGATCTAATGACCAAAACTAAGAGTGTCACTACAAGTGCGCAGGGAATAAAAAGGAAAAGAGTTCTCAATCAATAAAAGTGAGGTATCCGGACAATGCTCCCCCTAAGATTCGTGATGTTGGATGTAGATTACAAGTGTTTCTAAACGAACCCAATGAGTCGTGGGTATCCTAAGGTATAACGGCCCTGCCTCAAGGTCGCCGATAACTAGTCCCCTACGAAGTCCCGGCGGAGAATTCTCTGGACTCTTCACACCACATATGACTGCTTAAAACTCTAGGGATCCCAAAGATATAACCAATTCCTAAAAGTAGATCTAACCCTGCCTCCAGGTGAAAGATCCCTAACCCCCTACGAGGTCCCGGTGGAGAATTCTCTCCACGCCTCACACCACATATGGTTGCTTGACACTTAGGGAATATGGAGAAAGTAAATATCTGTCGGAAGGGAAAGGGGACACTCCGCTATCTCACGGCTCACCCTCTCAACCCTCTTTACTCTTGTAATTCTAAACCTAGTGGTGATCTCTCTCTTCACTAGATTGAATAAAACATGCAAGGCAATTAATAATGAAATCAAAAGCACAAACAAGCATTAAGAACTCAAGAGTAAAACCCAAACTGATAAATTCGAATAGAAACATAATGTAAATCTAATGAAAATAAGAATCCTAGGGTTTACATGTCTGAATATCCTCTAGGGGTTTAGCTCTCCATGGAGTGAGTCACAAAACAAATAATAAATTAAGATAAAGTTCCAAAGACATAAAGAATAACCCTCCTAAATCCGTGATGATGGTCTTGATGGGTAGTTTCCATGTCTGGATTGAATCCACTCCGAAGCTAGGTCGCCGATGGCTTCCTTGATGCTATGACGGAGTAGGAATCGATCCAAGTTGTGGAGGAAAGCTTCCCAAAACCGCCAAGAACTCCTTCCAAGCCCTAGCCCCCTTGTCTCTCGAAAGTGGCCGAAAAGATCCCTAAAAAATTATCACAAGGCGGCTTTTATAATTTGAATTCGGGTCTTTACGCGGGCATCCACACGGGCATCCACACGACCGTGTACGTAGCCACACGCCCGTGTGGAAGTTCCACACGGGCGTGTAGAGTACTTTTGCTACAGTACTTGCTACAGTAATGCTGCAATGATTCCCCCCCCCCGGAAGTCTTCCTTGGAGTCCACACGGTCGGCCACACGCTCGTGTGGTAGAGTGTGTGGCTTTCTATACTTTGAAATCCTCAAGAACCTTCTCTATCGCTTTGTACGGAAGGCGGGACATGGACGTACTATCGCCTTTGTGCCCTTTCGGTTTGTGTAATGACTTGTACTCCTCCGAAAGTTGGCAACACCCCCATGCATATGAACACGGCTTCTAATTATGGCTTTGAAACGTGTCATCACACCCTATCTTTGCTTCTTCCTATACTTCATGTCTCCAAACCCCTGTTTGGACAAAAGAACACAAACCACACCTTGTTAATGCTAGAAACCCGATAAAAGTGATTCTCAATGCATGTAAACTAATATTATAAAATATATATAATCAAGCACTTGTAGTGACACTCTTAGTTTTGGCCATTAGATCATCACACACTACACTCATTAGGCTAGTTAACAAAAAGAGGGGCAATTATTAGTACTTCGTTCCCCGTGGTTCGACAACCCGACCCTTTGGGTCCACTTTTATTTCTTGACGACCCGTGCACTTGCGGTAACGCAAGGGGTTGACACACATCACCTTGTTGTGTTGTTGCGGAGACGCATCACTCCTTATATCGAAATGTGTGTTTAAAGTATTTTGTAAATTGTTGATTATTGAAGATATACTTTTATTTTTAGCATATCATTTTGTTACACTTGTATGAGTTATAGCTCCATGTCCGGCCCCTCACCGAGTAACGTAGTTACTCACCCATTCATCTTCTCTTCATTACAGGTGTTAGCACAAAGCACAGGCGTGAGACGTGATAGTGCTTGGCAAAGCTATTCCTGCAATTACCTTTGAATAGTGTATGATTCATAAACATTGTTATCATGCATAAGATGGATCCACTAGGACCTATGTTTTCGTATTTCCTTTTTGGTCTTGATAAATCTTGATTAGTTCGGGCCGAATCTTAGGTTGTATGAACCTTTACACCAAGTGTTTGGGGAAGACTATGATTGTGTTCATGATCATGGATGTTGTGATTTCCAGGACATATATCTCGGTATGAGTGTGTTGATCTTGTACGGGGTTGTGGTTGAATACCATCGGATTCAGAATATTATTGTTGTGATATTGGTATAGTACAAATAACGTGGTTAGCCTTACGGCGATCTAGGATTGAGGCAGTGTCCGACCTCTCTCCGTTTTGTCGTGGCGGTAGTGTCATGGACCGGGACCCCGGGTCGGGCGTGACAGTCTAAGTCCATTAAACGCTCTTGAAAGATTTTACTCTTACTTCGTACTACTGTGTGTGTGTGCCGCCCTACCAAGTGTGTCAAAACTGTCCTTGAGGGGGTCTAGTTCAAGCTATCATTTTGTTCACTTTTTCACGTTTGTCAAAAATGACATTTGTCATGCCTAAGATCCGACTACTCAAGTGCGGCTTTCGCTTTTTCTAAAGTGATAGCTCTTTCTACCATCTTTCTAACAGAATTCTACAGGGCATCCAAAGAAACGGGATCTGACTTGTTAATATTCTGTTCTTTTCCTTACTTTTTGAAATTGTTTCTCATTTTCTAGCTTTTATTATTTGAGTTTGGAGTCAACATCGAATTTTTCATAAGCCTTAGAACTAGCCATTCCACTAATAGAGTGACCCCACAACAGAAGGCTAGGTGTGAGCGTTAGGGTTTCCAAAGTAAGAGCAAAATGAAATCTTAAGTTCAACCAAAGTGCATTAGCATGCTCAATGACTCCTTAACTTAGTAATTCTCAACCAAAAAAAAATGTCATAGATCGTCCTAAGTCATGCACTACATCTAAACATATTATACACAATTAAGCAACCCTCCCCCACACTTGAATGAAACATTGTCCTCAATGTTTAAAAATAGAGCATGCAACATAAATAAAATGATCAAGTGAAATTAAGGTGAGAGTTGGGGAATTTTGCACCAAATTAAAAGAGAGGTGCCCGTGAAGAATTCCATGACAAGCAAGGGCGTGTGTTGAGCACCATCAAGGGGAAGCCATTTGATAAAAGCAGCAAGATAACTATCCATACATCCTGAAGTAAGCATGCAAGCATTAGAAGGGGATAAAACAGAAAACAAACAAAATGAAACACACTAAAAAGTGATCAGTTTAGTAGGGGAATCCCCTTGCTAACTGACTCGGAAAATATAAACAAAGTACATGAAAAGATAAAGAAACAAGAACAAAAACAAAGAACAATCAAAAGTCGGGGCTCTCGGAATCGGTGGTGTCGACGCGGAGGGAAGATCGGTGGTGTCGGCCTCCACACTCCGGGAAGTAGAAGGTTCCGCGAAGATATCGAGGGAGCAGAAGATGGTGGGCATTGGTCGGTGAGTTTCGAAGACTCTGCAACATCCACTGCGGCAAGCACCGTCGGAGGAAACGTCCGGAGGAGTCGAGTCCAAGGTGGAAGGGCGACGTGGGTCCGGAGTAGGAGGTACAAAGCTAACCGGCATATATGGAGGTTGACGGAGTCCCATAACTCTCAAGGTGCGCGTACTTGATAAGTGTTTGTTTATATATATATTTTATAACATCAGTTTACATGCATTGAGCATCACTTTTATCAGGTTTTATCATTGACAGGGTGTGTTTTGTGTTCTTTCGTGCGAACAGAGCTTTGGAGACATGAAGTACAAGAAGAAGCAAAGATAGGCTGTGATGACACATTTCAAGGCCACAATTAGAAGCTGTGTTCATATGCGTGGGGGTGTTGCCAACTTTCGGCGGAGTCCAAGTCATTACACAAAAAGAAACTGCACAAAGGCAGTAGTACGTCCATGTCCCAGCTTCCGTACCCAAGAAGAAGAAGGTTCTTGAAGATTTCAAAGGATAGAAGCCACGCACCCTACCACACGAGCGTGTGCCCGACCGTGTGTACCATAGCAGTTTACTGTAGCAGTACTGAAGCAAAAAAATACTATTCACGCACATGTGGAATTTCCACACGGGCGTGTGAATAATTTTTAGGGATCTTTTGGCTACAGTACACGGGCTACAGTACACCAGCGTAAAACCCCGAATTCAAATTATAAAAGCCGCCTTGTGCTAATTTTTAGGGATCTTTTGGGATACTTTCGAGAGACACGGCGGTTAGGGCTTGGAGGGAGTTCTTTGCGGCTTTGGGAAGCTTTCCTCACAAACTTTGATCGATTCCTCCTCCGTCATAGCATCAAGGAAGCCATCGGCAACCTAACTTCGCAGTGCATTCAATCCAGACGTGGAAACTACCCATCAAGACCATCATCACCGATTTAGGGGGGGTTATTCTTTATGTCTTTGGAACTTATTTCTCAATTCATTATCTGTTTTGTGACTCGCTCCATGGAGAGCTAAACCCCTAGAGGGTATTCGGACATGTAAACCCTAGGATTCTTATTTTCATTAGATATACATTGTGATTCTATTCGAATTTATTAGTTTGAGTTTTACTCTTGAGTTCTTAATGCTTGCTTGTGCTTTTGATTCCATTATTAATTGCCTTGCATGTTTTATTCAATCTAGTGAAGAGAGAGATCACCGCTAGGTTTAGAATTACCAAGAGTAAAGAGGGTTGAGAGAGTGAGCCGTGAGATAGCGTAGTGTCCCCTTTCCCTTCCGAAAGATATCTCCTATCTTCATATTCCCAAAGTGTCAAGCAACCATATGTGGTGTGAGGCATCGAGAGAATTCTCCGCCGGGACCTCGTAGGGGGTTAGGGATCTTTCACCTGGAGGCAGGGTTAGATCTACTTTTAGGAATTTGTTATATCTTTGGGATCCCTCAAGTTTTAAACAGTCATATGTGGTGTGAGGTGTTGAGAGAATTCTCCGCCGGGACCTCGTAGGGGACAAGTTATCGGCGACCTGGAGGCAGGGGCCGTTATACCTTAGGATACCCAAGACTCATTGTTTTTGTTTAGAAACACTTGTAATCTATATCCAATACCCGAATCCTAGCGGTAGCATTTCCGCATACCTCACTTTTATTGATTGATAACTCTTTTTCCTTTTACTCCCTCCGCACTTGTAGTGACACTCTTAGGTTTGGCAATTAGATCATCACACACTACACTCATTACGCTAGATAACAAGAGAGAAGATATTACTAGTACTTCTGTTCCCTGTGGTTCGACAACCCGACCCTTTGGGTCCACTTTTATTACTTAACGACCAGTGCACTTGCGGTAACGAAAGGGGTTGACACACATCACCCTGTGTTGTTGCGGAATACGCGCATCAAGTTTTTGGAGCCGTTGCCAGGAACAGGATACTAGAAATGGTAGTATTTTGTTACTTTAGCCATTCATTTATTTTTACTGTTTTTCTATTCCATCTTCTCTACTTTCATTGTTCTTACCATTGATTCTGTTTCTTTTCTTGTGTCCAAGGATTATGTTCAATACAAAGGAAATACTGGAGGCATTGACGGCAGTAATGGCAACGAATGAAGAGAAGGTGGAACAATTAGTCGCAACTTACAAATTGAGACATGAAGATTCGATCACTGGGTTCGGAAGCTCATATCACGGTGCAGCTCTGGCAAGCCTACTAGACCAATTTGACAAGTCGACAATTCTCTCCTTTAATGAGGGGTCTGAAGTTAATCTGAAAGAAACAATGGCACAGTTTAATATGATAATGGCAGATGAAGGCGCTG
Source organism: Dioscorea dumetorum (assembly GCA_902712375.1). Classification (NCBI taxonomy): domain Eukaryota; kingdom Viridiplantae; phylum Streptophyta; class Magnoliopsida; order Dioscoreales; family Dioscoreaceae; genus Dioscorea; species Dioscorea dumetorum. The sequence goes on along the minus strand of CACTHL010000726.1, from coordinate 295,009 downwards.
TGGCATGAAGTAATTCAGATGGAGATGACGATTCTGTAGAAGATATTAATCAAATCTTAGCTACAGAAATTTGCAGCATAGGCTTCCAGGAAGACTACCTCGAAAATTTAGAGATTTTGTTATCAGCTCAGCCAGAACTAGAGGTATTCTAGGAGGAATCTGGAAATGAACCCAAATGCTTCGAAGAAATTGAGGCCTTAGAGCAGCGAGGGTCATAGGATCGGTCTGTGCTCAAATGCCGCCAGCAATCCTCCTGAGACTTCCCCGGTGGGCGGGCAACAAGAAGCGCGTCGTACTCTGCAGTCCTGGTGAACTCCTTATTGTACAGGCCCAGTCTGACGGAGAACTCCGTCAGACTCATCCGGTGCAGCTCTCCAAACGCCTGGAACTGGATGGTGCCGGCGCGGTGGTAGCTGATGGGCCCTCGGGGCATCTCGAATGTCATGACGACCTCCAAGGATGGCTCTCGGTACGCTGGGTCGGTGATGCTGAGCAGCTGCGTCCAGGCGCCCGCCCCCAGGTATCTACGGACGTCGGCCTCTATGCCGACCTCTCGCAGAACCTCCCAGTCAATCGCTCTCAGCTAGCCGAATCACTTGGCGCTCAGACGAGAATAGCGATCCTGGTGGATGGGGGCGCCAAAAACAGGCTCGGATGGGGCGGACGGGGTTGACGACTCCTCTCGAGCCCTCTTCGAAGAAGGCCCGGATGTAGTTGCCTTCCTCGGCATGATCTGCAAGATAAAAGATTTAACAAGCTTAGAAACAGTGAATTCACGGGCGTGTTGAATATGACACGCCCGTGTTGATTGCCAAAAGGGTTTTTTCATGGAACACGGGCGTGCTAATCAGAGCATGCCTGTGCTGGCATTCAATTTAGGGATCTGAGTAAGAACACGACCGTGCATATAGAAGCACTCCCGTGTTGCCAGAATCCTGCGTCATCCCCTACGACACCTAGCTTGAAAATCGATGGTAAAACGGCGTTTAATCAAATTAAACCTCACCCTAGATGCCTCGAAAACCTAAGTTAAGCCTTTGAACAATGAATAAAGGAATATAAACCATGATTTAGAAGAGATTAAGCAATAAAGGTCCGTCGGCTCACCAAAATGTCGGAGAAGAAGAATATAAGCGATGAAAGTCCAAGGTCGGGTAGTCGTATCCACTGGGACTGGTATATCTTCTAATACTATCATTCTGCTTAATATCTAATCAATTAAAGAAAGGTGGCATTGACTCTAGGTTGGATTGAAAGAGATTGGAAAGGAGTTGCACTAAGGGAAAGGTAAAGATTGGCTCAATGGAGGAGATGGGGCCTCGGGGTTAAATTCTTGATGCTAACTAACTTTGACTCTCTCAGTACTTATCCGAAATGTCTTCAGGACCCTAAATTCTAAGATCTCGTTGTGCTAGATGAATGATGCTCACAGTGCTGTTGAACCCTAAGTTGAAATCTCACTTCTTGCAACTATCATAAAGATTCCCAAGCTAAGACAAGATAACCAGAACTTTAAGCATTCAACCACTCAAGATACAATCAAAGCAGCCAACAACCAAGATTTAATGTAAGAAACAAGACATTCATAAATACTGCACGTAGTGTAATCATGTTCAAGGTACAAACATCAAAATATCACCCCGGGGCTCCTAATAAGAGTTTAGCCCCTCATAAAATTAGACAACACAGAAAATGCCAAAGAAATAAATACATAAGAAGTCAGAAACTCCCTAATTTCTTGCATCCTTGCGGCTTTCCATTCGCGCGACATTCCCCCTGTGATGGTGAGGACGGCTCCCCAAAGCTCTCCTTTTCTACACCCTTTGTTTTGCAGCTCAAAAAGTCCCCCTCAGACCTAAGTTTCTGGGGTTTTAACCTTTTCCCGATGTGAGCACAGCCATGTTGAGGCCGTGCTCCAAGCCGTGCAGATTACGGCAGAATAAAACTCCTGAAACTCAAATTCCTGTAATCTGCAAGGGGTCCAACATGCCCGTGTTGCGCCCCTGCTGAAGGTTGCGCGGCAGTGCTTAACGACGAGAAAGCGTGCTGCCCTCGGCTGAATTCTCCTACAATCTGCATGGCTTGCAAGCATGGGTGTGCTGAGGCCGTGTTGAGCTTGGTGAGGTTTCTTCTAAGTCCTTTAGCTCCCAAAATCACTCTAAATCACTTCTTCTTGCTTTAGGACTTTGATATCTGCATGGAAAACTAAGAATACCTCAAATAGCTCTGAATTTGGAGAATTAATGCCGATAAATTCGAGAATCATAGGAGTAAGATATAAAATAAATATATATGAAATGCACTCATCAACATACGTTGGCTAGTCATTTGTTTTTAATTTTATTTCATGTAGGTTGTTTACTAAACCATATATATTGTGTAAGGACATGGATCCACTAGTGTGATTGTTCTCCTTAGAACTGGTTTGTATGTTCATTGACAGTATTTCTGTTTGAGACCTTTGTTGGACTTCTGGCATGTACATTCTTTGAATTCTGTGCTCAGATTATTGCACTGCAGTTCATTTTAGTTGTTCATGTATTTTATTCTGTAATTGTCTAGGATGTGGTAAGCCTTGTGGAGACTCGAGTGTTGAGTGACAGGGGTGTCCCAGCTTGAGTTGTCGTGGTGGTTGTCACGTGCCGGTCCTGTGGAACGGGGCGTGACATCGACACCCGTGCACTTGCGGAACACACACGCAAGGCTGTGTCAATATCTTTATTCCCCTCTATTAGATCTTTGGTTGTTAGCTTCTGATGATTATCCGCAAGCCCATAGGTCGTCAAGTAATAAACCTCTCGTGCAAACTCGAGAGGGTCATATTCTTTGGGATCCCAAGAGCTGCTCTTACTTCCCCCTAGACAACACTATCAAGTCTACTGATGAGTGCATTTCATATATATTTATTTCATGTTTTACTCCCATGATCCTTCAATTTATTGGCATAAATTCTCCTTATTCAGTGCTATTTGAGGTATTCTTAGTTTTCCAAGCAGATATCAAGGTCCTAAGGCAAGAAGAAGCGATTTGGAGTATTTTCAAGAGCTAAAGGACTTAGGAGAAACCTCATCAAGCTCAACACAGGCGCAGCACGCCCGTGCTTCAAGCCATGAAATTCACAGGAGATCTCAGCCGAGAGGAATACACAAATTGTTCGCTAAGCATGGCCGTGCAACTCTCAGCACGGCCGCAACACGGGCGTGTTGTACCCCGTGCAGATTACAGGAATTTGAGTTTCAAGAGTTTTATTCGGCCGTAATCTGCACGGCTTCAACACGCCGTGCTCACATCGGGAAAACATTAAAACCCTAGAAACTTAGGTTTTTGGGGGACTTTTGGAGGGCGAACTAAAGGAGGAAGAGGGGGAGAGCTTTGAGGCACCGTCCTTATCTTCACCGAGGGAATGTGGCGCATATGGTAGGCCGATCGGGAGGAGATTCCACGACATCATTGAGCCTTTGACAACCACAATGATGAAAGAAATTAGAGAGTTTTCAACTTCTTGTATTTTAATTTCTTTGGCAATTTCCTTGTTGTTTAATGTGATCAGGGGCTAAACTCTTAAGGGTGCCCCGGGGTGGTCGTGTCTGACGTTGTAGCTTGAACTTGAGTACTTTTCTTGCAGCATTTGTGAATGTCTTGTTCTTTGCAATAAATCTCTGTTATTGGCAATCTTGATTGTTGTTTAATGGTTGAATGCTTGGAAGTTTGGTTTTGTTATCTTGGCTTGTGAATCATTGTTTGATAGTTGCAAGCAGTAAGATCACAACTTAGGGTTCAACAGCACTGTAAGCCTCATTCATATAACATAACTGGATTTAGAACTGAAAACATCTCTGATAAAGGCTGAGAGAGTCTAAATTAGTGAACGTCAGGAATCCAGCCCCGGGGCCCCATCTCCTCCATCGAGCAATTACTTACATTTACCTTAGTGCATTTTTTTTTATCAATCTCCTTTAATCCAACCTAGAGTCAAATCCATCTTCTTTACTTGATTAGATATAAAGTAAAACGATAGTATTAGAAGCTACACCAATCCCAGTGGATACGACTACCCGACCCTAAAGGTACATTTTACTACTTATACGGCCCGTGCACTTTGTCACGGACGTAGGCTTTTCCTTCACGCCGTGCGACACTTGCTCGCTCCCCCTTGGCTTGCAAGTTCAGCCTTCTCCTTGCCCTGTTGCCTTCTTGCCTTATTCGTCCTTAAGTCTTGTTAGCTTAAGGAAAAACTCAAAGAAGAGAGGGACTTACTTGAATGAGAACTTGGAAGCTCTTTATGATCCTTGAATGCTTACAACTTTGCTTGATGGTTTGGGCTTTCCCTTAGGGGGTATTTATAGTGCCCTCCCCATGAAATGGATGGCTAGGATCATTTTGATCCAAGGGTTACAAATGACCTTCTATGGCCTTCTACAAACTCCCCTAAGCTTCCCCAAAGTCCTAGAGGCTTTGGGAAGACTCTAGAAGACTCAACATTATTCTCACATTTTCATGTTACATACAAGATGAGAAAATGGCTAAGTGTGGGAGGTAACACTCCATGGCCCAATAAGAGATAATGATGGCCCAAAATACCGGTTCATGGCGGCCCAATGTGCCGGTTTGTGACATCCTCCTCCACTTATGCCGACGACGTCCTCGCCGCACTCCCGGAATAGGCTTCAATTAGGTCTTTGTGCTTCCACAAAGACAACTCAAGTTCCCAACATGCCTCGCTATTCGGTAGCCCCTTCCATCGGACGAAGTACTCCACATAACTTGGGTGTGATCCTCTCCTTGGTATAACCTGATGTGCGAGTATTACCTCCGGTTCTTTTCCCAAAGTGTGGTGGTGATAGCTGTGGGTTCCCTTGTGGATTCTCCTCTCCTTGGATCCTCCTTGTCTTGGTGATATGGCTTGAGCAAGCTAACATGAAAAACGGGATGCATTTCCAAGTGAGAGGGTAAGGCTAGTTGGTAAGCTAACTTACCTACCCGCTTCTCGATGATAAATGGCCCTTCATATCTCCGTACGAGTCCTTTGTGTACTTTGGCAAACCGATGAGATTGGTGAGTGAGAAGTTTTACCATCACAAGATCCCCTTCTTCAAACTCCAAGGGTCTTCTCTTCGCATCGGCCCATTTCTTCATCTTCTTTGCCGCCCTTGCCAAGTTAGCTCTTGCCACATCGGTTTGCTCCTTCCATCCTTTAGCAAATTTGAAAGCGGCAGGACTTGGTCCCTTGTAGCCCGTAGCCAAGGTTTGAGGTGTTAATGGTTGTTGTCCCGTAGCAACTTCGAATGGACTTGCGCCTTGATAAACGTCTAAATATACGTATTTTACACGTATTCATTTGTTTTATTTTATTATCTTTTTGATAAGTCGATGCCCTTTTTATAGTCTAAATCTCTTTATTTTGTGTTGCAGACCCAAAATAAGCTCAAGAACGTATTTTGGAAGAAATCGACACCAAATACGACGTTTTTGGGTATTCTTCAATGTAGCAGTACTGTAGCCTAATACGGCAGCAGGTACTGTAGCAGGATACTGTAGCACCGAGGTGAAAGTTTCTGCAAAATTCTCTGGATGCCTCACAGGCAACCTCACGGCCGTGAGGCAGCCCGTGAGGAGTCGCGACTTTCACATTTTTTAAAGACTTTTAGGGCATGGAAAAAAAGAACTTTGGATCTATTCTTCTAGGGCCGGCGCCCCACCTTCCTTGCCGGCCATTTCCGGCGATCTACGGCGCAATCTTCACCAAGAGGGAGGCACACATCGAAGGAGAAGGTTTGGAGAGAAGATCCAAGACATCAAGGTGTATTTTGAAGATCTTCATCCATTTAAGGGTTTCCAAAGCTAGAGGGAGATTTTCTTCCTTCTTTTCTTGTTTATTTGCTCCTTGAACTTGTATAAGTGTTCCTCTTTCATGAGGAACTAACTTATTTGTGGTTTGGACATGATGAACTCTAGGGGTGTTTGTTTGTAATTTGGATGACCATCCTTGTGATGTATTGTTGGATGTTGTATTTCTTTTATGGAATCTTATAGTTTGTGGTTCATGTTTGGTGTATTTTAATGCCTTGGTATGCATGAGAACTCGGTGTGCCATTTCTAGGAAATGCTAGGTTGCATGACCATTGCCCTAGTATTAGACTCACCAAGCTTCAAAGGGATTCATGTATGAATACACCGTGACCATCGGGTATTTCGTACCCCTCCAACCATTAGGGATGAACATAGATATTGTGTTTGACCCTAATTAGAGATTTCCCTAAGTTTAATGCAATCATAGGAGGATTTGGGCGGATGTGATTCCGATCCAATACTTCTATCGGATTAGGGGTTGATCGCCGTGACCATCGGGGTTGACCTACTTTAGGAGTCTCTTGGCCCAGCTACCATCTCGACATTTCATCCTAAATTCAGGACCTAATGACAAGCCTAGAGGAATTCATTGTCCAAATCACCTCTTCGTGTGTTTGATTCTCCCTTGTTTGCTAAATGTGTGTAGTAGTAGCCCGGATTTCATATTAGTAGTTTTTTATCTTTTTGCAATCACGGTTTATCTTTTGTAGTGTTAGGCTAGGAAATAGACGAAAGGGGAGTAATAGTAGTTCCTTGGGCCCTTGGGAATACGACCCACTCGTGCGTGTGCGAGTGGTTTATTACTTGACGACCCCGTGCGCTTGCGGGATCACCATCAAGTTTTTGGCGCCGTTGCCTGGGACACAAGGGATACTAGGAAAACCTATAGTCTATTGCTCTAGCCATTCTTCTTCTTGTTGTACATATTTTTCTTATTTATCTTCGTTCTTTTGTTGTGCTTTGTTTGACTTTGTGTTTTCTTTTTTTTGTGCGAGGTATACTAATCTTGGCAAATGCAAGGAGCTTTGACCTTGAATGATCCAAACTTTTCTTTGGCCGCTCGAATAGATGCTCTTGAGGAGAAACTCAACAAATTTATTAACCACAAATCATTTCAAGAGCAACGGTGCATCCCCCCTCCAAGTCCTCAACATGGAACACCGCAAGAAAGGAAATATACTACTGAGGATGTATTGGCAAAATTCATGGTGAATACTGAACATAGATTTCGCACCATCAACACTAAATTTGAAGCCATTACCGCCGAACTTCAATCCCTTGATGCTAAATATAATTCCGGATTTGACGCTATCCATGCCACACTTTTGAATGTCCAAGCATCCCTTCACAATCTAGAGGGCCGGGTTGAACAATTAATCCTCATGCCAAGAATAGAACTCCCAACTACAAGCAATAATGAAAAAGAAGAGAGCTACATTGAAAGGGAGATAGAAGAGAACTTTGGTATAGTGGAGGTTGAAGGAGAAGAAAAGGTGGTGCCAATACCAATTGAGCGAGCCCTTTGCATAGAAGTCAATCCATTTATCATGCACAAAAAAGGATTTTCCGGGACAATTGAAGAAGTGGGTAGGAGGTTGAAGCCATCCAATGACCCACCTATGTCATTGCTAGACACGTCCCACCCAAAATTATTTCCTTGGAGACCCAAACGATTTTTGTGGGTAATTAAAGGAAGATTGACAATGGTTGAAGAAGGAGAAGTGGGTAGGAGGTTTACACCACCCAAGGACCCACCTATGCCGAGCTTGAAAAATCTTCATCCTAACCTATTCCATTGGAGGCCAAAACGATTTTTGATGAGGCTCCAAGGAAATTTAGCCGGGACAAATGAAGTGGCGGGAAGAATGCTAAGACCATCTAAAGATTTGCAAAGATTAAAATTGCACAATGCCCGGCCGAAGCTCTTTCCATGGAGGCCAAAAGGTAATTCATACTTTGTGGAAGTTCGACCTTTTTCGCTTCTCTTGTGCTTTGTTTCTTGTGTAGAAGTTGTGTGTTTAAGTTTTTTTATGGAGTTTTATTTTTGTTGGAATCTTAGTTAAGGTCTTTTTGAGAGGTTAAAAGATGGGGGAAAAGTGTTTTAAAAGGCTTTAGCAAGGAAGGGACCTTGCGGGCACTTAGTGTGCCCGCAAGGACTCCGGCCAGAAGTGCATGCGGGCTCCCATGCGGGCGCATGAGAGGCCGCATGGCTTCCTGGTTGAGGCCTCGCGGCCTCCCTTGCGCCCGCAAGGGAGCCCGCGAGCCCTCCCGCGCTTTGGGTCTATAAATACCCGTTTTCAAACTTAAAGGGCCTTTATAAGACCCCATTTCCCTCTCTTTTTCTCCCCATCTTGAATCCTCATTCTCCCCTCCATTAGATCTCCATTCTTGAGCTCCAAGAAAGGAGAAAGGTGTTGATCTTCCCCTCTTCTCCATTGGTGGTGAATCTCCTCTAGTTCTAGCAAAGAATTGAGGTGGGTTTTCTTCTCTTCTTCAATTCCTTGTTCTTTTATTCATTTCTCTTTAGATCCATGGAGAATTAGTGTAGATTTAGTATGGATCTATTATTTAATTGGAGTTTAGCCATAGATCTAATGTTTGAATTGTATAGGAGCCTTGATTTCATGTTTTGGTGAAGAATGAAGGAGATCCTTCATCTCTAAACCTTTGATTCTTTTAGATCCGAACCCAATTAGGATGTTCTTGATTTCATTTTGATTTTATGGGTTTAAGGATTCTATTATTGTTAATTCTTGAATCTAGAGCACTTAGTAAACCCTAGAAGCCTTGAGATCTAATTTTGGAGCATTCTTTCCTCTCTTGTTGATTGTATAAGGTTGTGATTGATTCTTGTTTTTCTTGGATGGTTAATGGCTTCAAGAAGGTGGATCTAAAGGCAAGGGTAAAGATCAAGTAGGCGAGTGATCCAAGTATTCGATCTCGCCAAGTTTGTGAGTGGGAATTGTTTAATTAAAGAGCTATGATCATGCTTGTTTAATAATGCATGCCTTGAAATGAGAAATTCTTGATTTCAATGGATTCTTGAAGTGTTTCTTGAAAACTGAAATTATGATGCTATATGATCTTCTTAATTCTTGATTTCATTTTAATGGACTCATGAGATGATTTCCTTGAGATCTAGAAACCTTGATGTTTATGATCTTGCTTACTATTGATTCTATTACAAAAGGCTCATGAGATGATTTCCTTGAGGCCTAGAAACCATGATAGTTTATAATCTTGTTAAATTCTTGATTATTTATATTTGATGAGGATTGGATAATCCTATGGTTTGAACTACATGTTTTCAAGATTTGTGAATTTGAGAATTCGATGTTCTTGTTATTTTGACCGAATAAGGGTCTATGTAAACCAAATTGAGATTCTCCACGATGTTATCGTATTTGAAATGTGTTTTCAAATAATACTCTTGTGTCGATATTCTTGATGAAAATGACATTATTGTCGATGCTTTCGCAAAAAAATTTACTCTTGGATTTAGAGTTGTATTTTATGCGAATTTGTGATCTCTTGATGAGATATATGATTTTATAATGATACGTTTATGATGAGCCTACGGGCGAAGTATTTGTGATCTTTTGATGAGATTATGATATTATATCGATGTCTTCATATTATTATCATGATGCGTTTATGATGAGCCTACGGGCGGGATAGGATATCCCAAATGTTTCGATGGTGACATTGGGGAGGATCCCCGTCTTCTGCAGAAGCGAGTCTCCACGGACCGACCAATGGGGTGGCGTGGAGTTCTCGGCTGACGAGCCCTTTACAGGAGGCGCGGAGTGAACCTGAAGGTGCTGTGTTGGGATCCCGGAGTCACCACACGGGATACTCAACGGCCAACGCAAAGATACGCGCATCTTGGTGGCTCTTGACCTAACCACGGCCATGGTTAGTGATGGAGGGTTTTCATAGGCTATTGATGATGCTATCGATAAAGGATTTCTGCATGCGTTGCACTATAAATTCTTGATTCGATGGGTTTGATCTTTTGATCTTTTGACGATTATTCTTAACTTGAATTTTCAGTATTGAATCTCTTTACAAAAGATTTTCAAAGTTTTATTGATGCCCTTCTTTGAGAAAGTTGGAAAGCTTGTTATATTGAAATGTGTATTTAAAGCATTTTGTATGTTGTGGTTGTTAAAGATTTACATATGTTTTCGGCATACCATTCTTTACACCTGTATGAGTTATAGCTCCATGTTCAACCCCTCACTGAGTAACTTAGTTACTCACCCATTCTTCTTCTCCCCTTTTCAGGTGTTAGCACGGCAGCAGGGCGTAAGACGTGATAGTGCTTGGCATCTATTCTTGCATTTACCTTTGGGTAGTGTATGATTCATAAACATTGTCGTCATGCATAAGATGGATCCATTAGGACCTATGATTTCGTATTTCCATTTGATCTTGTATAATCTTGATTGGTTAAAACAGGACCTTAGGTTGTATGAGTTTACACCCAGTGTTTGGGGAAAAACTATGATTGTGTCCATGATCATTGATGTTGTGATTTCCAGGGATATATGTACATATATGTGTGAGTCTGTTGATCTTGTACAGGGTTGTGATTGAATACCTTAGATTTAGAGTATTATTGTGGTAATGTTAATATTGTACAGGTAACAGGCTAGCCTTACGGCGACCTGGGGTTGAGGCAGGTGTTGACCTCCCCTGGGTTGTCGTGGCGGTAGTGCCATGGACCGGGACCCGAGGGTCGGGGCGTGACATACTTGACCTCCACATTGACACCATCCCGGAAGGTACGATTTAATTTTCTTGGTGGCTCGTATGCCACTTCTAGCCGGGAGGAACACACCATTTTCAAGCCACCCTAATGTAAGAACAAGGTACGTCAAGCTAATGACGCTAAACTAGCGCTTCTTGGGAGGCAACCCAAGTTTTAGATTCATGTTTTTTTTTAATTTTCGTATTTTAATTGTGTGATGGATTGTTGTGTTTGTGTTTTTCTTTACTCGTTGTTGTTTGAATGTTAGATTGTTTGGTTGTTTGTTTGAGTATGATCCATGCTTGTTCTTGAATTTATTGGTTTTGTCCTTTGATTTTATGACATTCGAATGCAAATTCTTAGGTGAGTTTTTGTTGAAAACATTGGTGCATTGTTTGTGCTTAAGTTGCAATGGAAAATGTGTGTAAGGGGCTGAATTTGCAGGTCTCACGGGTAGGCTCACGGGCGTGAGCTCACCCGTGAGGGCTTCGGGCACCCTTCTCCTTAAAGGGCCCCTTCACCATTTCTTTCATAACTCTCTCATGTCTCATCCGTTTTCCCTCATTCTTTCACCGTTTCTCTTCATTTTTCGTCCTCTACACTCCTCTCCTAACTTTGGCAATGAGAATCCAGTGGTTTATTCAAGGTTTCATCATCTTCTTCACCGATCGTTTTCGATTCAAGCTTTGAAGCCCTAACTTGTGTGTTGAAGCAAACTTGATGTTTCTTCTTGTTTTTCATGCTTATCTTGCTTCAAACTTTGGGAGATGTTGTGTGAATGTTTAATCTTTGATTTAATTGCATTTTAAGGCATTATTTGTAAATTTTTGGGCTTCAAAAACAAGGGGAAACTCTTGCAAAATTTCTGCTCGTGCTACAGTAACTTTTGAATGAAATTCCCCTTGAATTTATTTGTTCACTTGTAGATTGAGAGGAGAACTTGCATAGAGTCATACTTTGTTGTTTTTGTTTGGTTTAGTTTATTTTTATTTTTTTTGTCCCTACTTTTGAATTGGTGAGATGAGATTTGCTTCTTGATCTTTGTAGGATTATCATAAAAGGAGCTTCACTCTCACCGCCCTTCGATGATTGAACTTACCCCGTATTCGAGCATGTATTGTCCACTCTGAACCGAAAATGGGGAAGTTTTCTTCACTCCATCTCTCAATTCTTGTTGCATATTTATTTCCCACCCTGTGCAGCTGACTTATGTACATTGGGGACAATGTACAGCTTTAGGTGTGGGGATGGAGTATTTTATTTAATGCATGCTTGACTCACCTATGATAGCTATGATTTTATTGTTAAGGACTTCCTAGCTTGGTAGAATGATAGTAGTGAGTTGTACTTTACATGTACTTGAATGTAGTTCTGTTTCATCTTTAGTGTACATTGATACCGCTCACTCTAACTTCCACTTCGACACTCTAACCCATCTTATTGATTTTGTGTTAGGATGTCAAATTCTTCTTTCAATAGTCCTTTAAAAACTTTTGAGTCCCCTATTTTTGCTTTAACCCTAAGTAAGGTTTTTAAGTGAGGTTTTTAGCGGGTGGTTGATCGGGCGTCTCGCGTTAGGTTGTGTATAAAAAAAAAAAATAAATAAAAATAAAAAAAAAAAGTGAAAAATTGAGTCTATGTCGGTATTCCTCTGCTTCTAAAAGCATGAATGCGTATATGTAGATCTGTAATCAAGTAAGTCGGGTGGCTCTTGTGCACGGCCGGCATGTGCATCCAATGAAAGATTTTTGTGCGAGTCTACGCTAGGCGGACTCAAAAAAAAAAAAAAAAAAAAAAAAAAAGATTTGGGCGCCTGAAACCTGTCTTATCTTCACTTGATGTTAAAGTTTCGTTTGGGGACCAAAAGATTTTTAACTGACTATTGAGAGGATTTTTGTTTGGCACTCCTAGCACTAATTTCAATTTGAGTGAGGTGAACAAACATCCTGGGTAATCCAGGGTGTGGAGGTTAAGGTGGGAGTCAGCACACACACACACGAACACTTTGGATGAAACAGAGCTAATATTACTTGACTATACATTGAACAACTCACTTCTTGATTTCTATCCATTTGTGCTTGTGGAGTCCTGTACAGTTGAGCTTGAGGTCGTATATTTAGCCTTTTATCGTCTTGCCCCTGTTCTTCATGTTCGTTTGCTTGGGGACAAGCAAACGCTTAGGTGTGGGGATGTTTGATAAACGTCTAAATATACGTATTTTATACGTATTCATTTGTTTTATTTTATTATCTTTTTGATAAGTCGATGCCCTTTTTATAGTCTAAATCTCTTTATTTTGTGTTGCAGACCCAAAATAAGCTCAAGAACGTATTTTGGAAGAAATCGACACCAAATACGACGTTTTTGGGGTATTCTTCACTGTAGCAGTACTGTAGCCCAATTACTGTAGCCTAATTACTGCAGCAGGTACTGTAGCAGGATACTGTAGCACCGAGGTGCAAGTTTCTGCAAAATTCTCTGGATGCCTCAGCCCGTGAGGAGTCGCGACTTTCACCCTTTTTAAAGACTTTTAGGGCATGGAAAAAAAAGAACTTTGGATCTATTCTTCTAGGGCCGGCGCCCCACCTTCCTTGCCGGCCATTTCCTGCGATCTACAGCGCAATCTTCACCAAGAGGGAGGCACACATCGAAGGAGAAGGTTTGGAGAGAAGATCCAAGACATCAAGGTGTATTTTGAAGATCTTCATCCATTTAAGGGTTTCCAAAGCTAGAGGGAGTGTTTCTTCCTTCTTTTCTTGTTTATTTGCTCCTTGAACTTGTATAAGTGTTCCTCTTTCATGAGGAACTAACTTATTTGTGGTTTGGACATGATGAACTCTAGGGGTGTTTGTTTGTAATTTGGATGACCATCCTTGTGATGTATTGTTGGATGTTGTATTTCTTTTATGGAATCTTATAGTTTGTGGTTCATGTTTGGTGTATTTTAATGCCTTGGTATGCATGAGAACTCGGTGTGCCATTTCTAGGAAATGCTAGGTTGCATGACCATTGCCCTAGTATTAGACTCACCAAGCTTCAAAGGGATTCATGTATGAATACACCGTGACCATCGGGTATTTCGTACCCCTCCAACCATTAGGGATGAACATAGATATTGTGTTTGACCCTAATTAGAGATTTCCCTAAGTTTAATGCAATCATAGGAGGATTTGGGCGGATGTGATTCCGATCCAATACTTCTATCGGATTAGGGGTTGATCGCCGTGACCATCGGGGTTGACCTACTTTAGGAGTCTCTTGGCCCAGCTACCATCTCGACATTTCATCCTAAATTCAGGACATAATGACAAGCCTAGGGGAATTCATTGTCCAAATCACCTCTTCGTGTGTTTGATTCTCCCTTGTTTGCTAAATGTGTGTAGTAGTAGCCCGGATTTCATATTAGTAGTTTTTTATCTTTTTGCAATCATTGTTTATCTTTTGTAGTGTTAGGCTAGGAAATAGACGAAAGGAGAGTAATAGTAGCTCCTTGGGCCCTTGGGAATACGACCCACTCGTGCGTGTGCGAGTGGTTTATTACTTGACGACCCCGTGCGCTTGCGGGATCACCATCACGCCTATGGACTCACTTCTTTGCAAATTGTAAGAGAATTGGGCCACATCAAGTAACTTCGCCCAATCTTGTTGGTTGGCGCTAACATAATGCCGCAAGTACATCTCCAACAATGCATTCACCCGTTTGGTCTGTCCATCTGTTTGGGGATGGAAGCTTGTGGAGAAGTTGAGCTCGGATCCCATTAGCTTGAAGAGCTCCATCCAAAATCTCCCCGTGAATCGAGTGTCTCGACCACTAACGATCGTCTTCGGGATGCCCCAATATTTTACCACATGCTTGAAGAACAAGCGTGCGGCATCTTCGGCGGTAAATTTTGTAGGGACGGGGATGAAGACTCCATACTTGCCTTCGGACATGAGAAGACAAGTGATGAAGTCCATGGAAATACTTTCCCAAGGCTTGGTCGGTGTGGGTAGTGGCTCCAAAAGTCCCGGCGTCCGATTGTGTTCCACCTTGTCTTGTTGGCACACAAGATAAGTCTTCACATAGAGTTCTGCGTCTTCTCTCATTTGGGGCCAATAATAAGCTCTTTCGATTAGCGCCATTGTCTGTTGGGTCCCCGGATGTCCTGCCCATAAGAAGTCATGACACTCCTTTAGAATTTCTTTCCTAAAACATTGCCACCTTGGCACATATATCCTTTCTCCTTTGGTGGTGAGCAATCCGTCTCTTAGCCAAAATCTCCTAGTCTTGCCTTCTCTAGCCGCCTCTACTAGGATCTTGGCCTGTGGGTCATGCTCAAGTCCTTCCTTGATTCGATCCACCAAAGGAAAATTCGGGGATGAGATGGGTGCAAGTTCGGCTTTCCTACTTAAAGCATCGGCGACCTCATTCGCCTTTCCGGGCTTGTACTCCATCACAAAATCAAACTCGGCCAAGAAGTCTTGCCACCTAGCTTGCTTGGGTGTCAACTTCTTTTGCTTTAGGAAATAACTTGTTGCCACATTGTCGGTTTTCACCACGAACTTAGACCCGACCAAATAATGCGTCCATGTCCTAAGGCAATGTACCACCGCGGTCATCTCCTTCTCTTGGGCCGTATATCTCCGCTCGGTCTCATTGAGTTTTCTACTCTCAAATGCAATGGAGTGTCCCTCCTTCATTAAAACACCACCAATAGCAAAATCAGAAGCATCGGTGTGTACCTCCCATGACTTGGTGTGATCGGGCAAGGCGAGTACAGGTTCCTCGACCACCGCCTTCTTTAAAGCTTCAAAGGCCTCTTGCTCCTTTTCTCCCCATACCCACGGCTTATTCTTCTTTAATAGATCCGTAAGTGGGGATGCTATGGAGGAATAATTACGGATGAAGCGCCGATAGTAGTTTGCAAGGCCAAGGAATGACCTTAATTCGGTGGCGCGTTTCGGTGCTTCCCAATTCATGATGGCTTGAACTTTGGCTTTGTCCATCATGATCTTGCCATTGCCAACCACATGTCCTAGGAATGTAACTTGGCCCTTGGCAAACTCACATGTTTCCTTCTTAACGTAGAGTTCATTCTCCCTTAACACTTGGAAAACTTGTCGTAGGTGTTGGACGTGTTCGTCTAAGGTCTTACTATAGACTACTATATCGTCCAAGTACACTACAACAAATTTGTCCAAGAAAGGTTGAAAGACTCTATTCATCAAGGTGCAAAAGGTAGCAGGAGCATTTGTGAGTCCAAAGGGCATGACAAGGAATTCATAAGAGCCATACCTTGTCACACATGTGGTCTTCGGTATGTCTTCCTCCGTGATTCTTACTTGGTAGTACCCCGACCTCAAGTCCAACTTGGTGAACCACCTAGCATCTCCAAGTTGATCAAATAAGTCATTAATAAGAGGGATGGGATAGTTGTTCTTTACCGTTATTTTGTTAAGAGCCCGGTTGTCGATGCACATCCGAAGTGAACCATCGTGTTTCTTTTGGAAGAGTACCGGGGCTCCATAGGGTGCCTTTGAAGGTCGAATATAGCCCGCATCAAGTAGCTCCTTCAATTGCCACCTTAATTCTTCCAATTCGGGAGGGGCCATCTGATAAGGTACGGCGGCGGGCGGCTTAGCACTATTCTCCAACTCGATGACATGATCTACCTCTCTCTTAGGGGGTAGCTACGGAGGCATGACATCCTTGAACTCCTCAAGTACATGCCGGATCTTACCGGGCACATCACTTAAGGGGGCCTCGGCGTCATCCTTGAGCATGGCGAGAAATGTGGGGTTGGCCTTCTTTAGTCCCTTATGAAGTTGCATGGCCGAAAGTTGGTTTGCCTTGATGTGATTTTCCCTTGCCAATGGTACCATGCTCACACTCCCATCTCCCATAATGCACATTGTGTTGATGAAAGGGTATGGGCACGGCCTTGATGCTATCCATGAAGTCCATCCCGAGTACAAGGGGAAAATCATCCATGGGTACAACCGAGAAGTCTACCCGTCCATGCCATTCTCCAAGGCAAATCTCCACATTGCGAGCGACACCATGGATGGGTTTTGCTTCGGAGTACACCGCTTTGATACATCCCGGTTCTTTGGTGAAAGGGATGCCCAATCTCTTGGCCTCTTTTTCTTCAAGGAAGTTGTTAGAAGCACCGGTATCAACCAAGGCTTTTATGGTATGATCACATACCTTTGCTTCTACAAAGAGACGTCCTTTGTGGCCGGATTTGGGTACCTCCACCTTGGCCTTGATGGCATCCAAAAGTTGCAAAGATCACATCTTCTTTTCTTCATGACATTCCTCGCCCGACTCTATGGCCAAGAGTTTGGCCTTCTTGGGCAATCCCTAGAAAAGTGAGGCCCTTCACAAAAGTAGTATTTGATAGGGGCTTACCTTCGCTTTCCTTGGAGGTCTTGGGATTCCCTTCTTGCTTCCGGAATTTAGCCCCTTTGTCCAACCGGTCTCTTCTTCCCCACTTTTTGGCTTTGCCGGTCTTGTCTTTGAAGGACTTAGGTTTCTCGGACTTCTTTAGCTCCACAAGAGACTCCGCAGTTGACATCGCCGTGGCGAGGTCTTGTGCTTCTCGGCGTTGTATCTCCAATCTTGCCCACATTTTAAGTCCGTCCATGAACGCAAAGAGAGCCTCTTTATCGGGGTAGTCTGGGATCTCCAAGAGTACCTCCGAAAACTCTTTTACGTACTCCTTGATGCTCCATTTGTGGGTGAGACGCCGGAGTTTGGCCCTCGCCTCATGTTCCGCATTTTCGGGGTAAAATTGTCTCTTGAGCTCCTTCTTGAAGTCCTCCCAAGAAGCGATGGTGCATATGCCCTTTTCTATATCGCCACATCGTCTCCTCCAACATACCATTGCCGTGTTGGCAAGGTATAAGGTCGCATGATCAAGTTTCTTGGCGTCCTCCACACCAAGAGCCTTGAAGTATTGCTCCAAGCTACATAGAAAATTATCTATCTCCTAGGCGTTTCGTCCTCCTGTGTACGTGATAAACGTCTAAATATACGTATTTTATACGTACTTGTGTATAGTTTATTCTCTCTTTTTGTTGAGTTGTTTTCTATTTTCTTGTTTTAAAGTTACTTTACTTGTGTTACAGGCCCGAAATAAGCTCAAGAACGTATTCATGAAGAAATCGACACCAAATACGGTGTTTTTGGGCTTCATCACTGTAGCACGATTACTGTAGCAGGGGGTACTGTAGCACTGAAAGGAAAAATCCCTGAGAAACTCTCTAGATGCCTTGCCGGCAACCTTGCGCCCGCAAGGCCACCCCCAAGGCATCGCGATGTCTTGATTTAAAAGACTTTTCTAGGGCATTTGGAGGGGGGTTAGTCTTCTTCTTTGGAGCTCCACACCACCATCATAAAATCCGGCTTGGAGGAGGGCTTTGAGGGCGTTTTCACGGCGAGATCTTGGAGGAGAGTGCGTTTGGGAGCAAGATCCTACTCTAGGGCATCATTGAAGGAGGGTTGAAGACAAGAGAAGCCACCTCTTGAGTGGCGTCTTCGGAACTCCATTTTCATATTTGAGGGAGTGATTATGCTTTCTTTAGTTGTTTTCATGCTTTTGAGTATGTATTTTGATATTATGAACAACTAAACCCCAAGGTCACCGGATGTAGGTGAACCTTGGGGGTGAACTTGTGTATTTTGGATGCTTGGTTTTAATTAATGTTTGTAGACTTGTTTGTGATCCTTGTTTGGTGCTTTTGAATGTTAGGGTATGCATGAGAACTCTGTGTATCTCTACTTAGGCAATACTAGGTTGCATGACCATTGCCCTAGTGTTAGACTCACCAAGCTTGGAAGGGAAATACGTATAAATACGCCGTGACCATCGGGCATTTGTACCCCTCCAATTCTAGGGTTAATTACTTATTTGTGATTCAACCTTAGTTTGAGAAAACCACCTCACCCTTGGCAATCGTATGAGGATTTATACGGGTAGAGTCCGTATTCAATACTCGTACCGGATTAGGGGTCAACTGCCGTGACCATCGGGTTAACATAATCTAGGGTTTTCTCGGTCCAACAAGCCATTTACATGTTAATCCAGCATCCTGTACACTTCAGTAGCCCCTGAGGGTATCCTTATCCGTGACCGCTTTCTCACCCTGATTTCACACTTTCTCTTGCCCTGGTTATTTAGCATTCTGATTTGCATTTATTTCGTGTATTTGCATTTTCATCTTTTACTCTCGAGTTTGATCGGCTAGACAATATTGCGAGAAGGAAGTAAGGATAGATTCTCGGGCCCTTGGAAATACGACCCACTCGTGCGTGCACGAGTGGTTTATTACTTGACAACCCCGTGCGCTTGCGGGACAATCACCAGTACGCCTTGGGTTTTGGCACATCTACTTTTGAAGTAACATTAACTTGAGTGGGCATAGAGACGTAGGCTTTTCCTTCACACCGTGCGGCACTTGCTCGCTTCCCCTTGGCTTGCAAGTTCAGCCTTCTCCTTGCCTTGTTGCCTTCTTGCCTTATTCGTCCCTAAGAGTTTTGTTAGGTTAAGGAAAAACTCAAAGAAGAGAGGGACTTACTTGAATGAGAACTTGGAAGCTCTTTATGATCCTTGAATGCTTACAACTTTGCTTGATGGTTTGGGCTTCCCCTTAGGGGGTATTTATAGTGCCCTCCCCATGAAATGGATGGCTAGGATCATTTTTATCCAAGGGTTACAAATGACCTTCTAGGGCCTTCTACAAACTCCCCTAAGCTTCCCCAAAGTCCTAGAGGCTTTGGGAAGACTCTAGAAGACTCTACATTATTCTCACATTTTCATGTTACATACAAGATAAGAAAATGGCTAAGTGTGTCACGCCCCGACCCTCGGGTGCCGGTCCATGGCACTACCGCCATGACAACCCAGGGGAGGTCAACACCTGCCTCAACCCCAGGTCGCCGTAAGGCTAACCTGTTACCTGTATGATGTTAACATTACCACAATAATACTCTAAATCTAAGGTATTCAATCACAACCCTGTACAAGATCAACAGACTCACACATATATGTACATATATCCCTGGAAATCACAACACCAATGATCATGGACACAATCATAGTTTTTCACAAACACTGGATGTAGACTCATACAACCTAAGGTCCTGACTGAACCAATCAAGATTATACAAGATCAAATGGAAATACGAAAACATAGGTCCTAGTGGATCCATCTTATGCATGACGACAATGTTTATGAATCATACAATAGTCAAAGGTAAATGCAAGAATAGATGCCAAGCACTATCACGTCTTACGCCCTGCTGCCGTGCTAACACCTGAAAAGGGGAGAAGAAGAATGGGTGAGTAACTAAGTTACTCAGTGAGGGTTGAACATGGAGCTATAACTCATACAGGTGTAAAGAATGGTATGCCGAAAACATATGTAAATCTTTAACAATCACAACTTACAAAATGCTTTAAATACCCATTTCAATATAACAAGCTTTCCAACTTTCTCAAAGAAAGGCATCAATAAAACTTTGAAAATCTTTTGTAAAGAGATTTAATACTGAAAATTCAAGTTAAGAATACTCATCAAAAGATCAAAAGATCAAACCCATCGAAATAAGAATTTATAGTGCAACGCATGCAGAAATCCTTTATCGATAGCATCAACAATAGCCTATGAAAACCCTCCATCACTAACCATGGCCGTGGTTAGGTCAAGAGCCACCAAGATGCGCGTATCTTGGCGTTGGCCGTTGAGTATCCCGTGTGGTGACTCCGGGTACCCAACACAACACCTTCAGGTTCACTCCGCGCCTCCTGTAAAGGGCTCATCAGCCGAGAACTCCACGCCACCCCATAGGTCGGTCCGTGGAGACTCGCTTCTGCAGAAGACGGGGATCCTCCCCAATGTCACCATCGAAACATTTGGGATATCCTATCATGCCCGTAGGCTCATCATGAACACATCATATATCTTATCAAGAGATCACAAATAGTTTGCCCGTAGGCACATCATAAACGTATCGTTATAAAATCATATATCTCATCAAGAGATCACAAATAGTTTGCCCATAGGCTAATCATAAACGTATCATTTTAAAATCACATATCTCAACAAGAGATCACAAATTCGCATAAAATACAACTCTTAATCGAAGAGTAAATCCTTTTGCGAAAGCATCGACAATAATGTCGTTTTCATCAAGAAAATCAACACAAGAGTATTCTTTGAAAACTCATTTCAAATACGATAACATCGTGGAGAATCTCAATTTGGTTTACATAGACCCTTATTTGGTCAAAATAACAAAAACATCGAATTCTCAAATTCACAAATCTTGAAAACATGTAGTTCAAACCATAGGATTATCCAATCCTCATCAAATATAAATAATCAAGAATTTAACAAGATCATAAACTATCATGGTTTCTAGATCTCAAGGAAATCATCTCATGAGTCTTTTGTAATAGAATCAATAGTTAAGCAAGATCATAAACATCAAGATTTCTAGATCTCAAGGAAATCATCTCATGAGTCCATTAAGATGAAATCAAGAATTAAAAGGATCATATAGTATCATAATTTCAGTTTTCAAGAGACATTTCAAGAATCCATTGAAATCAAGAATTTCTCATTTCAAGGCATGCATCATTAAACAAGCATGATCATAGCTCTTTAATTAAACAATTCCCACTCACAAACTTGGCGAGATCGAACACTTGGATCACTCGCCCACTTGATCTTTACCCTTGCCTTTAGATCCACCTTCTTGAAGCCATTAACCATCCAAGAAAAATAAGAATCAATCACAACCTTATCCAATCAATAAGAGAGGAAAGAATGCTCCAAAATTAGATCTCAAGGCTTCTAGGGTTTACTAAGTGCTCTAGATTCAAGAATTAACAATAATAGAATCCTTAAACCCTCAAAATCAAAATGAAATCAAGAACATCCTAATTGGGTTCGGATCTACAAGAATCAAAGGTTTAGAGATCAAGGATCTCCTTCATTCTTTACCAAAACATGAAATCAAGGCTCCTATACCATTCAAACATTAGATCCATGGCTAAATTCCAATTAAATAATAGATCCATACTAACTCCACACTAATTCTCCATGGATCTAAAAAGAAATGAATAAAAGAACAAGGAATTGAAGAAGAGAAGAAAACCCACCTCAATTCTTGCTAGAACTAGAGGAGAATCACCACCAATGGAGAAGAGGGGAAGATCAACACCTTTCTCCTTTCTTGGAGCTCAAGAATGGAGATCTAATGGAGGGGAGAATGGGGATTCAAGATGGGGAGAAAAAGAGAGGGAAATGGGGTCTTATATAGGCCCTAAGAGTTTGAAAACGTTTAAAATAAGCCCCAAAGCGCGGGAGGGCTCGCGGGCTCCCTTGCGGGCGCAAGGGAGGCCGCGAGGCCCTTTCCAGACGGCCATGCGGGCGGCCTTGCGCCCGCATGAGGGGCCGCATGGCCCGTTGCGGGTGGCCATGCGCCCGCATGCGGGGCCGCATGGCCCCTTGCGGCCTTCCATGCGGCCCGCATGGAAGGCCGCAAGGCCCCCTGTTTTTGGGGGTTTCTCGCGGCTTCTTGAAGGCGTACTCGCTCCACTTAAAAGCTCTCTCCCCCAAAGATTTCCCTCCTCTTTTACACTCTAAAAAGAGCCTTAACTAAGATCCCAACAAAAAATAAAACTCGACAAAAACTTAAACACACAACTTCTACACAAGAAACAAAGCACAAGAGAAGCGAAAAAGATCGAACTTCCACAACCTACCCCCCTTAAAGAAATTTCGGCCTCGAAATTTTTGGCATACCTCAAGATTCAAACAAAAGGGGATACTTGCTCTTCATCACTTCCTCAGGTTCCCAAGTTACCTCTTCTACCACATCATTTCTCCAAAGCACTTTAACCATAGGAATAATCTTTCGCCGAAGGGTTTTCACTTGAGAATCAAGGATCTCTACCGGTTGCACTTCAAATTTCAAATCTTCTCTTAACTCTACCGGCGGAGCTTCAAGACAATGAGAAGGGTCAGGGATATACTTCTTCAACATGGAAACATGGAACACATTATGAATCTTCTCCAACTCAGGCGGTAATTCTAATCGGTATGCCACCGGTCCAATCCTCTCCAGGATCACAAATGGACCTATAAATCGGGGATTCAACTTTCCCCTACCTCGAAACCGAATTACCCCTTTCCAAGGAGAGATTTTCAAGAATACTCTATCCCCAACCTGAAACTCCAAAAATCTTCTACGGTTATCGGCATAACTCTTTTGCCTATCTTGAGCTGTTTTCAATCTACCTCTAATCACTGCTACTTTCTCAACCGTTCGATTAATCAACTCCACACTTTGAAGTTTTCTTTCTCCCACTTCATCCCAACAAAGAGGAGTTCTACACTTTCTTCCATACAAAGCTTCATACGGAGCCATACCAATGCTTGCTTGGAAGCTATTATTATAGGCAAACTCCACTAATGCCAAATGTTGCTCCCAACTCCCTTGGAAATCTATCACACAAGCCCTCAACATGTCCTCGAGGGTCTGAATGGTCCTCTCGGGCTCGACCATCTGTTTGAGGATGATAAGTAGTACTTGAACTTCAAAGTCGTACCCAAGGCCTCCCGAAACCTAGGCCAAAAACGGGAAGTAAATCCGGGGTCTCGATCTGAAACTATCGAAGTTGGCACCCCATGCAACCTTACTATCTCATCAATGTACAACTTTGCCAATTTCTCCAAAGAGTACTTAGTATGCATTCGCTAAGAAATGTGCCGACTTTGTTAGTCTATCCACTATCACCCACACTGCATCACAACCTCGAGGCGATCGTGGTAAACCAACCACAAAATCCATCGTCACATGATCCCACTTCCATTCTGGAATAGGAAGAGGTTGTAAGAACCCAGATGGCCTTTGGTGTTCTGCCTTAACTTGCTGACACACCAAACACTTAGCCACAAACTCTGCTATCTCCCTCTTCATTCCAGGCCACCAATAACTCTCCTTAATGGTTCTATACATCTTGGTACTCCCAGGATGAACCGCATAAGCTGAAGAATGAGCTTCCTCCAAAATAGCTTTCCTCAGCTCAGAATCCGATGGAACACAAACACGTCCTCGAAACTCCAAGATCCCATCATCTCTCAATCTAAATTCACTAGTCTCCCCGGCCTGCAACTTCTTCACCTCTTGCACCAACTCTTCACTAACACTCTGAAGCTCCTTAATACATTCCAACAGCGAAGGTCTCACCACAAAACTGGCCACTAAGGCTCTACTATCCTCAGTCTCTAGTTCCAACTTCAAGCTCTTCATTGCTGACAAAACTTGCAAATAGGACACCCTCAAAACAGCCACCGAACTATATTTCCTACTCAAAGCATCAGCTACCACATTGGCCTTTCCTGGGTGATAATCAATTATCAAATCATAATCTTTTATCAATTCCAACCATCGCCTCTGCCTCAAATTCAAGTCCTTTTGAGTGAAAAGATACTTCAAACTTTTATGGTCTGTGAAAATCCGACATCTTTCCCCATAAAGATAATGCCTCCAAATCTTCAAAGCAAACACTACCGCAGCCAACTCCAAATCATGAGTAGGATAATTCAACTCATGTTGTTTCAACTGTCTAGAAGCATAGGCAACTACCTTTCCTTCTTGCATCAATACACAACCTAAACCCCGCCGAGAGGCATCACCGAAAACCACAAACTCTTTCTCATTCTCTCGGCAAAGTAAGCACAGGAGCTGATGTCTATCGATCCTTTAAAATCTGAAAACTCTTCTCACACTCATCATTCCAAGAGAACTTCACTTCCTTACGAGTTAACTTTGACAAAGGTAATGCAATCGCAGAAAAGCCTTCCACAAATCTCCTATAATAACCCGCAAGACCAAGAAAACTTCGAACTTCAGTAACATTCTTCGGCCTTTCCCAATCAACAATGGCTTCCACCTTCTTTGGATCCACCGAGATCCCTTCTCCTGACACCACATGCCCAAGAAATCCCACTTCATAAAGCCAAAACTCACACTTAGCAAACTTAGCAAACAACCGCCTCTCCCGGAGAGTTTGCAGTACAATCCTCAAATGTTGAGCATGCTCCTCATTGGAAGGTGAGTACACCAAAATATCATCAATAAACACAATGACAAATTTGTCCAGATAAGGCCTAAACACAATGTTCATCAAATCCATAAAAGCTGCAGGAGCATTAGTCAGACCAAATGGCATCACCAAAAACTCATAATGTCCATAACGTGTCCGAAATGCCCTCTTCGGTACATCTTCTGACCTAATCTTCAACTGATGATACCCAGACCTCAAATCAATCTTGGAGAACACCTTTGCCCCTTTTAATTGATCAAACAAATCATCAATCCTCGGCAATGGGTACTTGTTCTTAATTGTCACCTTATTCGGTTGTCGATAATCAATACACGGCCTCGAGAGATCCATCCTTCTTCTTCACAAAAAGGACGAGTGCGCCCCGGGGTGATATACTTGGTCGTATAAAACCCTTGTCTACCGGATCTTGCAACCGAGTTTTCAACTCCTTTAACTCCGCAGGCGCCATCCCGTAACGTGGTATAGAAATGGGAGCTGTACCAGGCAACAAATCTATAACAAACTCCATGTCTCTGTCTGGGGGTAAACCCGGTAATTCCTCAGGGAAGACATCCTGAAACTCCCTCACCACAGCCATCTCCTCCAACTCTGGCTCCTTAACTCTTGTGTCCACCACATGAGCCAAAAACGCAGAACAACCCTTACTCACCAATCTTCTAGCTTCCAAGGACGAAATCAAACATGAAGGTAAAGCCCTTCTCTTCCCCTTCAACACTACTGCAGGTCCTGAGGACCTAGGAAAAGTTACTTCCTTCAAGAAACAATCAATGGAAGCATGATGCCTATCCAACCAATCCATACCAAGAATGGCATCAAAATCCTTCATCTCTAAAGGAATCAAATCTGCCTCCAACACTTCTCCACAAACTAACACAGGACATTCTCTAAACACCAAACTCCGAACTACCTCCTCACCAAGAGGGGTTTGAATCACCAACTCACACCCTAAGAAGGAAGGCTGTCTATCGGCATGGCATGCAAAAACAGTGCTAACAAAGGAACGTTCTGACCCAGAATCAATCAAAACATAAGCATCAAGCTGAAAGATAGAAAGTATACCGGTGTAGCATCAGCAGAGGGAGTAACTCTCCCTTGGCGAGTGCGTGAGCGTAGTGCTGGCATTTTACTGAGATAGGAACATAAGACAATTCTTAGGAATGGTTCTATATGCATCAAATGCAATAAGTCAGACTCTATTTGGATCCATTGGATACAAGAATCAAAAGATCAACGTTTTGACCCAATCAGGGAACAGTTGCAGAAAACAAAAGCTCACTTTCCGACCCAATCAGAAGACAGTGGTAAATAACAGAAGATCAACTTCATGTCCCAATAAGAAGACTGACTTTAAGTCAAGATTATATTGACAAAATCCATTTCTAAACTCTAAACTGGTTACTGACCCAATCATGAAATCTCGTACCGACCCAATCATGTAACTTTATACTGACCCAATCATTAAACTATATACTGACCCAATCATGATAACCTGGGCTCTGATACCACTAAAGTAGTGTCACGCCCCGACCCTCGGGTCCCGGTCCATGGCACTACCGCCACGACAACCCAGGGGAGGTCAACACCTGCCTCAACCCCAGGTCGCCGTAAGGCTAACCTGTTACCTGTACGATGTTAACATTACCACAATAATACTCTAAATCTAAGGTATTCAATCACAACCCTGTACAAGATCAACAGACTCACACATATATGTACATATATCCCTGGAAATCACAACACCAATGATCATGGACACAATCATAGTTTTTCACAAACACTGGATGTAGACTCATACAACCTAAGGTCCTGACTGAACCAATCAAGATTATACAAGATCAAATGGAAATACGAAAACATAGGTCCTAGTGGATCCATCTTATGCATGACGACAATGTTTATGAATCATACAATAGTCAAAGGTAAATGCAAGAATAGATGCCAAGCACTATCACTTCTTACGCCCTGCTGCCGTGCTAACACCTGAAAAGGGGAGAAGAAGAATGGGTGAGTAACTAAGTTACTCAGTGAGGGGTTGAACATGGAGCTATAACTCATACAGGTGTAAAGAATGGTATGCTGAAAACATATGTAAATCTTTAACAATCACAACTTACAAAATGCTTTAAATACCCATTTCAATATAACGAGCTTTCCAACTTTCTCAAAGAAAGGCATCAATAAAACTTTGAAAATCTTTTGTAAAGAGATTTAATACTGAAAATTCAAGTTAAGAATACTCATCAAAAGATCAAAAGATCAAACCCATCGAAATAAGAATTTATAGTGCAACGCATGCAGAAATCCTTTATCGATAGCATCAACAATAGCCTATGAAAACCCTCCATCACTAACCATGGCCGTGGTTAGGTCAAGAGCCACCAAGATGCGCGTATCTTGGCGTTGGCCGTTGAGTATCCCGTGTGGTGACTCCGGGTACCCAACACAAGACCTTCGGGTTCACTCCGCGCCTCCTGTAAAGGGCTCATCGGCCGAGAACTCCACGCCACCCCATAGGTCGGTCCGTGGAGACTCGCTTCTGCGAAAGACGGGGATCCTCCCCAATGTCACCATCGAAACATTTGGGATATCCTATCCCGCCCGTAGGCTCATCATGAACACATCATATATCTCATCAAGAGATCACAAATAGTTTGCCCGTAGGCTCATCATAAACGTATCGTTATAAAATCATATATCTCATCAAGAGATCACAAATAGTTTGCCCATAGGCTAATCATAAACGTATCATTTTAAAATCACATATCTCAACAAGAGATCACAAATTCGCATAAAATACAACTCTTAATCGAAGAGTAAATCCTTTTGCGAAAGCATCGACAATAATGTCGTTTTCATCAAGAAAATCAACACAAGAGTATTCTTTGAAAACTCATTTCAAATACGATAACATCGTGGAGAATCTCAATTTGGTTTACATAGACCCTTATTTGGTCAAAATAACAAAAACATCGAATTCTCAAATTCACAAATCTTGAAAACATGTAGTTCAAACCATAGGATTATCCAATCCTCATCAAATATAAATAATCAAGAATTTAACAAGATCATAAACTATCATGGTTTCTAGATCTCAAGGAAATCATCTCATGAGTCTTTTGTAATAGAATCAATAGTTAAGCAAGATCATAAACATCAAGATTGCTAGATCTCAAGGAAATCATCTCATGAGTCCATTAAGATGAAATCAAGAATTAAAAGGATCATATAGTATCATAATTTCAGTTTTCAAGAGACATTTCAAGAATCCATTGAAATCAAGAATTTCTCATTTCAAGGCATGCATCATTAAACAAGCATGATCATAGCTCTTTAATTAAACAATTCCCACTCACAAACTTGGCGAGATCCAACACTTGGATCACTCGCCCACTTGATCTTTACCCTTGCCTTTAGATCCACCTTCTTGAAGCCATTAACCATCCAAGAAAAACAAGAATCAATCACAACCTTATCCAATCAATAAGAGAGGAAAGAATGCTCCAAAATTATATCTCAAGGCTTCTAGGGTTTACTAAGTGCTCTAGATTCAAGAATTAACAATAATAGAATCCTTAAACCCTCAAAATCAAAATGAAATCAAGAACATCCTAATTGGGTTCGGATCTACAAGAATCAAAGGTTTAGAGATCAAGGATCTCCTTCATTCTTTACCAAAACATGAAATCAAGGCTCCTATACCATTCAAACATTAGATCCATGGCTAAATTCCAATTAAATAATAGATCCATACTAAATCCACACTAATTCTCCATGGATCTAAAAAGAAATGAATAAAAGAACAAGGAATTGAAGAAGAGAAGAAAACCCACCTCAATTCTTGCTAGAACTAGAGGAGAATCACCACCAATGGAGAAGAGGGGAAGATCAACACCTTTCTCCTTTCTTGGAGCTCAAGAATGGGGGTTTCTCGCGGCTTCTTGAAGGCGTACTCGCTCCACTTAAAAGCTCTCTCCCCCAAAGATTTCCCTCCTCTTTTACACTCTAAAAAGAGCCTTAACTAAGATCCCAACAAAAAATAAAACTCGACAAAAACTTAAACACACAACTTCTACACAAGAAACAAAGCACAAGAGAAGCGAAAAAGATCGAACTTCCACAAAGTGTGGGAGGTAACCCTCCATGGCCAATAAGAGATAATGATGGCCCAAAATACCGGTTCATGGCGGCCCAATGTGCCGGTTTGTAACAACTCGCGTTTACGCAAGGGCTGTATCATCTACCAAAGATAGAAATTAAGCTTTAAAACTAGAAAAAAGATAACTATGTACACATGGACGTAGGCACACCACATGAGCATATTTAGGGAAGCAAATAATAATGAAAGCACGAGGTCCCGGGCTAGGATCCCCTCAGGACTACTAAAGCTAGATGGATGCTAAAATTACACAGGTAATGGTGGATGGGCTAAGAGACGTCCAACAGTAGATCACCCCGATGGTCACGGTGATGACCCTTAATCCGGTATGAGTATTGGCTCGGAATTTCTTCCGACCAAATCCTCCTATGATTGCACTACATTTAGGGAAATATCTAATTAGGGCCGATACCCAACCTAGTTCCAGGCTTAATGGTTGGAGGGGCACGAAATACCCGATGGTCATAGCTAATTCATACATGAATCCCTTCCATGCTATGTGAGTCTAGCACAAGGGCGATGATCACGCATCAAGTACAATTCAGAAGTTGAATCGCAGAGTTCTCGTGAAAAACAACATATCAAAGAACATAAAGCATGAACCACAAACCAAATAAAATACCATAAATGCAAATCAAGCATCCATACACGCAAGTTCATCCCAAGGTTCAACGGATGCCCGGTGACCTTGAGAGTCTAGTTCATCATCAACAAAGGTGAAAGCAAGAAACACAATAAATACAACATAAAGATATTAGCAAACTCCCCTAAAATGAAGGTGGAAAAGGGTGGCCAAAATCCACCTTCAAGAAAGCCCTAAATGCCTTTTTTAAAGCTTCTTTTCTGGTGTCTATGCGGGCTGCTTTGCTGACACAAGGTTGCCCGTAAAGCTCCCAGCGTTTTCCAGAAAATTTCATTTCGGTGCTTGATAAGCCCCTTGCGTATCTGCAAGTGCACGGGTCGTATAAGTAATAAAGTGTACCCTAAGGTCGGGTAGTCGTATCCACTGGGACTGCTATATCTCCTAATACTATCGTTCTGCTTAATATCTCATCAATTAGAGAAGGGTTGAAATGACTCTGGTTTGGAATGAAGGAGATTGAAGAGAAGGAATCACACTAAAGGAAAGGTAAGGATTTGCTCAATGGAGGAGATGGGGCCCCGCGGTTGAATTCTTGATGCTAACTAACTTGGACTCTCTCAGTACTTATCGAAGATGTCTTTAGAACCCTAAATTCTAAGATCTCATTGTGCTAAGTGAAGGATGCTCACGGTGCTGTTGAACCCTAAGTTGAGATCTCACTTCTTGCAACTATCATAAAGATTTGCAAGGGAAGATAAGAACACAGGAACTTAAAGCATTCAACCACTCAACATGCAATCAAAGCAGCCAATAACCAAGATTTAATGTAAAGAACAAAGACATTCATAAATACAGCAAGTAGAGTATTCAAGTTCAAGGTACAAGCATAAGAATATCACCCCAGGGCACCCAAATAAGAGTTTAGCCCTTCATAGGGTTAGACAACAAGGAAATTGGTAAAGAAACAAATACAAAAGACATTCATAAATACCGCAAGTAGAGTATTCAAGTTCATGGTACAAGCATAAGAATATCACCCCGGGGCTCCCAAATAAGAGTTTAGCCCCTCATAGGGTTAGACAACAAGGAAATTGGTAAAGAAACAAATACAAAAGAGTTTGAATACTCCCTATTTGCTTGCATCCTTGCGGCTATCCGAGGTTCTACTGTCGAATGATTTCTCCTCCCAATCGGCCTACCATTTGCGTGACATTCCCCTCGTGATGGTGAGGACGGCTACCCAAAGCTCCCCTCTTCTTCTCCCTTTGTTTCTCCAGCCACAAGTCCCCCGAAAACCTAAGTTTCCAGGGTTTTAACCTTTTCAAGATGTGAGCACGGCCGTGTTGACGCCGTGCTCCATGCCGTACAGATTACGGCTGAATAAAACTTACGAAACCCAATTTCCTGTAATCTGCACGGGGTACAACATGCCCGTGTTGTGGCCATGCTGAGGGTTACACGACCATGCTTAGCAACCGGAAGGCGTGCTGACCTTGGCTGAATTTTCCTACAATCTGCATGGCTTGCAAGCACAGGCATGCTGAGGCCGTGTTGAGCTTGGTGAAGTTTCTTCTAATCTTTAGGTCACAAAATCACTCCCACTCACTTCCTCTTGCTTTAGGGCTTTGATATCTGCATGGAAAACTAGAAATACCTCAAATAGCACTGAAATTGGAGAATTAACGCCGATAAACTTAAGAATCATGGGAGTAAAAGATAAAATAACTATATATGAAATGCACTCATCAAGTACCCCCAAACTTGAATCGTTGCTTATCCTCAAGCAACCTTAATTCCCTAATAAAGTGATGAGTGCATGACCTCTGATCTCAGCACAATTAGAAAATTCCTAAAGCTTGAGGAGCTCAGGGTAGCTAGTGCCTTAGTTAATTGAAAGCTCATGAAAGATTTTACTCTTATTTCGTACTACCATGTGTGTGTGCCGTCTCACAAAGTGTGTCATAACTGTCCTCGAGGGGGTCTAGTTCAA
Organism: Dioscorea dumetorum; assembly: GCA_902712375.1. Classification (NCBI taxonomy): domain Eukaryota; kingdom Viridiplantae; phylum Streptophyta; class Magnoliopsida; order Dioscoreales; family Dioscoreaceae; genus Dioscorea; species Dioscorea dumetorum. The sequence goes on along the minus strand of CACTHL010000726.1, from coordinate 263,557 downwards.
GCTATCATTTTTTACTTTTTCAGGATGACTCCTAAACTGGGTGGTAGCTTTATACACCCTAGAGGCAGCCATTTCACTTGGTAGGTCATCAAAAATTGACATTTGTGATGCCTAAGATCCCACTACTCAAATGTGGCTTTCGCTTTTTCTAAGGTGATAGCTCTTTCTACCATCTTTCTAACAAAATTCGATAGGGCATCCAAAGAAAAGGAATCCGACTTGTCAAAATTCCTTTCTTTTTCTCACTTTTTGAACTTTATTCTCGCTTTGTAGCTTTTATTATTTGAGTTTGCAGTCAACATTTAAGTTGTTTCACAAGCCTTAAAACTAGCCCTTCCTCTAACAGAGTGACCACAGGACAGAAGGCTAAGTGCTAGAGTTAAGGTTTCCAAAGTAAGAGCAAAATGAAACCTTAAGTTCAACAAAAGTGCACTAGCATGCTCAATGACTCCTTAGCTTAGCCATTTTCAACCACAAAATTCATAGATCGTCCTAAGTCATGCACTACATATAAAAATATTATACACAAATAAACAACCCCCCCCCCCCCAAACACTTGAATGAAACATTGTCCTCAATGTTTAAAAATAGAACATTCAACACAAAGAAAATAATCAAGTCAAATGAGGGTGGAAGTTGGGGAATTTTTATCAAATTAAAGGAGAGATCAGTTTAGTAGGGGACTCCCATTGCTAACTGACGCAACGACAACAAGATACAACGAAAATAAAAACAAAGTACAGACAAAGATAAAAATCAAGAACAAGAAAGAGGAACACTCATAAATTGGGGCCCTCGGAGTCGGTCTCAGAATCGGAGGGAAGATCGGTGGTGTCAACCCCCACACTCCGGGAAGTAGAAGCAGCAGCACGATGTGGAGGAGGAGATAGTGTGACATCGAGGTGAGAGGCCAAACACTGCATGCTCCGGATCATCCATCGTTGGAAAGAGGAGGAGCCAGCTGAGGGAGAGTCGGGAATATGAGTGGAAGCACCCGCTAGTGGGGTACAAGGGGACGAAGGACCAGCTGCGCCGGGTGGAGAGTCTGGTGTGCTGGCAGCAGGAGCGGCGTGGTACTGAAGGCCGTGGGAGGAAGGGGTAGATCGGAGCATCCGCATCGCTCGGAGTGTGTCCACCGAGACTGGTAACTCATCGCCCACAATCCTCATCGATCGGGTACCCTCCTGGAGACCCATGCCTCGGATTAGCCGTGTGATGTAAGGTCCAGCAAAGAGAGTGCCCACGCGGGAATCCTGCCCCTGATGCTGGATGCTGAAAGCAACCTCGTAGCCGAGATGTAACGGGAAACCGTCCAGCATGCTCAATAGGAAGTCGAAGTCACGGCGACTAACGACTCCTGTGTTGTCCCCCCGACCTGTAATAGAGTGGCTCAGTATAAAATGAATGTACCTGAGGGCGGGCAGACGAAGGGACGAGGCCTTGGACCAGCGAGGATCATAAGACCGGTCCGTACTCAAGCGCTACCAGCAACTCTCTAAGGGCTCTCCGAACGCCTAAAACTGAATGGTGCCGGTGCGGTAGTGGCTGACTGGACCTCGGGGCATCTCGAAGGTCGCGAGAACCTCCAAACCTAGCTCCCGGTATGAGGGGTCGGTTGGTGAGATCCGCAAGCGCACGAGTCGTTAAGTAATACCTCTCACGTATGAGTGAGATTGTCATATTCCCTGGGGTCCCAAGAGTTGCTATTACTTCCCCCTAGACGGCACTATCTAGTCTACCAAAGATAGGAATTAAGCTTTAAAACTAGAAAACAGATAACTATGTACACATGAACTCAGGCACACCACATGAGCATATTTACGGAAGCCAATAATAATGAAAGCGCGAGGTCTCGGGCTAGGATCCCCTCAGGACTACTAAAGCTAGATGGATGCTAAAATTACACAGGCAATGGTGGATGGGCCAAGAGATGTCCAATAGTAGATCACCCCGATGGTCACGGCAATGACCCCTAATCCGGTACGAGTATTGGCTCGGAATTTCTTCCGACCAAATCCTCCTACGATTGCACTACGCTTAGGGAAATCTCTAATTAGGGCCGATATTCAACCTAGGTCCAGCCCTAATGGTTGGAGGGGTATGAATTACCCGATGGTCACGGCATATTCATACATGAATCCCTTCCATGCTATGTGAGTTTGGCACAAGGGCGATGGTCACGTACCAAGTACAATCTAGAAGTTGAATCGCAGAGTTCTCATGCCAAACAACACATCAAAGAACACAAAGCATGAACCACAAACCAAACCAAATACCATAAATGTGAATCTAACACATCCATACAAAGCAAGTTCATCCCAAGGTTCACTGGATGCCCGGTGACCTTGGGAGTCTCGTTCATCATCAACAAAGGAGAAAGCAAGAAATACAATAAATACAAGACAAAGCTCATAACAAACTCCCTTAAGATGAAGACTAGAAGGTGGTGATGAGAACTTGACGGATCCGTACCGGCAAGCTCCTAAATCTTCTCCTTGATAGGACAACCTCTTCTCCCATTGATTTCCTCCTCAGATCTGCCTTCTCCACTTGCTTTGAAGCCCTATGTGAAGATGGTGGAGAATGGTGGCCAAAGTCCCATTTCCAAAATGCCCTAAAAGCCTTTAAATTCATGACATCGCGATGCCTTGCGGGTAACCTTGAGGGCGCAAGGTTGCCCGCAAGGCATCCAGAGACTTTCTTAGGTTTTTTCGGTGCTACAGTACCCTGTTACAGTAGCTGCTACAGTGATCTTGCTGCAATGATTCTACTACAGTACTGCTATAGTGATGAAGCCCAAAACACCGTATTTGGTGTCGATTTCTTCATAAATACATTCTTGAGCTTATTTTGGCTTATTCAGGGCCTGTAACACAAGTAAAACAACTTTAAACACGAAAATAGACAACAACTTAACAAAAAGAGAACAGAAAAATATACACAAATATGTATAAAATACGTATATTTAGACGTTTATCATCTGTGATTGCGAGGAGGTGTGTCCAGGCGCCCACTCCAAGATAGCGCTGCACGTCTGCCTCCAGCCCGACCTTGCGGAGGACCTCCCAATCGATCGTCCGCATCTCGCCGAACAGCTTGGCACTCAAGCGGGAATATCGTTCCTGGTGGACGGGAGCTCCAAAAGTGGGCTCGGCTGGAGCAGCTGGGTAGAAGACTCCCCTCTGGCCCTCTTCGAAGGGGGACCCAACGTAGTAGCCTTCCTCGACATGATCTGCGCGAAAGAAGACAAAAGAAAAATAAGGAAAACAGTGGGAGCACGGGCGTGATGGAAGCTTGCACACCCGTGTTGATCAGAAACAGGGTTACTAAAGAGCACGGTCGTGCTAATCAAGCACGCCCGTGCTGACATGCAATTTAGGATTTTATTTGGGGAACACGGCCCTGCTTATGTGAGCACGCCCATATTGCCGAAACCCTGCATCGTCCCCGACAACTCCTAACTTAAAATTCGACGGTAAAACGGTGTTTAAACGAATTAAAACTCACCCTAGATGCCTCTAAAACCTAAGTTAAGCATGTGAATGATGATTAAAGGCATATAAACGATGATTTTGAAAAAAAATAAGAGCAACAAGGGTCCGTCGACTTACCAAAATGTCGGGGAAGAGAAAAACAAGTGTGGAAATTCCAAGAGATCTCTACAACCGAGCAAATGACCCCAAATTGCAAGAAAACAAAGAGCGAAAAAGAGGGAACTTGCAAGAGGAGATGAAGAACAGATGCGAAACGGCTGAATTTAAAAGAAAAACTCGCAGGAAATGAGTCGTCGGGCGAACACGCCCTCAACACAGCCGTGTTGTGCCAATGCTAATAAAAGTTTATAAAAAGTGAAGAACACAGAACGTCCATGCAGCGTGCACGGGCAGCGTGCTTGGGGTTCAGCACGGTCATAACACGGTCGTGCTTCACCCGTGTTGCTCGAAAAAAAATTAAACCTCTGAAAACCTGTAAACTGCACCGTAATCAACACGGTTGTGTTGTTCTGTCTTGAGCACGAAAACTCCCGAACAACGAGAGAAACACCGAGAACGAACTCGAAATACAAATAAAGCACACACAAACACACAAACAACATAATTAAAGACGAATAAAGCACGAAACTACTCAGGTTGTCTCCCGAGAAGCGCTTGTTTAACGTCACTAGCTTGACATACCTGTTCTCACCTCACGAAGGTTCAAAGTCATACCTTCTCTCCTGGAAGCCTGCAAAAGAACAACCCAAATAGGGGTCAAAGAGTCAATCAAAAATGCCTCACCAGTGCTGAGTACATTAAGAATGATGTGTTTCGGGGTAAGGGCTTGTTGTTTCTTCCTATCGGCCACTTTCTTCCACCAAGTCCGAGCCTTAGATGGTTTCTTTCCCTTGACAAATAAAACTAGATTATCGGTGTTCGGTGGTACAATAGCAACTTCTTCATCCCTTGCTATTGGATCGTCATCTGGAGGTTCCTCCCTTAACAAATTCATGAGGTCGTTCTTCCACGAGCCTCCCCGCACACAATCACCAATAATATCATCATTAATATCTAAAAAATAGCAAGAATCATCAAATGCCATGGGGTGTCTTATTGTATCCTTTAATCTGAACACCGCTTCTTCATCCCCAACTCGAAGAGTCAATCGACCATCCTTCACATCACTTATGGCTTGCGATGTAACGAGGAATGGTCGCCCGAAAATCAGCGGTACCTCAGCCCGATCATCCAAGTCTAAGATAACAAAATCCACTGGGATTATGAACTTATCAACCTTCACGAAAACATCTTCCACAATTCTTAAAGGTCGGCTAGTGGATCGATCAGCAAGTTGGAGCGTCATTTGAGTCGGCTTGAGCTCTCCAAGTCCTAACTTCCGAAATATCTTATAAGGTATCAGGTTAATGCTCACCCCTAAATCAGCAAGTGCTTTCTCATCCATCATTCCCCCAATTGTGCATGGGATGATGAAACCGCCCGGATCCTTCTCCTTCTTGCGGATTTTGTTTGAGATGATTGCGGAGCATTCTTCACTCAGTGTCACCGTCGAGACTGCTTCTAATTTTCTCTTGTTAGTTTGCAGCTCCATAAGGAATTTAGCATACTTCGGCATTTGTGAAAGAGCTTCTACGAGCGGGACATTAATGTGCGATGTCTTGAGCATCTCAAGGAACTTCTTGAACTGCTCCTCTTGCTGGTCTTTCTTTAGCTTCTCAGGATAAGGCAATATGGGTCTGTACTATGCCATAGGATCTTTCTCTTTACCCTTCAGTTTTGCTCTTGAAGCTGATCGTGAATCTTTCTCTAAGACTTCCACCTCTGATTCACTTTGAGTGTCATGTTGTACTTGAGGAGGTGGGGGTTCTAGCTCCTTCCCACTTCTTAGAGTAACTGCCTTGAGAGACTCTCGGGGGTTGACTTTTGTATTACTAGGCAGAGAACCCGGAGGTTGTTCAGCGAGCGTCTTCGCTATTTGCGCGACCTAGCGCTCAAGATTCTGTAATGATGCCTGTTGGTTCCTCATGACCTCTTCATGCCCTGTGATTCGGGCATCATTGGACTGTATATACTGAACAAGTAGGGCCTCAAGAGAAGGTCCCTTCTGTTCTGGTGGTGAGGGCCTTGCAAATTGAGGCTATGTCTGTTGCTGTTGTTGCTGTTGCTGTTGTTGCTGATGAGGGCGCTGCTGCCCTTGGTTCTGCTCTCTCAAAGAAAAATTTGGGTGGTTCCTCCACCCCGGGTTATAGGTGCTGCTATATGGGTTGTTAGTGTATCGCTGATTTTGTAAAATAAAATCCACATGTTAGGTTGCACTAACCCCCTTTGATGAACAACTGGGCCCGGCTTGGCTTGCCCAACTATCAGTACTCACACCTTGCGATGAAGATTGAACTTGCATTGTGTCAAACCTTTTAGAGATGGCTTCGACCTGTGCCGCCAATATGGTAAGCACAACAACCTCATAAAGCCCGGCCGTTTTCACGGGCTTGTTCCTCTTAGAGCTCCACTGGTATCCATTAGATGCCATGTCCTCAATTAGGTTTTGTGCTTCTTCGGGTCTCTTACTGCACAAAGAACCTCCTGCTGCTACGTCTAACATCTGTTTAGTGGCCACATTCAAACCGTTGTAAAAGATCTGAATTTGCACCCATTCTAGGATCCTATGCTGTGGACACTTCCTCAATAATTCCTAGTACCTTTCCCATGTGTCGTACAAGGTTTCAGATTCTGACTGGCGAAATGAGGAGATATCGCTTCTTAGTTTGGTGATCTTGGCCGTTGGGAAGTATCGAGCCAAAACTTTCTCGGCCAGCTGTGCCCAATTTGTGATAGACCCCGCCGGCAACGAACTTAGCCACTGCTTAGCCCTTTCTCGCACTGGAAATGGGAATAGTCGGAGGCGAACCGCGTCGTCGGTCACATTATTCGCCTTGACGTGTCACAAATTTCCAGAAAATTTGCAAGCTGCGCATATGGGTCGTCGTCCAGGAAACCATCGAACCGGCACATCTCGTCGCACCATCCGGATAAAATTTGGCTATAGCTCAAATTTATTCGCTGCAATAGGGGGCCGAACAATGCTTGATCCAGATCCCTCCAAATTAGGGCGTGCATAATTGGAGATACTCCTCTGATTTCCTGCCATGCTTTCTTTTTGGTCCACTTCTATGCTTACTTCAACTGACGCGGTCTCCCTTAAATTGACATGCCTCTGTCTCCTATGGAATGTTCTTTCGATGTCAGGATCAGGGGGTGCCAGCTGGGAAGAATTCCCCCAGGTCATATACTAAGCCTACGCACCAACAAAAAAGAAAATGAGATACGTACTTTTAAGCTTTGAGGAAAAGAAAATGATGCACAAGTGTAAATAATTCACAAACACTACCAAAAATAAAAGAATAAAAACAAAAACGAAAAATAAAAGAAAAAGAAAAACAAAGCAGAAATAAACGATTAGAATACTGAGACTGCCCGAAATCATAGAAGTCGCCAGTCCCCGGCAATGGTGCCAAAAACTTACTACGCCGTTGCATATCCGCAAGTGCACGGGTCATATAAGTAATAAAGTGTACCCTAAGGTCGGGTAGTCATATCCACTGGGACTGGTATATCTCCTAATACTATCGTTCTACTTAATATTTAATCAATTAGAGAAGTGTTGAAATAACTCTGGTTTGGATTGAAGGAGATTGAAGAGAAGGAATCACACTAAGGGAAAGGTAAGGATTTGCTCAATGGAGGAGATGGGGCCCGGGGTTGAATTCTTGATGCTAACTAACTTTGACTCTCTCAGTACTTACCGGAGATGTCTTTAGAACCCTAAATTTTAAGATCTCATTGTGCTAAGTGAAGGATGCTCACGGTGCTGTTGAACCCTAAGTTGAGATCTCACTTCTTGCAACTATCATAAAGATTTGCAAGCGAAGAGAAGAACACAGGAACTTAAAGCATTCAACTACTCAACATGCATTCAAAGCAGCCAATAACCAAGATTTAATGTAAAGAACAAAGACATTCATCAATACTGCAAGTAGAGTGATGAGTGCATTATATATATATATTTCATATGCATTACACCCGATATTTACTTGTCCTTTTGCTATTACTTGTTTAGTTCGGTGCAATTTAAGGTATTTTGAGTTTATTATGCAGATATTTAGGTCCTGGAGCAAGTAGAAGGGATTTAGAGGAGAATTCACATTAAAAGGACCTAAAAAGAAGTTCGTCAAGCCAAGCACAGCCTCAACATGGGCGTGCTCTTGGCCGTGCAATTCACAGGAATTGGAAAGCACGAGGAAGCACGGTCAGAATGCCCTAAGCACGGTCGTGCAATGACAACACGGCCTCAACATGGGCGTGTTCCACCCAGTGCAAATTACAGCCTCGCGAATTTTCTTGGAAAATCATTGTAGCACGAGCACTGTAGCAAAAGTACTGTAGCACCGAGAACTCAGAAGCCCGCAATCTACATGGGCTGAAGCACGGCCTCAACACGGGCGTGCTGAATTAAGCATGGCCGTGCTTGCATCGGGAATGACTTTTTAAAGCCGAATTTAGGGTTTCTTGGGGGGCTTTTTGAGGGGGAGTTTCTTCTTCCCTTTGGGGGAGGCGGCGGAGTAGTAAAGAGGCACCTTCAAGGGCTATATCCTGATCAAGAGATCATCATATGAGTGGAGGAACGTTGGCATGAACATTATCGGACACTCTTCGACGAAGATTGTGAAGCAAGAAGGGAGTTGATGAATTTCATCTCATTCTCTTGTTATTTACCTTGTGTTTCTTGTAGAATCATGTGGGGCTAATCGTTCTCCGGTGCCCCGGTTTAAGAACTTGGTAGTTGTTGTATTTGAATGCTTTTATTGCAATGTTTATGGAGTCCCTAACTCTCTCTGTTAGATCTTTGATTACTTAATTCCTTGATTTCCTCTTAGCTTCTATATCTCATTGATTGATACAAGAAGTGGAATTGGGCTCTTACTCTCAATCCCACTATATCCACATTAGGTCAACAAGACTCTAGAACATTGGGATCATGAGATCGACGCACCCGATAAACCTTGCGAGAATTCGAGTATAATTGACACAAAGTGACTACTCCGGGACGCTACTTGTTTTGTTTGGATCTATTATCACCTTAACCATGTCACACTTCTGTTTATTCTCACTTTCTTATTTTTATTTATAATTAAATCTCAACCCAACTATTGAGCCGGCTAGATATTAGAAATCCGACGAGTATCGAAAGCTACACCGGTCCCCCGTGGATTCGACTACCCGACCCTAAGGGTACACTTTATTACTTGTACGACCCGTGCACTTGCGGATACACAAGGGCGTATCATAGAGTATTCAAGTTCAAGGTACAAGTATAAGAAAATCACCCCGGGGCTCCCAAATAAGAGTTTAGCCCCTCATAGGGTTAGACAACAAGGAAATTGCCAAAAAAACAAATACAAAAGAGTTTGAAGACTCCCTATTTGCTTGCATCCTTGCGGCTATCCGAGGTTCTACTTGTGGAATGATTTCTCCTCCCAATCGGCCTACCATTCGAGTGACATTCCCCTCATGATGGTGAGGACGGCTCCTCAAAGCTCTCCTCTTCCTCTCCCTTTGTTTCTCTAGCCAAAAGTCCCCAAAAAACCTAAGTTTTCGGGGTTTTAACCTTTTCTCGATGTGAGCACGGCCGTGTTGATGCCGTGCTCCAAGCCGTGCGAGAATCTTGCCGAATAAAACTTATGAAACCCAATTTTCCGTAATCTGCACGGGGTCTAAAACGCCGCGTTGCGGCCGTGCCGAGGGTTGCACGACCGTGCTTAGCGACCAAAAGGCTTGCTTACCTTGGCTGAATTCTCTCGCAATCTGCACGGCTTACAAGCACGGGTGTGCTTGAGGCCGTGTTGAGCTTGGTGAGGTTTCTTCTAAGTCCTTTAGCTCACAAAATCACTCCCACTCACTTCCTTTTGCTTTAGGACTTTGATATCTGCATGGAAAACTAGAAATATCTCAAATAGCACTGAAATTGGAGAATTAACGCCGATAAACTTAAGAATCATGGGAGTAAGAGATAAAATAACTATATAAGAAATGCACTCATCAGTGCTTCAGTACATGCTAGAGTAAAACTGCTACAATGATCCGCTACAGTACTTCCGCTCTCTGAATCGCTTGCGTCCGACCTCAGGGCCATGAGGTCACCCGTGATTACTCCCAGACTTAGAGATTTTTTCAAAATCTTCGCGTTTTAGGCTGCTACAGTACCGCTACATTGCCGGTGTTCTAAAACGTTGATTTTCTTTTCAAATTCTCCTCAATTCGCGACATTGAGCTCACCAAGGCTTCATTTGTACCTGAAACACGAAATAAAACAATTTAAACCAAAAAAAGCATCGGCTCATCAAAAATAAAACAAAATAGTACACACCAATATGTATAAAATACGTATATTTAGACGTTTATCAGCTTCAATGATGGTGGTTGAGTGTTTTGAATGCCTTGAGTTCTTGATTTTTGCTTGTCCCGCATATCTCTTTGATTGATGCCAGAAGTTAGAACTCAACTTAGGGTTCCAATGTCACTACATGTATCTTTCACATAGCACAACAAGATTCTAGAATTCAGGGTTCTTGAGAGACACTCCAGATAAATTCTGAAAGAATCTGAGTTGGATAGCACCAAAGGATTAACCCGGGGCCCCATCTTCTCCATTGAGTAATCTCTAATTTCCCTCTGGTGTGATTCTTCTTTCCTTAACTCCTCTCCTTTCCAAGTTAGAGTCATTTCACCCTAGTTCCATTTGGTTAGATGTTAAGTAGTAAGATAGTATTAGGAGATACACTAATCCCTATGGAATCGACTACCCGACCCTTGGGTACATTACACTACTTATACGACCCGTGCACTTGCGGATACGTAAGGGGCGAATCAAGCTTTTGGCACCGTTGCCGGGGACTGGCTAGTTCTAAGAGTTCTTACAATCCTAGTAATCTAACCGTTTATTCTTGCTTTAATTTTCTGTTTCTTTTACTTTCTTTTTTTTGTTTTTTTTATTTCAGTGATTGTGTGATTTCTCAACCTGCGTATTATTCTTTTCATCATAGGTTGTAAAGCTCAATTCTTATATTGTCGTTCTTAATTGCACGTAGGCACAGTGCATGACCCGGGGGAGTTCATCCCATTTAGCTAGCCCTAACCCTGATATTGAACAAACATTTCACAAGAGATTGAGGAAGGTTAGTTTAAGAGAAACCTGGTTGGTTGAGATTAGTGTCGAAGTAGACCAAGAGGACAGAATGGCCGGAAACCAAAGGAGCATTTCAGACTATGTACGACCTAATTTAGAGGGGTCCAGTTCCAGTATAGTTCGACTACATGTGGCAGCGAATAACTTCGAGTTAAAGCTGAATTTCATCCAGATGGTGCAGCAGATGTGCCCGTTTGATGGCTTTCGAGTTAAATCTTTGATGAAGCGGGGATAGAACCCTGCATGACCCAAGAAACTGCGAATTGACTTGACATTGGTTGGTGGTGGTAGCTTCTTTATTGTTTCAATCTTTGCTTTATCCACTTCGATTCCCTGGTTGAAAATTTTGTGACCAAGAACTATCCCCTCTTGAACCATAAAGTGGCATTTTTCCCAATTCAAGACAAGATTTGTTTCCTCACACCGCACGAGCACCTTTTCAAAGTTCTTAAGGCACGCGTCAAAAGAGTTGCCGAACACCGAAAAATCATCTATGAAGACTTCCATGACATCCTCAAGTAACTCATCAAAAATGGCCCTCATGCACCTTTGGAATGTAGCTGGTGCATTGCATAATCTGATCGTCATCCTTCTGTATGCGAACGTACCATAGGGGCATGTGAAAGTTGTTTTCTCATGATCTTCAGGGGCAATTGGGATCTAAAAATATCCAGACATGCCATCGAGAAAACAATAGAACTGGTGACCAACGAAACGCTATAGCATTTAATCAATAAAGGGTAATGGAAAATGATCATTTCTTGTGGCATCATTTAATCTTCGGTAGTCAGTGCACACACACCATCCAGTTAATGTCCTTGTGGGAATCAGCTCGTTCTGCTCGTTCTTTACTACAATCACACCCCCTTTCCACTTGAGTGGGGCTCACCCAAGCACTATCTGATATAGGGTAGATGATGCCTGCATCGAGGAGTTTCACCACCTCTTCTTTCACTACCTCCTTCATATTTGGATTAAGCCTTCGCTGAGGTTGGATTACTGTCTTATAATTTTCCTCCATCAGGATCTTAAGAGAGCAAAATGACAGACTTATCCCTTTAATATCTGAAATTTTCCATGCGATTACAGTTTTATGTACTTTTAACATGGTCACCAATTTCTCTTTTTGCACTGCAGAAAGGTTAGATGCAATAATGACTGGTAACTTCAACCCCTCTGCTAGGAAAGCATACTCTAGATGGTCAGGTAATGTCTTCAATTCTAGCTCGGGAGGCTCTTCCACCGAATGCCGTAATCGATCCCCTTGTTTTTGTTCAATTTTCTCAAAACTCTTGGGTTCATTCTTAAGTTTCTCTTCGAATAGCTCCTGTTCTGGTTGGGCTAATAACAAGATCTCCAAATTCTCGGGCACTCTTCTTGAAAACTTATGCTGCAGATTTCTGCTGCTAAGATTTGATCTACATCTTCTATAGAGTCATCATCTCCGTCTGAATTACTTCATGCCTTAGCACCTTCATCTACTATTGTCAGGTGAAACTGTGCCAGAGTTTCCTTTGAATTGAATTCGGATTCCTCACTGAAATATATAATTGCGGACTTATCGAATTGATCTAGTAAGGTTGCCAGATCTACACCTTGATATGTGCTTCCGAACCCATTGACTATACCTTCTCGTTCAGTCAACCCAGGATCCCACTGATCTATGCGCTCATTTAACTTGTAAGTTGCAACTAATTGTTCTATCTTCTCTTCATTCGTCACCATTACTGCTGTCAGGGTCTCCAGTATTTCCTTTGTATTAAGCATGGTGCTGAGACACAGGAAAATAAAATGAATCAGAACAAGAATAATGGAAGTGATGGAGATGGAATGGAGAAAATAGTAAAAATAAATGAATGACTAAAGTAACAAAATACTAGCGTTCCCACAGCACGGGTCGTCAAGTGCACAGGTCGTCAAGTAATAAAGTAGACCCAAAGGGTTGGGTTGTCGAACCACAGGGAACAGAAGTACTAGTAGTTGCTCCTCTTTTGTTATCTAGCCTAATGAGTGTAGTGTGTGATGATCTAATGGCCAAATCTAAGAGTGTCACTGCAAGTGCGCAGGAAATAAAAAGAGAAAGAGTTACCAATCAATGAAGGTGGGGTATCCGAACATTGCTCCCCCTAGGATTCGGGTGTTAAGTTTAGATTACAAGTGTTTCTAGACAAGAATATTGAGTTGTAGGTATCCTAAAGTATATCGGCCCCTGCCTTCAGGTCGCCGATAACTAGTCCCCTACGAGGTAACTATGGAGAATTCTCTCAACGCCTCACACCACATATGACTGCTTAGCACTCTAGGGATCCCAAAGATATGACCAATTCCTAAAAGTAGATCCAACCCTGCCTCCAAGTGAAGAATCCCTAACCCCCTAAGAGGTCCCGGCGGAGAATTCTCTCGACGCCTCACACCACATATGGTTGCTTAATACTTAGGGAATATGGAGATAGGAAATATCTATTGGAATGGGAAAGGGGACACACCGCTATCTCATGGCTCACCCTCTCAGCCCTATTCACTCTTGGTGATTCTAAACCTAATGGTGATCTCTCTCTTCACTAGGTTGAATAAAACATGCAAGGCAATTAATAATGAAATCAAAAGCATTAAGAACTCAAGAGCAAAACTCAACGTATTAAACTCGAATAGAAACACAATGTAAATCTAATAAAAAAATGAATCCTAGGGTTTACATGTCCGAATACCCACTAGGGGTTTAGCTCTCCATGGAGCAAGTCACAAAAAAAATAAAGTAATGATAAACAAGTTCACAAGCCATAGAAAATAACCCCCCTATATCCGTGATGATGGTCTTGATGGGTAGCTTCCACGTCTGGATTGAATCCACTAAGAAGCTAGGTCGCCGATGGCTACCTTGACGCTATGATAAAGGAGGAATCGATCCAAGTGGGTGAGGAAAGCTTCCAAAATCCGCAAAGAACTCTCTCCAAACCCTAGCCGACTTGCCTCTTGAAAGTAGCCGAAAAGATCCCCAAAAATTAGAACAATGCGGCTTTTATAAACTGAAATCGGGGCTTCACACGGGCATCCACACGGGCACTCACACGCCGTGTACTGTAGCCACACGCCCGTGTGAAAATTTCACATTGCGTGAACAGTAATTTTGCTACATTTATGTCGCAATAACTGCTACATTACTTTGCTACAATGAATTGCTACAGTGATTTTCCCAAAATCATTCTTCGAGTCCACACGGTCGGGCACACGCCCATGTGGTAGGGTGTGTGGCTTTCTATCCTTTGAATTCTTCAAAAACCTTCTTCATTTTGGGCTTGGAAGCTGGGAATGGATGTACCACTACCTTTGTGCCCTTCTGATAAACGTCTAAATATACGTATTTTATACGTATTTATTTGTATTATTTTATTATCTTTTTGATAAGTCGATGCCCTTTTTATAGTCTAAATTTCTTTATTTTGTGTTGCAGACCCTAAATGAGCTCAAGAACGTATTTAGGAAGAATTCGACACCAAATACGACCTTTTTGGGGTTTTCACTGTAGCAGTACTGTAGCCACAATACTGTAGCAGAATCATTGTAGCAGGTACTGTAGCACCCGAGGTGAAATTTCCTGCAAAACTTTCTGGATACCTCACGGGTGACCTCACGGCCGTGAGGCAGCCCGTGAGAAGTCGCGATTTTCACCCTTTTAAGGGCTTTTAGGGCATGAAAGAAAGGAACCTTGGCCTCTTCTTGGAGCTCCACACCACCTCTTCGAAATCCGACCAAGAAGGAGAGCTTGGAGGGCATTTCCACGGTGGAATCGGCGAGGAGAGCGCGTTCTTGTGCGGGATCTACCTCTAGGGCTTCAAATCTTGAGGTTGAAGACGACGGGAAGCCACCCCTTCGAGTGGCGTCTTTGGAAGCTTCTTCGACTCTAATCTTTGGAGGGAGGTCTTTTATGTTGGGTTTAGTTATTTTCATGCTTTTATTCATGTATTTGGAGACTATGAGCAACTAAAACCCCAAGGTCACTGGATGTGGGTGAACCTTGGGGTGAACTTCTGACGTTTGGATGTTTTGGTTTAATTCATGCTTGTTAGCTTGTTTGTGATTCATGTTTGGTGTTTTTGAATGCTTGGGTATGCATGAGAACTCTGTGTATCCATACTTAGCCAATACTAGGTTGCATGACCATTGCCCTAGTATTAGACTCACCAAGCTTGGAAGGGAAATACGTACAAATACGCCGTGACCATCGGGTATTTGTACCCCTCCAATTCTAGGGTTAATTACGCATGTGTGATTCAACCTTAGCTTGAGAAAACCATCTTGCCCTTTGCAATCGTAGGAGGAATTATACGGGTATAACCCGTATTCAATACTCGTACCGGATTAGGGGTCAATTGCCGTGACCATCGGGTTGACCTAATCTAGGGTTTTCTCGGTCCTTCAAGCCACTTGCATGTTAATCCAACATCCTTCGCACTTTAGTAACCCCGAGGCGATCCTCATCCGTGACCATCTTCTCATCCTGATTTCCTCCCGTTTATCGCCCTTCGTATTTAGCAGTTTAATTGCTTTTGTTTTACTTCTTTATTTTCTCATTCCAAATCTCAAGTTTGATCGGCTAGACAACATAGCAAAAAGGAAGTAAGGATAGATTCTCGGGCCCTTGGGAATACGACCCACTCGAGCTTGCGCGAGTGGTTTATTACTTGACGACCCCGTGCGCTTGCGGGACGATCACCACCTTCCGGTTCGTGTAATGACCTGGAAACCGCCGAAAGTTGGCAACACCTCCACGTTTATGAGCACAGCTTCTGTTTTTGTTCTTGAAATGTGTCATCACGCCCTATCTTTGCTTCTTTCTTGTACGTCATACCTCCAAGGCCCTGTTTGCACAAAAGAACACAAAATACACATTATTAATAATACGACCTGATAAAAGTGATGCTCGATGCATACAAAATGATGTTATAAAATATATGTATACAAGCACTTATCAGCCTCCATACTGGGACTCGCAGCATATAACTGCTTAGCACTCTAAGTATCCGATAGATATAACAAATTCCTAAAAGTAGATCCAACCCTGCCTCCTGGAGAAGGATCCCTAACCCCCTATGAGTCCCCGGTGTAGAATTCTCTCGACGCCTCACACCACATATGGTTGCTTAAAACTTAGAGTGTATGGAGATAGAAAATATCTATTGGAAGGGAAAGGGGACACTCCGTTAACTCACGGCTCACCCTCTCTACCTTCTTCTCTCTTGGTAATTATAAACCTAGCCGTGATCTCTCTCTCTTCACTAGGTTGAATAAGACATGCAAGGCAATCAATATTAAAACCAAAAGCATATGCAAGCATTAAGAACACAAGAGCAAAACTCAATAAATTGAAATCAAATAGAAACACAATATAAATATAATAAGAATTAAAAATCCTAGGGTTTATATATCTGAATACCCACTAAGGGGTTTAGCTCTCCATGGAGCAAGTTACGAAGCAATTACTGTAAAGATAAACAACTATAAAAACCATAGAAAATAACCCCCCCTATATCCGCGACGATGGCCTTGATGGGCGATTTTCATGTTTGGATTGAATCCACTCCGAAGCTAGGTCGCCGGTGGCTTCCCTGATACTATGACGGAGGAGGAATCAATCCAAGTTGGTGAGGAAACCTTCCCAAAGCCATAAAGAACTCTCTCCAAGCCCTAGTGATAAGTGTACATTTACACCACATTTTATATATCAATTTGTATACTTATTGAACCGGTACTAGTTTAATTATGTGGCAAACGGTGCTAAATCAGGTGTGAATTATCTTCACAGGCACTAGATGGAGCTTAACGGCAAAAGAGAGCAAAAAGAAGCAATTAGGAATCAAAATACAGAAGATAGCGCTTTCCCAACATAAGTACCTGGAAGCCAGAACCATTTACGGGCCGCTTACGGCACAGGATACGGCCGTAAGCCTTATTCAGAAGACCTTGCGGGCTTTCTTATACCTGTAAAGAACATAAATGGCAAGTAGAGTCTTTACGGCCGTAAGTTAGACCATAATGGATATCCAAAGAGTCTTACGGAAAGCACTAACGCCCGTAAGGAGGAGTGTAAAGCTAGCAGGACAAGGTTTACGATCTCCCACTTACGGCCGTAATGGGGGCTGTAACCCAAAGACAGACAGCCTTACATGAGCAACTTATGGCCGTAAGGGGGGTCATAAGGCACATGATCAATGGAAACCCCGACACTTACGGCCACGACTTAAGCCTGTAAGCCTTCCGTAAACTTAATGGTATAAAAGACTTTACTCAATTCAATGAAAAGCGGGCTTTTAGGTTTTAGGGAGTCTTTGGTAGAAAAGAGGGCTGGAGGAGGGAAGGACGGCAGCTGCCAGATCAAGGGCGACTTCTATCCCTCCAAGATAAGAAAACCATTGCCGTTGTCTATCATCATCATCATTATCATCTATTAGGGCATCGAGCGCGGTCAAGATCCATTACTCCGTAAACGTTGTGGGAAACTTCGCGTTGAGCTTTTCATCTTTGATTCTTGAGAGAGTGTTGCTTATTTTCATGTTTAAGACTATGATCTTGTTTAGTTGTTCAATTGCTTTGTGCTCTATTATAAGCTAAAACCTCCATTGGGGGATTGGACTTGAAACCTTAGGGAATTTGTATTGGATTCTATACTTACTTCTTAATCTTATTTGCTACTTTCGAGAGACAAGGCGGCTAGGGCTTTGAAAGAGTTCTTTGCGGGTTCGGGAAGCCTTCCTTACCAACTGAGATCGATCCCTCCTTCGTCATAGCATCAGGGAAGCCATCGGCGACCCTGCTTCGAAGCGGAATCAATCTCGACGTGGAAGCTACCCATCAAGACCATCATCACGGATTTGGGGGGGTTATTCTTTATGTCTTTTGATCTTGTTTATCAATTCATTATTCGTTTTGTGACTCGCTCCATGGAGAGCTAAACCCCTAGAGGGTATTCGGACATGTAAACCCTAGGATTCTTATTTTCATTAGATTTATATTGTGTTTCTATTCGAATTTATTAGTTTGAGCTTTACTCTTGAGTTCTTAATGCTTGCTTGTGCTTTTGACTCCATTATTAATTGCCTTGCATGTTTTATTTAATCTAGTAAAGAGAAAGATCACTCCTAGATTTAGAATTACCAAGAGTAAAGAGGGTTGAGAGGGTGAGCCGTGAGATAGCGGAGTGTCCCCTTTCCCTTCTGATAGATATCTCTTATATCCATATTCCCTAAGTATCAAGCAACCATATGTGGAGTGAGGCGTCGAGAGAATTCTCCGTCGGGACCTCGTAGGGGGTTAGGGATCTTTCACCTGAAGGCAGGGTTAGATCAACTTTTAGGAATTGGTTATATCTTTGGGATCCCTAGAGTTTTAAGCAGTCATATGTGGTGTGAGGCGTCGAGAGAATTCTTCGCCGGGACCTCGTAGGGGACTAGTTATCGGCGACCTGGAGGCAGCAACAGCTATGCCTTAGGATACGCATGACTCAATGTTCTCATTTAGAAACACTTGTAATCTACATTTAACATCCGAATCCTAGTGGGAGAATTGTCCGGATACTTCACTTTTATTGATTGATAACTCTTTTCCTTTTTATTCCCTGTGCACTTGTAGTGACACTCTTAGCTTTGACCATTAGATTATCACACACTACACTCATTAGGCTAGATAACAAGAGAGGAGCTATTACTAGTACTTCTATTCCCTGTGGTTCGACAACCCGACCCTTTGGGTCCACTTTTATTATTTGACGACCCGTGCACTTGCGGTAATGCAAGGGGTTGACACATCACCCTGTATTGCGGAGCACGCGATCAAGTTTTTGGCGCCGTTGCCGGGGAACAGGATATTAGGAACGCTAGTATTTTGTTACTTTACCCATTCATTCAGTTTTACTGTTTTTCTATTCCATCTTCTCTACTTTCATTGTTCTCATTTTCTTTTGTTTACTTGATTGCAGTGCCAGCTTATGACCCGAGGGAACCCATCGACGTTAGTTAAGGGGGACCCTGAAATTGAGCGAAGACTTCATAAGAAAAACAAGGAGCCTGAAGTAGTGCAAGAGCAGCAAGTTGATGTTGAAACTAAAGTATCTGCGACCGTGGCAGACCAAGAAGATGAACCTAGGACTCTTGATGATTTTACTAAACCTACAGCCCGAGGAGCACAGTCGAGCATCGTTAGACCGCCCATCGTAGCTAACAATTTTGAGCTGAAGCCGGCATTCATCCAAATGGTTCAGCAGTCCGCGCAGTTTAATGGGCTACCTGATGAAGACCCCAATGTCTATATTGAAAATTTCTTGGAGGTTTGTGATGTGCTCAAGATCGACGGGGTCTCGGATGATGCAATTCGATTGAGGACCTTCCCATTCTCATTGAAGGGACGAGCCAAACAATGGCTCCAATCATTGCCAAGAGCATCCATCACCACTTGGGACGAGATGGTGGAAGCCTTTCTTGCACGATATTTCCCTCCCGGGAAATCAGCGAAGCTCTGCAATGAGATCTCTTCCTTCTTTCAGAATGAGTTGGAGTCTCTATTCGAGACATGGGAAAGGTTTTAGAACCTTCTGCGGCGATGTCCCCAACACGGATTCCCGGATTGGATGATTATACACACTTTCTACAATGGACTGAATCCAAGCACTAGGCAGCTCCTAGATGCGGCCGCAGGTGGAACAATGGGTAACAAGACCCGAGCAAATGCAAGGCAGCTCATTGAAAACATGGCTCTTAATAGTTGCCAATGGAGCCCAAGGGAAAAGAAGATGGTTGCAGGAATACATGATGTTGATGCCGTTACATCACTAGCAGCCCAAGTTGAAGCACTTAGCAAGAAGCTAGACACACTTACAACTTCAAGAGTAGCTGCAATTAGCACTTGTGACAGTTGTGGAGGTGGGCATAGCTCTACAGATTGTCCTATCTCATTGGGAGCATCGGCATCAGTTGAGCAAGTGGATTTTGTTGGGAATGCAATGAGGGGGCAAGGGAATCCCTATTCGAATACCTACTGATGGTCGCCGCGCGCGTCGTTAGAAAGCGGGCACGTGGCTCCCCGGCCGCAAGTGCACGGGTCATCAAGTAATACCTCTTGTGCGAGCACAAGAGGGTCGTATTCTCTAGGGTCCCGAGATCTACTATTACTTCTTCTTAGATTAGCTGTTTAGTCAAGTCAAAACATTGGTTTTGTTATAATAAAACTAAGTATGAAAACAAATCAATAAAAGTGATCAAGCCACCAACAAACAATAAGCATGTAGAGGGAAAACAAGTATCACAGATAAGGCCCCAGGCAAGGATTTCCCCGCGAGAAATACAAGCAAGGACGTTGTAAAAACAGGTAATGCATGCATGGAGTATAATATTTTGGTCCGTCTAGGCTCGGAAGTCGACTACCCCGGAACCTCCGTAGTGTAGCCCTAATCCAGTACAAGTTCCTTTATCCAAAGGATACTCACACGATGTCATTGGGATTAATTAGCCTTGGTTGGAGTTATCTATAAGCAATTTCACTAAGATAAACTCTACAACCTACGGGAGGCTACCGGCACCCGGAACCTCCGGTGTACCGGTACAATGAATTCCTCTTCAAACTATGTGGATTTAATGCAAGAGCGCACCTCGCACAACCAAGCATAATCGATAAGATGAAATGCAGAGTTCTCATGCAAATCACTACAATTAAGCACACAAAGTATGAAACCAAATAACACACCATGCATTCATTGAATTAAAAGTACAACATCCAATACAAGTATTCCTCCCAAGGTTCACCGGTTGCCCGGCAGCCTTGGGAGGTTTAGTTCGACATGAATAAGAAGGAAAGTTCAAACAATAAAGAGTACATCAACAAAAACACTAAGAACTCCCTCTTGAGCGTGTCGACTAGGTTTGATGAAGAAACTTGCCGAATCCGCGTCGGCAAGCTCTAGGATGAAGATCTATGCGTTCTTTCCTCTTCTCCCACTTGATTCCACTCCAAAATAACCTCCTCCGATGAATATTTGAGCGTGGGGGTGCTTGGAGGCGCCGGTGGCAAGATCCCTTGCAAAAAAGCCCTAAACGGGCTTAAATACCCGAGCGGTATGCGGGGCAGTGTGCGGCCGCACACCCTTCTGCCAAGGGTGTGCGGGCCGCACACAGCCCGCACAGGGGCCTGAAAACGGGCCTGAATAGGCCCGTTTCGTGTAGGAGTGCCCGAATGATGTCCGGAGCTTGTTTAACCTTCATTTCTTCGCTCCTTGGCCTCGATTTTCATCCTCTAAATGCTTCTCCTCACGTAGATGGCTCGTAGATGCCCTGAAATAGAAAAACACGAAAAACACATCAAAGGGCACCGGTTTCATTCAAATAATGCATGAAAGTACATGTAATGCACCGTTACAAAACGGTGTATTTAGACACTTATCACCTACAATCAGGTAAGGAGGAACCATCCGAACTTCTCATGGAGCAATCAGGGCCAGCAGAAGCTAGCAGCTCCTCCAGGTTTCCCAAAACAACCCTCTATTCCAGAGAGGGTTTCTGAACTGGAAAAGGTACTTTCTAAGTTTATTCAATCTACTGACACCAGGTTCCAGAACGTGGAAGCCACGCTTCGTAACCACACAGCCTCCTTGCACAATTTGGAGACTCAAGTAGGTCAAATAGCGAAATCTTTGGCCGATAGACCTCAAGGAAGCTTGCCGAGCAACACAAAGACAAACCCAAGAGAGCATGTGAAGGCAATCACGTTGAGAAGCGGGCGAGAGGTAGAGAATAGAGCTCAAGAGAAGAAGACTGCGCAAGAACCAGAGCAAGTGCAGCATAAGGTCCAGAAGAAAGAAAAGGAAATAGGATCAACACCTCCTGCCTACGTACCTCGAGTACCATACCCTTCACCACTGAAGAATGACCAAATGGAGGAGCAAAACAAGAAATTTCTGGAGTTGTTCAAACAACTGCACATCAACATCCCTTTTGTTGAGGCATTATCACAAATGCCCAGGTCTGCAAAATTTTTGAAAGATGTTTTGACTAACAAAAGAAAAATTGAAGAAAGTGCAGCTATGATATTGGATGGGAGTTGTTCAGCAATACTCCAAAAGAACCTCCCAAGCAAGAAGAAAGATCCTGGGA
Source organism: Dioscorea dumetorum (assembly GCA_902712375.1). Classification (NCBI taxonomy): domain Eukaryota; kingdom Viridiplantae; phylum Streptophyta; class Magnoliopsida; order Dioscoreales; family Dioscoreaceae; genus Dioscorea; species Dioscorea dumetorum. The sequence goes on along the minus strand of CACTHL010000726.1, from coordinate 241,685 downwards.
GTTTCATCATCCCATGTGTCATCGTGGACTTAGGTCAAGAGAAAGCCTTAGCTGATTCAGGAGCAAGTATTAATGTAATGCCGTACAAGTTTTTTCAGAAATTAGGGCTAGGAGAGCCACGGCCAACACAAATGACGTTGCAGCTAGCTGATCACTCAATTCGACATCCTAGAGGTATCATCGAAGATGTTTTAATTAAGATTAACAAATATATCTTCCTTGCAGATTTTGTAGCACTTGATGTCGATGAGGATGTGGAAGTGTCACTAATCCTGGGGAGGCCATTCCTTCGAACCTCCAAGGCACTGATAGATATGGAGGTGGGAGAATTGACTCTGCGCATTGGAGACAAAAAGATCACTTATCGCCTCACAGATGCTATGAAGCACCCTCGCGAATTCGATGACACATGTTATTTTGTTGATGTTAATGATGAGCTTGTTGAGGAGTATATGCAGGAGATGTTTCACCCTGACCCCTATGAGGGGTGGCCTGAGTTGGAAAAGGAGGAGTCAAATCTGCAAGAGCTTCGAGTGATCGAGGATCAACCACAACCAGGGATTTTGAAGAGAATCTTCCGTCGCATGACAAGATCAAAGCGTCACCGCAAGAAGCACCACAAGGGTGCAAAAGATACCTGCACACGAGAAAAGAGTGATGGCTTTTCAATTGGTAACAAGATCTCTCATTTCCCACCTCAAATGCAAACATATTGTCTGAATTGTCAGGTAAAGGCTGCCAAGGAAATATCTCACCTGCATGAACCAACATAAGAGATCAGGTACGTCAAGCTAATTACGTAAAACAAACACTTGTTGGGAGGTAACCCAAGTCATTTTAGTGATTTCATAGTTAGTTTTTAATTCTGCAGTAATAACTAGCTTGAGTAGGCGACTTTGCGTTAATTCTATCGTTGCTGCGTTTCTATTGTATAATCTTGGTGTTTCATGATAATTATACGTGTGTGGCATGATCTAGGATGTTTTAGAGATTTAAAGTTAAGGAATTGGCCTTGGACTTTATTGTTTCGTGTTGTGTTGAAAATCCACAAGCGCAGGCACAAGGGGGTGTGAGTACCCCTGTGCCTTGCTGAAAATTGAAAAAAAACATGAAACAGAAGGGCACAAGGGCACCCACACGGGCGTGTGGGTGCCCCTGTGGCCTTCCTGAGGAGCCACACGCCCATGTGGCTCATCCACATGGGCGTGTGAGACCTGAAAATTATTTTTTCAGGTTTCCAGAGAGACACATGGGCAGCCACACTCCCTTGTGGCTGCCCCTGTGGATTTTCCAGGCCCACAAGGGCACTCACACGGGCGTGTGAGTGCCCCTGTGGCCTTCTGTCTCGAGTTTTTTCATCCACACCAGCACTCACACGCCCGTGTGAGTGCCCTTGTGGCGTTCTGGCGTCGATTTTTGGATTCACAAGGGCGTGTGAGACCATCACATGCCCATGTGGCTTATAAGGAGATGAAAGTTGGCATGAAACCTCCATTTAAACTTTCGCGCCTTTTCTAATTCCGACGCCTCCACACGAAGAGACACATCTCTTGGGCTCCTAACGCCTTTCCTTGGCTTATTTAAGGATTCTTGGGTTTTTTCTGGTGATCCCCATCTCTTTCTTCATCAAAAATCTCGGGTAAGCTCCAAGTTTTCCTAGTTCTTGCCAAGGGTTTTCAATCTCAGATCTGGTGATTTGTTGATGTTTTATGCATGAATCTTTCATGGGAATTATCATAGTATGCATGCTTGTCGATTTAGAGGTGCTTTTAGGTGTGGAAACCACGCAACGATGGCCTTTTGGCCATGGTCGGGCATCCACACGGGCGTGTGGCCCATCCACAAACCCGTGTGGATGAGGGAGATGTTCCACAAGGGCGTGTGGATCATCCACACGCCCATGTGGATTCCTACATGATGATATTTTGCACTAACGTGCCCTAATTTTCACCCAGGACTAAGAAGGTCGCCCACAAGCATTCTCGTGCCACTCGGGAGCCCTCTCCTCCCGCGGAATTAGAATTTACAGTGCGCAAGCATCAACAATGATATGAGCGCTTACAGCGTCTCAAATTCGGGCAGGCGCGCATAATCGATTGGAAGGCACTTGAGGAGATCGATTTGGCCGATGAAGTTCGAGAGCTTACCGCTGTGGGAGGCTGGGACCGTCTCCTCACTATTCGTGATCTCACTTATCGCGAACTCACAGTGGAGGTCCTGTCCTCATTCGACTTCGACCGCGCTCACACTGATTTTGAGAAGGAGGACACAATCTGCTTCAGAGTATTCGGTTAGTATCACACCATGAGCCTCACGCAGTTCTCTGTTTTTCTTAGTTTATATGACAGAGACTATGTCCACACGGGGGAGTACGAGCAACTCATTGTCGACTATCCTATTAGACTCACCCCGAGCCGGGATCCTCCAAGGCCACCATGCTTAGCCGTCCGTCCTACAGGTATATACAATCTATCTTTAGTATTACCGTGACTGGACAAGGCGACAGCACGGGAGTTTTGAGCCGCCTCGATTTGCTTTACTTGTACACCATGGTCCAGAATATCCCCATGCATCTAGGCTTTGTTATGGTGGATTACCTTCGCCATCAAAGCCACTACATGCGGGTCGGTGTGATTTTCTCGGGAGTATACATCACACGGCTCGTTCGTGGCATGGGGTTGACTGAGGCACTTAGAAGGATGGAGAATATCAGCATACCTGCACCTTTGGGGCTTGCATCCCTCCAAGCCATGCGCATGGTGAAGAAGACGAGTGTCGACCGATATGTACTCGCAGTGGAGGTTGAGGAGGAGGAGACAGAAGAGGAAGCAACCGATCCAGCAGATGCTCTTGAGTTACCGGTACCCACAGTTGGGCCGATGGACACCGAGGCCGCTGCATCTGAGCCACAGCCAGAGCAGCCTTCCACTTGAGCCCGTGACCGTCTGGCAAGGCTCGAGGTGGCAGTTGGACCTCTCCAGGGAGACATGGTGACTGTGCTCGCCAACCAGTCCATGATGCTATCACAGTTGTCCATTATTCGACATATCCTGGAGAGCGACACAGCATCCGAGGCAACGATATCAGCACCACCTGCACCACCAGCAGAGTTTCCTGACGCATAAGGCGTCTTTGAGTCATGCTATTTTTATTTTCTGTATTTTTACTTTTAGTATGCTCGTTGAGACTTTGTTTCTTTATTTCTGTCATCTTATTTTTGTTGCTCTAGTTGTATTTAGTTGTTTTCTTATCTAGTTTTGTTAAACTTCATTGAACCTCCCTTAATCCGTGCAGATAGTTTTGAGAGTCTTGTGGAATGAGATAGAGTCATGTACACGACCGTGTAACTAGGTTACACGACCGTCTCACCTCCAAAATGGCTGTTGAACCAAACACACCCTTGTACAAGAATTCACCAACTTGTTCACATGGAATTCAGGGAAGTATTATTTTTAATTTTGCACACCCTGACATGCTTTATTTTCAGAATTCATAATTTTATTGTGCTTGCATGTGTACATTGGGGACAATGTACATCTTAAGTATGGGGGAGGGATCACTTTATACACCACTTTATTTTTTTTGTTTTCATTATATATGCTCTTGCAACCTATGAAGGTTCACTTTAGGGTTAAGAGTTTGATTCTAGACTATAGGAGAACTTCGAACACTAGATTTCGTCATGCTCTAGTTGTCATCCAATTTTTTGAGAAATTTTTGTCCGATTGCCATTTATGCACTCTACTCACTCATTAGACCTATAAAAACTATAGTTTAATGTTTTGAGACTTGTTAGTAGTTGTTTTATTTGAAAAAAAGCTACTCTCATAAGTCGGATACTAGTTATGCCCTAATGAGAGAAAGAGCTATCACAAGGGATATGTGAAAGCTAGCACCCTCGGTAGAAAGAGCTACCATCTCCAAAGTGTGAAAGCCACTCGGGAGGCCGCTTGAGAAAGGGCTACCTTGGAGATTGTGTGCAGCTACTACCCTTCTTTTTTGCTACTATATGAGTCTCGAGCAATAAAAACTATAAGTAGTGGACGTAGAGTCGAATTGTCACGCCCCGACCCGCAGGTTCCGGTCCATGACACAACCGCCACGACAACCCAGGAGAGGTCAGACACTTGCCTCAACCCTAGATCGCCGTAAGGCTAACCTGTTATTTGTACAATACCAATATCACAACAATAATATTCTAAATCTGAAGGTATTCAACCACAAACCCTGTACAAGATCAACACACTCATACCAGATATATGTCCCTAGCAATCACAACATCCATGATCATAAACACAATCATAGTCTTCCCGAAACACTGGGTGTAAAGTTCATACAACCTAATATTTTGACTGAACTAATCAAGATTTATCAAGACCAAAAAGGAAATACGAAAACATAGGTCCTAGTGGATCCATCTTATGCATGATAACAATGTTTATGAATCATACACTACTCAAAGGTAAATGCAGGAATAGCTTTGCCAAGCACTATCACGTCTCACGCCCTGCGGCTGTGCTAACACCTGTAATGAAGAGAAGATGAATGGGTGAGTAACTAAGTTACTCAGTGAGGGGCTGGACATGGAGCTATAACTCATACAAGTGTAACAAAATGATATGCCGAAAATAAAAGTATATCTTCAATAATCAACAATTTACAAAATACTTTAAACCCACATTTCGATATAAGGAGCTTTCCAACTTTCTCAAAGAAAGGCATCAATAAAACTCTGAAAATCATTTATAAAGAGAATCAAGTATGAAAATTTAAGTTAAAAATACTCTCTTCGAAATGCTCAACTTCTCACGGTTTCATAAAGTAATCAATGTCGTAAATTTTGTATCATGAAATCCAAATTCCGAAAACACTCTTTTCTTACTCAACGACCTAGGGACTTATAAGATAATCACAATAAATCCCGTATCGCTAGTATCACCAGCCTATGAAAACCCTCCATCACTAATCCGCGGCCGCGTTTAGGTCAGAAGCCACCAATATGCGCGTATCTTGGCGTTGGCCGTTGGGAATCCCGGGAGATGACACCGAGAACCCAACACGGCTCTTCAGGATCTCTACGCGCCTCGTGAATGCGCGAGTCAGCCGAGAACTCCACGCCACCCCAACTAGGTCGGTCCGTGGAGACTCGCTTCTGCAGAAGATACCGGGGATCCTTGCCCTTCACCATCAACATTTGGGATATCCATCCCGCCCGTAGGCTCATCAAAGATGTATCAACATAAAACGACATATCTCCTCAAGAGATCATAAATTCACATAAGATGTAACTCTTAATCCAAGAGTAAAAAATTCGTATGAAAGCATCGTCGATAATGTTATTTTTATCAAGAATATCATCACAAGATTATTGTTTCAAAAATTTGTTTCAAATACGACATCATCGTAAAGAATAACATCTCAAAGAGAGTTTTATCATCAAGAAATACATTTTGATTCACTTAGGCCCTTTCTTGGGTCTTTATGTCAAGAACATTAACCCTTTTGCCAATACTTTGAAAATATTCATTTCCAAATATAGGGACTCCATCCCTTAAGAATAATAAAAGATCATTCATCATAATCGAAAAGTATATCAAATCATAAACCACGAAGTATAAATGATCAACAACCTTAATCAAAAGTACATTGGATCATAAATCAAGAAGTATAAATGATCAATGTTTTCAATCAAGAAATAAATTGAAACATAAATCATCATTATTCAAAAATTCATGAAAACATCTCAAGAAACCTTTGAAACATGAAATTCACCATTCAAGAATGTATATAAGTAGGTATTCAAACAAGCATAATCATAGCTCATGAATTAATCAATTTCCCACTCACAAACTTGGAGAGATCGAACTTCTTGGATCATTCACCTACTTGATCTTTACCCTTGCCTTTAGATTCACCTCCTTGAAGCCATTAACTATCCAAGAAAAACAAGAATCAATCACATAACCCAAACAATAAACAAAAGAGGGAAGAATGATCTAAAATAAGTTTCATGGCTTCTAGGGTTTAATAGACATTCTAGATTCAAGAATTAATAATAATGGTATCCTCAAATACTCAAGATCACAATAAAACAAAGAAAATCCTAATTAGGTTCGGATTTAAAAGAATCAAGTATATAGAGATGAAGGATCTCCTTCATTCTTCACCAAAACATGAGATCAAGACTCCTAAACCATCCAAACATTAGATCTATGGCTTAAATCTAATTAAACATTAAATCCATACTAGATCCACTCTAATTCTTCATGGATCTAAAGAGAATTGAATAAAATAACACGAAATTGAAGAAGAGAAGAAAACCCACCATAAACCTTGCTAGATCTAGAGGAGAATCATCACCAATGGAGGAGACGGGGAGATCAACACCTTTCTTCTTTCTTGGAGCTCAAGAATGAAGGTCTAATAGAGGGGAGAATGAGGATTCAAGATGGGGAGAAAAAGAGAGGGAAATGGGGTCTTATGAAGGCTCTTTGAGTTTTAAATCGAGTATTTAAAGACCCAAAGCGCTGGAGGGCTCGCGGGCTACCTTGCGGGCGCATGGGAGGCCGCGAGGTATTTTTCCATAAGCCCTTGCGGGCTGCCTTGTGCCCGCAAGGTAGGCCGTAAGGCCCATTTTCAGGGGACCATGCGGGTGGTCATGCGCCCGCATGGTGGGCCGCATGGCTGGTGATCGCCCCGCAAGCGCACGGGGTCGTCAAGTAATAAACCACTCGCGCAAGCACGAGTGGGTCGTATTCCCAAGGGCCCGAGAATCTATCCTTACTTCCTTTTTGCTATGTTGTCTAGCCGATCAAACTTGAGATTTAGAATGAAAAAGTAAAGAAGTAAAACAAAAGCAATTAAACTGCTAAATACAAAGGGCGATAAACTGGAGGAAATCAGGGTGAGAAGATGGTCACGGATGAGGATCCCCTCGGGGTTACTAAAGTGCGAAGGATGTTGGATTAACATGCAAGTGGCTTGAAGGACCGAGAAAACCCTAGATTAGATCAACCCGATGGTCACAGCAATTGACCCCTAATCTGGTACGAGTATTGAATACGGGTTATACCCATACAATTCCTCCTACGATTGCAAAGGGCAAGATGGTTTTCTCAAGCTAAGGTTGAATCACACATGAGTAATTAACCCTAGAATTGGAGGGGTACAAATACCCGATGGTCACGGCGTATTTGTACGTATTTCCCTTCCAAGCTTGGTGAGTCTAATACTAGGGCAATGGTCATGCAACCTAGTATTGGCTAAGTATGGATACACAGAGTTCTCATGCATACCCAAGCATTCAAAAACACCAAACATGAATCACAAACAAGCTAACAAGCATGAATTAAACCAAAACATCCAAACATCACAAGTTCACCCCAAGGTTCACCCACATCCGGTGACCGTGGGGTTTTAGTTGCTCATAGTCTCCAAATACATGAATAAAAGCATGAAAATAACTAAACCCAACATAAAAGGCCTCCCTCCAAAGATTAGAGTCGAAGAAGCTTCCAAAGACGCCACTCGAAGGGTGGCTTCCCGTCGTCTTCAACCTCAAGATTTGAAGCCCTAGAAGTAGATCCCGCACAAGAACGCGCTCTCCTCGCCGATTCCACCGTGGAAATGCCCTCCAAGCTCTCCTTCTTGGTCGGATTTGGAAGAGGTGGTGTGGAGCTCCAAGAAGAGGCCAAGGTCCCCTTTCTTTCATGCCCTAAAAGCCTTTAAAAGGGTGAAAATCGCGACTTCTCACGGGCTGCCTCACGGCCGTGAGGTCACCTGTGAGGCATCCAGAAAGTTTTACAGGAAATTTCACCTCGGGGGTGCTAGAGCACCCCTGCTACAGTACCTGCTACAGTGATTCGGCTACAGTATCTTCGCTACAGTACTGCTACAGTGAAAACCCAAAAACATCGTATTTGGTGTCGAATTCTTCCTAAATACGTTCTTGAGCTCATTTAGGGTCTGCAACACAAAATAAAGAAATTTAGACTATAAAAAGGGCATCGACTTATCAAAAAGATAATAAAATAATACAAATAAATACGTATAAAATACGTATATTTAGACGTTTATCAATGGCCCCTTGCGGGCGGCCATGTGCCCGCATGGGGGGCCGCATGGCCCCTTGCGGCCTCCCATGCGGCCCGCATGGGAGGCCGCAAGGCCCCCTGTTTTTGGGGTTTTCTTGCGGCGTCTTGAAGCCTTACGTCCCCCACTTAAAAGCTCTTTCCCCAAAGATTTTTCCTCCTCTTTTTCACTCTAAAAAGGACCTTAACTAAGATCCTAAACACGAAAAACACCAGACGAAAAATTTAAACACACTACTTCTACACAAGAAACCAAAACACAAAAGAAGCCAAAAAGGTCGAACTTCCACACGAAGTGAGATGAGTTTTTCCACACACACACGCTTTCGGATTTCTTTTTCTTTCTTGGCATTGCATTATTTTCTGGAGCATTGACTGAACCATTTGGTGTTAAATAGATTTCTCCTTAGTCTTAGAATCATATCCTTGTCCTCTCTAGTGAACCTGAGGCCAAGCACTTTTCCTCTCTTTCCTTGTAATGAATGTTTAGTTTGCATGAGGACAAGCAAAAGGTTAAGTGTGAGGGAGTTTTGATAAGTGCTTGTTTGTATATATTTTATAATATCAGTTTACATGCATTGAGCATCATTTTTATCAGGTTCTATCATTGACAATGTGTGTTTTGTGTTCTTTTGTGCAAACAGGGCTTTGGAGACATGAAGTACAAGAAGAAGCAAAGATAAAGTGTGATGACACATTTCAATGCCACAATTAGAAGTTGTGTTTATATGCATGGGGTGTTGCCAACTTTCGGCGGAGTCCAAGTCATTTTACAAAGCGAAAGGGCACAAAGGCAGTAGTACGTCCATGTCCCAGCTTCCGTACCCAAGTAGAAGAAGGTTCTTGAATATTTCAATGGATAGAAAGCAACGCACCCTACCACACGAGCGTGTGCCAAACCGAGTGGACTCAAAGGAAGATTTCGGGAAAAATCACTACAGCAATGTATCGTAGCGAAAGTACTGTAGCAGCACTTTTGCTACAGTACTTCTCACGGCCGTGTGGAATTTCCACACGGCGTGTGACTACAGTACACGGGTGTGTGAGTGCCAGTGTGGATGCCCGTGTGAAGCCCTGATTTCAAATTATAAAAGCCGCCTTGTGATAATTTTTAGGGATCTTTTCGGTTACTTTTGAGAGACAAGGCGGCTAGGGCTTGGAAAGAGTACTTTGCGGGTTCGAGAAGCATTCCTCACAAACTGAGATCGATCCCTCCTTAGTCATAGCATCAAGGAAGCCATCGGCGACCCTGCTTCCAAGCGGAATCAATCTCGATGTGGAAGCTACCCATCAAGACCATCATCACGGATTTAGGGTGGTTATTCTTTATGTCTTTTGAACTTGTTTATCAATTCATTATTTGTTTTGTGACTCACTCCATGGAGAGCTAAACCCCCTAGAGGGTATTCAGACATGTAAACCCTAGGATTCTTATTTTCATTAGATTTACATTGTGTTTCTATTCGAATTTATTAATTTGAGTTTTACTCTTGAGTTCTTAATGCTTGCTTGTGCTTTTGATTCGATTATTAATTGCCTTGCATGTTTTATTCAATCTAGTGAAGAGAGAGATCACTGCTAGATTTAGAATTACCAAGAGTAAAGAGAGTTCAGAGGGTGAGCCATGAGATAGCGGAGTGCCCCCTTTCCCTTCCGATAGATATCTCCTATCTCCATATTCCCTAAGTTTTAAGCAACCATATGTGGCGTGAGACGTCGAGAGAATTCTCCGCTGGGACCTCGTAGGGGGTTAGGGCCCTTTTACCAGGAGGAAGGATTAGATCTACTTTTAGGAATTGGTTATATCTTTGGGATCCCTATAGTTTTAAGCAATCATATGTGGTGTGAGGCGTCGAGAGAATTCTCCGCCGGGACCTCGTAGGGGACTGGTTATCGGCGACCTGGAGGCAAGAGCCGTTATACCTTAAAGATACCCACGACTCATTGTTTTCGTTTTGAAACACTTGTAATCTACATTTAACACCCGAATCCTAGGGGAGCATTGTTCGGATACCTCACTTTTATTGATTGATAACTCTTTTCCTTTTTATTCCCTGCGCACTTGTAGTGACACTCTTAGGTTTGGCCATTAGATCATCACACACTACAATCATTAGGCTAGATAACAAGAGAGGAGCTATTACTAGTACTTATGTTCCCTGTGGTTCGACAACCCGACCCTTTAGGTCCACTTTTATTACTTGACGACCCGTGCACTTGCGGTAACGCAAGGGGTTGACACATCACCCTGTGTTACGGAACACGCGATCATTTTGATTTTGAAATGCATGCGTAATTTGATTCATGTCATATTGCTCGTTGCGTGACTATTGATGTGCGGTGAAAACCCGTTAATTATCAAATGCTAATGTGCAGTGAAAACCCGTTGGTTCTTGAGAACTTGCTCGTGGTGAAAACCCATTAGATCTCGGCAATTAATGTGCGGTGAAAACATGTTAATACGTCACTTTCTAATCAACTCTTATCCATTATAGTGAAAAGTATCTACAGGATTTTATGTCTCATTATTAAAACCCTAAGGGATTATTGCCCAAGTACTCCCATTGTATCCAACAATTGTCTAAATTCTTAATCGACTTCTTGGTTCCCTTTTAATTTTTCAAATAGTAGTTTATTTGATTCTCACCCAACGTTTTAAGGCTAGATATCATTTGCTAAAGTTAGTCCTAATTTTCTTACTCCCCGTGGTTTGACAACTCGGCCTTTCATCGGGTCCACTTTACTACTTGACGACCAGTGTACTTGTGGTGACGCAAAGAACGTGTCACCTAACCGCCTTGCCTCTTGAAAGTAGCAGAAAAAAATCCCTATGAAATATGTCAAGACGGCATTTACAAATAGAAATTGGGGCTTCACACGAGCATCCACATGACCATCCACAAGGTCGTGTACTGTAGTCACACGGAAGTGTGAAAATTTCATACGACCATAAATAGTGATTTTGCTACATTACTTTTGCTACAGTGAATTGCTACATTAGTTTTGCTAAAGTGATTTCTCCCGAAATCTTTCCTTGAGTCCACAAGGTCGGGCACACCCCGTGTTGTAGAGCGTGTGGTTTTCTGTCCTTTGAAATCCTTAAAAACCTTCTTTAATTTGCACGCATAACTGGGACATGGACGTACTACTGCTTTCTTGTCCTTCCGGTTCATGTAATGACTTGGAAACTTTCGAAAGTTGGCAACACCTCCATGTATATGAACACAACTCCTATCTTGGTCTTGAAACGTGCCATCACGCCCTATCTTTGCTTCTTTCTCATACTTCACACCTCCAAGGCATTGTTTGCACAAAAGAACACAAAATACACTTCATCAGTGATAACATCTCATAAAAATGATGCTCAATGCATATAAATGATATTAGAAAATATGTATAACCAAGGGCTTATCAAGGGTATTAGTCGTAAGCCAAACCGTAAGGCACGTGATCAACAAAAACCCCACTCTTTACGGCCAAAGCTTACGGCCGTAAACGGCTTGTAAATATGAAGCCATTTAAGACTTTGGGGAGTTTTATGAAAGAAGAGCTTTTTGGAGAAACAGATCGAGAGATAAGGAGGCTAAGGTTTAAAAGCGATAACGTAGCTGTGAGGCTTGAGGTGACGGATCATTATCCAAGATAGGGAAGATCTTGTTAGCACTCCTCTCCATCATCATCATCTGCCCCCAAGCGCCGGTGTCTTCAAGAAGGGTCATTTGACAAACTTCAAGGGGAATTTCCCGCCAACTATTCATCACAAAATCTAAAGGGAGTGTTGGTTATTTGATGTTGACAAACATGAATTTGAATGCTTGTATGATTTTTTATTGCACCATAAGGAGCTAAATCTCCATTGGGGACTTGGACATGAAACCCTCGGGTCTATTTGTGTTTGATTCCTTTTATGCTTCTTAATGTTATTTGATGTTAAGATTTTGATCTTGAAATGTCATGTGCTCAATTCTAGTCTTGGAATTGTCCATTTTTTTGGTTGATTGAATGCTAATGTGTGGTGAGAAACCCGTTAGTGTATCGCTGTTCAAGGTCAAAGAGGGTTGAGATAGTGAGCCTGTAGGTAGAGGAGCGTCCTCTTTTGCTTCCACCTAGGTCATCCTACCTTAGCATTCCGTATCAAGTTTGGTGATCTTGGCCGGTGGGAAGTATCGAGTCAAGAATTTCTCGGCCAGCTGTGCCCAACTTGTGATAGATCCCGCCGGCAAGTAACTTAGCCATTGCTTGACCCTTTCTCGCACTGAAAACGGGAATAGTCGGAGGCGAACCGCGTCCTCGGACACATTATTCGCCTTGAAAGTGTCACAAATTTCCAAAAAGCTTGACAAATGTGCGTATGGGTCCTCATCTTGAAACCCATCAAATTGGCACATCTGCTGCACCATTTGGATGAAATTGGGCTTCAGTTCGAAATTGTTGGCCGCAACTGGGGGTCGAACAATACTCGACCCAGATCCCTATAAATTAGGCCGGGCGTAATCTGAAATGCTCCTCTGATTTCCAGCCATGTTTTCCTCTTGGTCCACTTCAACACTTACTTCCACTGACCCGGTTTCCCTTAAGTGAATTTGTCGCTCTCCGATGAAATGTCCGCTCAATATCTGGATCTGGAGACGCAAGATGGGAAGAATTCCCCCGGGTCATGCACTGCACCTGCACAAACACCAAAAGAAACAGATGAGATATGAATTTTCAAGCTCAAAGCAAAAAGAGAAAAGAATAATAAACAGCTTAAGTAAGAACAAAAAAAACAGAATACGAAAAACAACAAAAACAAAGAAATGAAACTAAAAGCAAAATAAAAACGGTTAGAATACTAAGACTGTACGTATTCTTAGAAGTTGCCAGTCCACGGCAACGGCGCCAAAAACTTGGTACGCCCTTGCGTAACCGCAAGTGCACGGGTCGCACAAGTAGTAAAGTGTACCCTTTGGGTCGGATAGTCGAATCCACAGGGACTGTTATAGCTTCTAATACTAACGTCCTACTTAATATCTAACCAAATAGAAGATGAAGGAATTGACTTTGGATTTACTTCGAGGAAGTTAAGGGAATGGGAAATTCACCAAGGGAAGATTTAGGTTTGACTCGATGAAGGAGATGGGGCCCCGGGGTTGGGTTTCCGACGTTCACTAACTCGGTCTTTCTCAGTATTTAACAGCGAAGTCTTCAGTTCTAAACCTAGTTTTGCTATAAGCATATGGTTTCTAGCACTGCCGAGCCCTAAGTTGAACTCCCACTGCTTGCAACAATCAATAACGATTCACAAGCCAAGATATTAGAACCTAACTACCAAGCATCAAGCACTAAACAACATACGAGATAGCCAATAACCTTGATTTATTGAAAGGAACAAGGCATTCAAAATACTGCAAGTAAAGACAATGAGTTCAAGCTACAACGTCATACAACTAACCCCGGGGCTCCCTTAAGAGTTTAGCCCCTCATGATGACAACCAACAAATATAATGCCAAAGAAATTAAAAGACAAGGAATTGAAAACTTCCTAATTTCTTGCATCCTTGAGGTTGCCGAAGGATCTACAATGCCGTGTAATCTCCTCCCGATCGGCCTACCATAAGCTTGGCATACCCTTGATAAAGTGGAGGATGAACCCCCAAAGCTCTCCCTTTCTTTCTCCCAAAGTTCACCCACCAAAACTCCCCTTAGAAACTGAGTTTCTAGGGTTTTAAAGTCTTCTCGATGTGAGCACGCGCGTGCTGAAGCCGTGCTTCAAGCCGTGCAGATTACGGCCAAATAACTCTTCAGAAAACTCACAAACCTGTAGTCTGCACAGGGAACAGCACAGGCGTGCTTAGACCGTGCTGAGGTTTTCACGACTGTGCTCAGCGAACTCTGCCTGTGCTGATCTGTTTCTGCATTCTCCTGTAATTTTCACGGGAAGCAGCACGGGCGTGCTTCGACCGTGCTGAGGTTTTCACACCCGTGCTCAGCGGACTCAGGTTGTGCTGAATTGTGGTTGAACTTTCCTGCACTTTGCACGGGAAATAGCACGGGCGTGCTCAAGCCGTGCTGAGCTTGATGAGGTTTCTTCTAAGTCCTTTAACTTCTAAAATTGTTCCAAAAACGCTTCTTCTTACTTCAGGACTTTGATATCTGCATGACGAGCAACGAATACCTCAAATAGCACCGTACTTGGAGAATTACAGCCAAAATATTAAATAATGATGAGGGTAAATTATGCAATACATATATATGAAATGCGCTCATCAAATACCCCCAACCTTATTCCCCTACTAAAGTGATGAGTGCATGACCTCTGATCTCAACAAATTAAAGGAGTTTCTGAGAACTAGTGACTTAGTCAATTGAAGGCTTGTGAAAGATTTTACTCTTACTCCGTACTACAGTGCGTGTGTGTCGCCTCCTGGAGCATGACAAAACTGTTCTTGAGGGAGCTAGTACGAGCTCTTTTTTTTTCTCAAAATTTTCACTATTGATTCCTAAATTGGGTAGTAGCTTCATACACCCTAGCGGCAGCCATTTCACTTGGTAGGTCATCAAAAATGATATTTGTGATGCCTAAAATCCGACTACTCAAGTGCGGCTTTCGCTTTTTCTAAAGTGATAGCTCTTTCTACCAACTTTCACACAAAAATTGACAGGGCATCCAAAATGGAATCCGACTTGTCACAAAATTCTAGCTTTTATTAATTTTGAGTTTGGAGTCAACTTCTAATTTTTTCAGCCTTATAAACTAGCCCTTCCTCTAACATAGTAACAACACAACAGAAGGCTAAGTGTTAGCATTTGGGTTTCCAAAGTAAGAGCAAAATAAAACTTTAAGTTCAACAAAAGTGCACTAATAAACACAAAAACTCCTAGCTTAGCAATTCTCAACCAAAACAATTTTCATAGATCGTCCTAAGTCATGCACAACATCTAGGAGACAAATACACAACCCTCCCCCACACTTGAATGAAACATTGTCCTCAATGTTTCAAGATTTAATCATGCAAAGCAAAGACAATAATTACAAGTAAAAGTGAGGGTTGGGAATTTTCACCAAGTTAAAGGAGAGGTGCCGAAGAAAAATTCGATGGCACACAAGGGCGGGTGTTGATCGCCAAGTAGGGAGGAGTCGTTTGAGACAACCATCAAGAAAGACAGTCAATAAATCCTGAGATACACATGCAAGCATTAGAGACAGACAATAAACAAAAAGACAAAGATCACACTAAAAAGAGATCAGTTTAGTAGGGGACTCCCCTTGCTAACTGACTCAAGAAAAACAACAGACAACAAAAGTAAAAACAAAGAACACAAAACAACAACAACAACAACAAAATAGAACATCAAAACCCGGCGCTCTCAGAATCAGAGTCAGACTCCGATGGAAGGTCGGTGGTGTCGACGCCGACACTCCGGGACATAGAAGGTCCAGCGGCACGACGAGGAGGTGGGGACAGGGTGACATCGAGGTGAGAGGCCAACCGCTGCATGCTCCGGATCATCCATCGCCGGAAAAAAGGAGAGCCCGCTGGAGGAGAGTCCTGAGTGTGGGTGGAAGCGCGAGTGCGTGGGGTGCGAGGAGACGATGGGCCGGCAGCAGGGGGAGAATCAGGGACACTGGTAGCAGGGGGACTCGGTGTCCGGGTGCCCCGGGAGGTGGACGTGGATCGCAAGCATCCCCATCGCCCGGAGTGTGTCCACGGACACGAGAAGTATGCCACCTACCATCCGCATCGCACGTGTGCCTCCCTGGAGTCCCATCCCCCGAATCAGCAGTGTGATGTAGGACCCGCAGAAAATGGCGCCGAGTCGGGAGTCCTGTCCCTGATGCTGGATGCTAAAAGCCACCTCGTAGCCTAGGTGCATTTGGAATCTATCCAGCATGCTCAGCAAGAAGTCGAAGTCGCGGCGACTAACGACTCCGGTGCTGTCTCCCCGCCCTGTGATCGAATGACTGAGAATAAAGTGAATGTACCTGAGGGCTGGGAGACGAAGAGATGAGGCCTTGGACCGGCGGGGGTTGTACTCCCGGTCCGTGCTCAGACGCTGCCAACAAGCCTCCTGGTACTCGCCGGGTGGTCGGGCTACGAGGAGGGCGTCGTACTCCGGGGTCCTGGTGAACTCCTCATCGTACAAGCCCAGTCTGATAGAAAACTCTGTCAGACTCATCCGATGTAGCTCGCCTAGCGCATGGAACTGTACTGTGCCGGCGCGGTGGTAGCTGACAGGGCCTCGGGACAGCTCGAAGGTCGCAAGGACCTCCAAAGACAACTCCAGGTAGCCGGGGTCGGTGATGGAGAGCAGTCTCGTCCAGGCGCCCCCGCCGAGGTAGCGGCACACGTCTGCCTCCAAGCGCACCTCGCGGAGGACCTCCCAATCTATGGCTCGCATCTCGCCAAACCGCTTCGCGCTCAAGCGGTCGTGGCGCTCCTGGTGGATGGGAGTACCGAAAGCTGGCGCACGGGGAGCGACTGGGGTCGATGACTCCCCTCTAGCTCTCTTCGAAGAAGGGACAGCTGTAGTAGCCTTTCTCGGCATGATCTGTCGAGAGAAAAAAAATAATAAACAGTTAAGATCAACAGTGAAACACGGGCATGCTTCAAATCTGCACGCCCATGTAATTCAAAATATAGGGTTTCTCACGAGCACGGGCGTGCTGAACAGGCACGCCCGTGCTTCCGTGCAATTCCAGATCTCAAATCAGAGCACGGCCGTGCTTGAGTGAACACGGCCGTGCTGCCAAAATCCATCTTCGGCTCCGACGGACTCTAACTCGAAAATCGACGGAACAAAATTGTTTAAACTCAATCAAAAACACCCTAGATGTCTCTAACGATGAATTTAGATGTTTTCAAGAAGAATAATATCATCAAGGCAAAGATTTATAAATAAAACACAGAACTAGAGCTCGTCGGCTTACCAAAAGTGTTGAAGAAGGAGTAGAAGCGATGAAACTCCGAGAAACCACGGCAACCACCCGAAAATTCACGAAAAACGCAAGAAAATGAAAGCCCAAAGGAAGAGAGTCGCCGGTAAAAAGAAAGAAAGGGTGAACGGCGCGTTTAAAAAGGAGAAAATTGCAGGAAGAGTGACCGTCGCGCTGAGCACCGCCTCAGCACGGCCGTGCTGTGCCCGTGCTTAAGTGAATTCAACGAAAAATGAAGAACACGGCACGTCCGTGACGCGTGCACGGGTAGCGTGCTCAGGGATTCAGCATGGCCACGGCACGGCCGTGCTTCTCCCCGTGCTGATTGGAAATGATCAAACCTCGGAAAGCTCGTGAATTTCACCCCCCATCGGCACGGGGGTGCAATGGCCGTGTTGGGCCTGGAACCTTCCCTCATGAAGCAAAACACGCCGGATTCGAAACAAAACACAACAAAAAACACAAAAACACACAAAACAACAACCACAACAAAGAAATAACAAAGAAATGAAACCAATCGGGTTGCCTCCCGATAAGCGCTCTTTTAACGTCACTAGCTTGACGGGTCTAGTCACATCTCAGGATGGTTCAAAGACATACCTTTCCTCTTGGTGCCCCGTGCACCAACATTCAATGAAAGGACAAAAAGAATTTATCAGAAATGCCTCACCAAAGCTGAGATCATTAGTGGGATTACATTTCGGGGCAGAGGCTTGTTGTTTTTTCCTTTCCTCTACCTTTTGCCACCATGTCTGGGCCTTTAACCCCCTGCCTTTCCTTCTTTTAGCCCTCCTTTCTGGTTGACCAATGTTCGATGGTGTAGCAGCGATGGCTTCCTCTTGGTCTATGAGCTCTTCATCTGGGGGTTCCTCACCTAGTAAATCAGTAAGATGATCCTTTTGCCAAATTTCCTCCACACAATCACAAATAATGTCATTAGTAGCGTCTAGGAAATAGCAAGAATCATCAAATGCCATGGGGTGTCTCATAGCTTCCTTCAGCTTGAATACAACTTCTTCATCCCCCACTCTTAAGGTTAGGCGACCATCCTTCACATCAATAATGGCTTGTGAAGTAGCGAGGAATGGCCGCCCAAAAATGAGAGGTACCTCAGCCCGTTCGTCCAAATCCAGAACAACAAAATCTACCGGGAATATGAATTTGTCTACCTTCACCAAAATGTCCTCAACAATTCCCAAAGGTTGGCGGGTGGAGCGATCAGCAAGCTGGAGCGTCATTTGGGTAGGCTTGAGTTCCCCCAACCCTAACTTCTGAAAAATCTTTAATGGCATCAAATTGATGCTTGCTCCTAAATCAGCCAACGCCTTTTCATCCATCATCCCTCCAATTGTGCACGGGATGATGAAACTTCCCGGATCTTTTTCCTTCTTGGGAATTTTATTTGAGATGATGGCAGAACATTCCTCACTCAAGGTGACCGTCGAAACTGCTTCCAATTTCCTCTTATTAGTCAATAATTCCTTGAGGAACTTGGCATACTTCGGCATCTGGGAGAGAGCTTCCACGAATGGAACATTGATGTGCAATGTTTTAAAC
The DNA here is from genome assembly GCA_902712375.1 of Dioscorea dumetorum. Classification (NCBI taxonomy): domain Eukaryota; kingdom Viridiplantae; phylum Streptophyta; class Magnoliopsida; order Dioscoreales; family Dioscoreaceae; genus Dioscorea; species Dioscorea dumetorum. Next base: position 223,124 of record CACTHL010000726.1, on the reverse strand, counting down.
ATCTCCAGAAACTTCTTGAACTGTGCCTCCTATTGGTCCTTCTTGAGTTTTGCTGGATAAGGCAATGTAGGCTTATAGTCTGCTACCACGTCTTTCCCCTTGCCCTTATCCTTTCTCCCCAAGCTTTCCCCTGAATCTTTATCCTGAACTTCCACTTCTAATTCTTGTGGGGATTCTTGCTGTGCTTGTGGAGCTGAGGGTTCCAGTTCCCTGCCACTTCTCAAAGTGACTGCCTTGAGGGACTACCGGGGATTAATTTCCGTATTACTCGGTAGAGCGCCCTGGGGTCGTTCAGCAAGAGTCTTGGCGATCTGTGCAACCTGACGCTCAAGGTTCTGTAAAGAGGCCTGCTGATTCCTCATCATCTCTTCATGCCCTGTGATTCGGGCATCATTAGCTTGAATGTATTGAACAAGGAGCGCTTCAATAGAAGATCCTTTCTGTTCTGGTGGTGAAGGCCTCGAAAATTGAGGCTGAGTCTGCTGCTGCTGCTGTTGCTGAGGGGGGCTGCTGCTGCCCCTGATTCTGGTCTTTCCAAGAGAAATTTGGGTGATTCCTCCACCCTGGGTTGTAGGTGTTGCTGTAAGGGTTATTGGTATACCGCTGATTCTGACCAATGAAATCCACTTGCTCAGCGGTAATAACTCCCTCAGATGAACAACTGGGCCCTGCTTGGTTTGCCCAACTATCGGTATTCATGTTCAGCGCTGGAGGTTGGACTTGCATTGTGTCCAACCTTTTAGAGATGGCTTCCACTTGTGCTGCCAAAGTAGTAAGCACATCTACCTCATAAAGTCCGGCTGTCTTCACCGGCTTATTCCTCTCAGAACTCCACTGGTAGCCATTAGATGCCATGTCTTCTATGAGGTTATGTGCTTCTTCTGGTCTCTTGCTGCACAAAGAACCTCTCGCTACCGCATCTAGCATTTGCTTCGTCGCCACATTCAGTCCATTGTAGAAAATCTGGATTTGCATCCATTCCACTATCCCATGTTGTGGACACTTCCTCAGTAATTCCATGTACCTTTCCCAAGTGTCATACAAGGTCTCTGATTCTACTTGTCGGTAAGAGGAAATATCACTTCTGAGTTTGGTGATCTTGGCCGGTGGGAAGTATCGAGTCAAGAATTTCTCGGCTAGCTGTGCCCAACTTGTGATAGATCCCGCCGGCAAGGAACTTAGCCATTGCTTGGCCCTTCCTCGCACTGAAAACGGGAATAGTCGGAGGCGAACCGCGTCCTTGGACACATTATTCGCCTTGAAAGTGTCACAAATTTCTAAAAAGCTTGACAAATGTGCGTATGGGTCCTCATCTTGAAACCCATCAAATTGGCACATCTGCTGCACCATTTGGATGAAATTGGGCTTCAGTTCGAAATTGTTGGCCGCAACTGGGGGTCGAACAATACTCGACCCAGATCCCTCTAAATTAGGCCGGGCGTAATCTGCAATGCTCCTCTGATTTCCAACCATGTTTTCCTCTTGGTCCACTTCAACACTTACTTCCACTGACCCGGTTTCCCTTAAGTGAATCTGTCGCTGTCTCCGATGAAATGTCTGCTCAATATCTGGATCTGGAGACGCAAGATGGGAAGAATTCCCCCGGGTCATGCACTGCACCTGCACAAACACCAAAAGAAACAGATGAGATATGAATTTTCAAGCTCAAAGCAAAAAGAGAAAAGAATAATAAACAGCTTAAGTAAGAACAAGAAAAACACAAGAACAAAAAAAACATAATACGAAAAACAACAAAAACAAAGAAATGAAACTAAAAGCAAAATAAAAACGGTTAGAATACTAAGACTGTCCGTATTCTTAGAAGTTGCCAGTCCCCGGCAACGGCGCCAAAGACTTGGTACGCCCCTTGCGTAACCGCAAGTGCACGGGTCGCACAAGTAGTAAAGTGTACCCTTTGGGTCGTGTAGTCGAATCCACAGGGACTGGTATAGCTTCTAATACTAACGTCCTACTTAATATCTAACCAAACAGAAGATGAAGGAATTGACTTTGGATTTACTTCGAGGAAGTTAAGGGAATGGGAAATTCACCAAGGGAAGATTTAGGTTTGACTCGATGGAGGAGATGGGGTCCCGGGGTTGGGTTTCCGACGTTCACTAACTCGGTCTTTCTCGGATTTAACAAAGAAGTCTTCGCTCTAAACCTAGTTATGCTATAAGCATGTGGTTTCTAGCGCCGCCGAGCCCTAAGTTGAACTCCCACTGCTTACAACAATCAATAACGATTCACAAGCCAAGATATGAGAACCTAACTACCAAGCATCAAGCACTAAACAACATACGAGATAGCCAATAACCTTGATTTATTGAAAGGAACAAGACATTCAAAATACTGCAAGTAAAGACAATGAGTTCAAGCTACAACGTCATACAACTAACCCCGGGGCTCCCTTAAGAGTTTAGCCCCTCATGATGACAACCAACAAATACAATGCCAAAGAAATTAAAAGACAAGGAATTGAAAACTTCCTAATTTCTTGCATCCTTGAGGTTGCCGAAGGATTTACAATGCCGTGTAATCTCCTCCCGATCGGCCTACCATAAGCTTGGCATACCCTTGATGAAGTGGAGGATGAACCCCCAAAGCTCTCCCTTTCTTTCTCCCAAAGTTCGCCCACCAAAAGTCCCCTTAGAAACTGAGTTTCTAGGGTTTTAAAGTCTTCTCGATGTGAGCACGGGCGTGCTGAAGCCGTGCTTCAAGCCGTGCAGATTACGGCCAAATAACTCTTCAGAAAACTCACAAACCTGTAATCTCCGCACGGGGAACAAAGACGGGCATGCTTAGACCGTGCCGAGGTTTTCACGACCGTGCTCGGCGAACTCGCCTGTGCCGATCTCGTGGCCGTATTCTCCTGTAATTTTCACGGGAAGCAAGACGGGCGTGCTTCAACAATGCTTGAGGTTTTCACACCCGTGCTTAGCGGACTCAGGCTGTGCTGAATTGTGGTTGAACTTTCCTGCACTTTGCACGGGAAACAGCACGGGGGTGCTCAAGCCGTGCTGAGCTTGATGAGGTTTCTTCTAAGTCCTTTAACTTCTAAAATTGTTCCAAAAACGCTTCTTCTTACTTCAGGACTTTGATATCTGCATGACGAGCAACGAATACCTCAAATAGCACCGGACTTGGAGAATTACAGCCAAAATATTAAATAATGATGAGGGTAAAGCATGCAATACATATATATGAAATGCGCTCATCATGCATTGCAAGAAGCAACAATATCTAAAGCTTTTAGTAAAATTTACAATGGAAAGTCTAGCCATGTTGGTTTGAGACATGCTAATGGCATAATTGCAGTTGTCTATATTTGGTCTAAAGAAAATCTTGTTGATCTATTGACAAAAGGACTCTTGAGAGATGGAATAGCTAGCACTACAAGTGTAATGGGTCTAAAGCGTTTTTAATTTATCATCAATAATGAGAGCCACACCTTTGTTATTGTCTAGCAATTCTAAAGGTTTAACAACTTATTGATGATTGATAAGCAAGAACTTGGTGTTATGCAAAAGGGTGCGATTATTTGGTACCCTTAATGAAGAAAATATTTGGTTTAAGAATAATAAAACTTCACCTATGTAAACACATGAAGTCGTGCCACTTCAATCAAAGTTTAAGAGAGCTACAAACTTAGGAAGTGTTTATGAAATAGGACGTAGCATGAGGCCATATTAGTCTTGCTAAAGCTCATAATGATTGAGACAAGAAAGACTTATTGCTCATGTGTGTGATATATCTAATTTTAACAAAAAAGAAGCCTAGGCTTAAGCTATGTAATAGGCACCTTTGATTTCATTAGAATTTCAATGTATTTATACTAAAGTAAAAGTTTAAGTTGAAAGACTAAAACCTTTTACTTATGCATGAAATAGGTTCTCTTAATATTATAAAGCTAAGTAAGGGATTGTTAGTTACCTTTAAAAATTAGCTGCATAAACTAATTAAGCTAATGTAGCAAAAGGACACATGAAAGTTAGTTAAACTATTACATTGTTTCACTTGAAATGAAACATTGCATTGTTTCACTTGAAATTAGTTTTGTTAAACATCTATAAATATTAAAGCTTTGACAAAAATTATATATAAATTTATAATTATTCTTTTCTTTTCTCTTCATTCTTGTTCTTGCCACAAGCTTTCATTTCTACTCTCTTTCTTAGGAATTTCTGTGTTGTTATTGAAATAGAAATTGCTATTAGATTTTGTTAATCTTAGAGGATATTGTCACAAATCCACAACAATTAATGTGGACAACATTATTCTAAGTATGCAAAGCCAATTCTCTTGTTTGATATTTTCCTTACTAATTTCCTAACAATAAGTGCCCCTGCTCCCACCTATCGAACAATTTAATGCTTTTTCAAAGGGTAGCCAAATATGAAGGTGCACCGATCGGGTGCTACCTAAGGCAATGAATGTCCACTACATATGCACATAGAAAATTTATATGAATTATATCGAGCTAATAAGTCCCCCTGGTATGCAACCATAGAGAGAGATATACAACTCCTCCAATAGAAAACCCATGTGGCATCTATTTGAATAATAATATGAATTGTACCTAGGCTTGAGAATAATGAGTTAACAGCATTGCTACAATACCAAAGTGAAAGGTTTTGATCCTACTTTTGCCCACAACCATCCCCTACCATGTGACAATTCCTTCAACTATAGGTTGTAAATAAAAAAATAAATAAATCAAATGCAACTTTCGAATGGCATAAGCCAATCTCTAATTAATAACTTAGGCTGTATTTGATTGCACTTCTTTTTCTCTTAATTCATTTTTAGAAACTTTTCTTAAATATTCATTTATTAAACAAATAAGTAAAATTTAAAAAAATATCTAGTTGGTACTCATCCTTTGCACTATGTGGCTTAGGCGTTGGTGTGAAAAAAAGAAGAATATATGAACATTAACGAACACTTGTGAAAGCATTGGAAAGGAGAGAAGGAAAATGGCGACGAGGAGAAGAAGAAAGTGTTCAAAAGTTTCACTTCCATGAACTTCACCAAGTAATTAAAAGGTCTTTGGAAAATTAAAATTGAAACTAGAAAAATGGGAAGAGCTGAAAAGTCACAGTTTTATTTATTATTATTGTTATTATTATTTAAATTTTGAATGTAGGGTTTTCTTAGCACCAAAGTATGTTGTGTTGAAAAGTATTGAATGGCACAAGCTAACAATTGCGACTCATCTACTTTGGCAATATGTCTGTGGTTATCAAGAAGTCCTTTAAAAAATTGATTGACTTGCGGCCACAACAAAAAGTAGTGTGTGAGGAGAGGACCAACTAAATTAGGATTCTGTATATATATATATATATAATGAAAACAAAATATTTATGGAAAAATAAGATTTGTTCTTTTTGTATTTTAAGCTATCAAGCCAGTCATTTTCAAAATTATTAGTTCTAAAAGTAAGTGATTATACTTACTGACGCTTATTTCTAAAAAGCCAGAGAGGGCAAATAATGTTTTGCTACTTATTGATGATATATTAGACATTTATATGTATATTTTTCGGACTATATATTGTCGTTATCAATTCTCTTTATCTTAGAATTTGATATCTCAACTCAAACTCAAAAATCATTATAAACTCCAAAAATATGAAAATCTTCACATGAGGAAGAAGAAGGAAATAAGCACATTTAAATTGTGAAATTAACTTTTGGAATCTATAAAAGAGAGCAAGTCCTTAAAAGTGGATTGCATTTGTGTTCATATCTCTGAGATGCATGAGTGATCATTGTCCTTTTACTTCCCTCGTGAACCAAATAAACAGCCAACAATTTTTGTGGAAAATAAAGAAGATTTGGTCGTTTTCCTTTTCATTTTCCTTCCTCACAATGGCGTGATATATCAAGGATTTCTTTCTTGTTTGACAGGGATGCCCAATCATCATAAACAATTTTTAGCGTGCTCAACTTGGATCGTTTAGGGCGTGCTCCATTAGGAAAAATACAAATACTACTACTACTACTAATAATAATAATAATAATAATAATAATAATTAAAAAACAAAAATAATAGTTGCCTTTAATTTATGGGTGTTTAACAAAACAGATAAAAGAGATGACCTGACCCGAGAAAAAAAAATCTTTATAATTTTTTTTTTTACTCCAATAGATTTATTTTGGATTGGGGTTTTTTTAAACCCAAATGAACTTCAGTTCCTTGTATATTGGGTTACTTCAAAGCATAATAAAATCGAACCAAATCAAATGATATAATAAAATAAAAAATATTTATTTAATAATTTTAAAATAATTAAAGCATATTAATTCTATTTAAAGATTTAAAATTTATAATTATAAGTAGGTTTCCTAATTGTTTTAAAAAATCAAAAACAACAAAGTGTTTTTAAAAAATCAAAACCAGAGAAAAACTTTTGGATTTTTGTAAATTATTTTAAAAACAACAAGAAAAATGGAGAACAAATTTTAAAATTTTGAATTTGAAAATTTTGAATATATGAATATACGAACAATTAAAATAAAAACAAAAAACCTTAATACTAATTCCGTCCAAGGGTTTTTATTCTTGTGCCACTTTTTAATATAGGCCTCATGGATCTCACCCATTACTATAGAAGCTAGGCTCACCATGTGAGCCATCTTTGTCGACCTATAAAAGTTGGTTTTAAAAATCAAGGCTCATTTCAAGCTTAGGTGAGCATTGATAATTATGTATTTTTCATGAGTTTTCTCTCTCTTATATAAATTCTTGTATAATTTTATACTAAAGATATGATTTAACTAGCCATACAGAAGTGGAAGGCTTACGATATCATATTATGATGTGGGCAACTTGTGCAGCAAAAATAGCAAGATATTGTGATTATATTACAATATGGATATGTCTATATTATAACAATTCCCAACATCAAGCTTATGTTTGAACTATTTATATAAATATTATAAAACATTAAACATATGCATTATTGTGTGATTATTAGTTCTAACCATATTCATTTTAAGTCCCTTTTTCACAAAAGATATTATTATATTTATTCATTAAAATTATTTGGTTATTAAATTATTGTAAAAATATATAGGAATATAAATTTCTAAAACACTTGAATCAAACAAATATTTTTATTTTTGTTTTCAAAAATTGATTTTAAAATATTTTTGCAAATGAGTTTTTCTGTGTTTTTTAAATATGTTTCCAAAATACTTTCGGCCAAAACAAGTTATTTTATATTTTTAATTTCAAAACTTGTTCTAATAATCAACTTTATAAAATTATTCTAAAAACATAAAAACAAAAACATAATCAAACAACCTCTAACTTTATCAAAGTTTCTAGTGGCAATAGAGCGGTTTTTTATTATAATAATATCTAACTCCTATCACAGTGAAAAAAACTTGAACCAAAACCAATCTATATTTGTTGGGTGTAATAACAAATCTTATTAAACTTGGATCCGAAATTATTTACTCTGATTAGTTTTATTAAGGTTAACATTATGCCAAAATTGAACTAAACCAACTTCATAGAATGTTAGGGCTTGTTTGATTGCTATTTTTGAGAAAAGTTTTTTTATTTTTGAAAATAAAAAGGCGAAAAAATTTGTTTAATAATGTGTTTATTCTAAATTGTTTTAAGAAAATAAACAACAAAAATAAAACAGGAGAACAACTTCCAGTTAAATTTTGTTTTTTCCAAATTTTACATTTAAAAACAACAAGAATAAAATTGATAAATTTGAAATCTATACAATAACAATAAGGATAAACAGAAAGCCCCAATCCCAATTCCATTTAGGGTGTCTCTTTTTCTCTCTTTTAACATAGGCTTTCATACAAACCTTCAAGGTAATGGCTTGTAGTATATATAGCATGTTGCATTATTTATACTTATACATGACAAAGTATTTAGAGAATGGGAAAATATAAATATTGATAAAGTAAATTATTTAAATAGGTGCTCAAATTCAAAAGTGGAGGGTTCTGGAAACTCCTAATGTGGGTGATTTGTCAAGTCCATTGGAGGAAATTAAGTGCAATTGAAAGTGGTGAGACATTGTAATTATATTATAAATTGGATGTGACTTCATTATAATAATTTTGACATTATGACTAGATGACAAATTAGATGTCGCTATATTATAATAATTTTGAACATTTAACTTATGCTTAAACTATTTATATAAATTTTATTGAATGTTAAGCATATGTATTATAATTTCATTTCGAGTTCTACTTATATTCATCTTAAATTTATTTTTATAAAATATATATTATTATATTTATTCATCAAAGCCATATGGTTACTAAATTATTGTAAAAACAATATCAATTACATAAAGAACTGAATCATACATATTTTTTATAATTTTTGCTTTGCAAACCTATTTTTAAAGGCTTTTCCAAATGACTTTTTCAGTTTTTATGTTTTTAGATGCTTTTTCAAAGTACTTTCACTCAAACACATGTTTCTATTTTTTAATTTCAAAATTTATTCCAAAAATCAATTTTATAAAATTGTTCTAAAGACATAAAAGTAAATGTAGCAAATAGAGCCTTAGTATTATTTTCTTCGGTTGGTGTTTGGATTGGTTGAAAAGAATTTAATATTAAATGTGAAATAAAAGTAAAATATGAATGATGGCCAATTGAATGGGTGTGATAAAAAGAAAGTAGCAAAAAATAGAGGCAACACAAGGGACCCAATAACTGAATAGATGGTAATGCCATTATGTGAGGTGTGATGAGTTATCTATGTTGTCAAAATAAAATAAAATACTATAGGGAAAATAATAAAGGATACTGAGAAAAAGGACAAATGTCTTGTTCTATTTCATTTCTTATTCATCTTATCAACCAAACTTGTGTGGAAGATAAAATTCTTGTTGTATTTTTATTTTGTTATTATCTCTAACACTTTAAAAAAAAAATTAGAACATATAAATTTATAAAAAAAAAAAGCAGAATAAGGCAGCCTGACAGAAAGCTCTTCTTGTGGTTAGAATCCATGAAACATTCATATTTTGATTTGGAGTCACTCCATTATTTTTAATGTCGTCGAGATCTAGATTTATTTTTTAAAAAAAAAACACGCTTTATATATCTTTATTTTTTAAACTCTAGTGTCTAATAATTAAAAGCATTATGAAATTTTAACAAAAAAATGTCATTTTTACTAACCCTTTTCCAGTGAGATTTTTTTAATCTTATTTTTTTAATTAATAATAAATTTGTACAAAAATATCAAGGGGTCTTAGAAAATTTAACAAATTTCTTGGGCAAGTGCAAACTTATTTAAAGTCCAGGTTTATCCAGAAGCCTTTAAGCAATGGACAAGGACCAAGTTAGGCTATGGTGGCATATATATATATATATATATATATATTTCTATATTTGAACATGTGATTCATATGATCGTGTTGAAATTTGCCCTTTTTTTCTTTTGTGGCTATTACATTGTTGTACACATGCGTGCCCACTATTTCATTTATTCACCTTTTTTATAGTTTAACAACTTAAAAAAGAACAAACACATGCAAATTTGTTAATGATATTCGTCATTGGTATTTAAATTTTTCATATATAATGGCAATTATTTTTTATTTATATCTTAAAAGAAATGTTAAATTTATATGCAAAATGCCAAATGTATGGGCAAGCTTCTATGTTATTTGATTAACCATACACTTTGCACACCCATTCACTCAAAAACATTTATAAGATGATAGGGAAACTGATATATGTAACACCGAAAAATTAATGTGTTTACACCTTCGAACATAATTGCACTTATATGTATATATTGTTGTAAAATACATAAATAGTATACGTTTACTATAGAAAGCAGTTACTGTAGTAAACCGGTGTTGTAGCACGGACCATACTATAGCAGACGCCCACGTGGTACTCTAGCAGCTGCCTATCTTTTTACAATTCCACCTACAAGTGTATTTTGTACAGTCGGATTGAATTAATCTTGACCATTTATTCATTTTTTGAATAGCTATAAATACCACCTTATACTTGTATTTTGTAGAGTAGAGAAAACGAAATAAGAAGATGAGAAATAGAAGTGAGGTATTTTGCATAGTAGTAACTAATAATTCGTTTTCAATATAAACCTATATTTTAATTTCCATAAATAATATACGATAATAATAGAGTAGACTATGGGATAAGAGAAAGAAAGAAACTATATACCAAATACCCTTGCTTATATTTTTATAAACGATATTTGATAATTATATAATTATGATAAATAATGAATATGGATGTTTAGTATATACAATAGGAAAGTTGATAAGTAGACTTTCTCTAATGAAGGTGAGGAGTGAATCTCCTAATTCATTCATCATGTAGACCATTTAAGTATTTTATGGTACTAATTGATGCATCGATTAAATGATCTAACTTTTCACTTCTATCTACAATGAATTTAGCTTTTGCCAAACTATTACCACAAATTATAAGGCTCAAAACATAATTTCCAAATTATCCATAAACGCAATTCATCTTGATAATACTGGTGAATTTACAAAGAAATCATTTTATGATTATTGTATGATAGTTGGAATACAAGTTAAGCACCCATTAGCTCATGTGCATACCGTAATGGATTAGCAGGGTTATTAATTAATAAAAGACTCCAAATTATTACTTGTCTAATGTTATTAAGGATGAAACTACCTACAAGTGTGTGGGGTCATGCTATTTTACATATTATAGCTTTAATTTGGATCTGACCCACTGCAGATAATTTATATTCACCACAACAACTTGTTATATACAAAGAACCTAATATTTCACATGTAAGAACATTTGATTGTGCAATATATGTGCTCATAGCACCATCAAATTGTACAAAAATGGGTCCACAATGCAGACTTCATGTATATGTTGGTCACAACTCTCTCTCCATTATACGGTATTTAGTGCCACTAATGGGAGATATATTTACTGCAAGATTTGCAAATTGCTATTTTGATGAATCTATCTTCCTTTTATTAGGAGGAAGAATAGTTAATCAAAATGAGCCAAAAGAAATTGATTGTAACGCATCACAATTACACACATATGATCCTCACACCAGTGAGTGTGAAATTCAAATTTAAAGGATCATTAGATTGCAGAATATTGCAAGTAAAATACCTGATGCATTCACTAATACTAAAAGAGTGACCATATCAGTTGCCAATGCTCCTGTAAAAATTGAAACTCTTTGGACCCTACTGCAGAAGAAACAAGTAGAAGATAAACTATGTCAAAATTGTAAAAGGCCAATAGGTGCCAAAGCTTCATCTCTTAGGAAAAGAAGGAAGAAAAATAAAGCTTTTGAGGAGGGGATCTCCTATGTGAGAAGAGAGAGGAAAATATGAAATGGGGAAGGATATTTCTGTAAACATTGAAAATTTAATTTGTTTTATAGATAATCATAAAATAATAAATTTGTGTGAAACCGAAATAAATGATGGTACTCATTTACAGTGTGGCTGCACATATAGAAATAAATACAAATAATGATCTAGAGACATGATCTATTAACCAATGTTGATAAAAGAAATTATTGGCTTAAATGGAAAGAAATCATCTAGGTTGAGCTAAATTCTTTCTCAAAACTTGAGGTGTTTGGGCCAATAGTGCCTACACTAGAGAAGATAAAACCGATTTGCTATAAGTGGGTGTTCAAGAGAAAAAGAAATAAAAATAATGAAATGATAAGATACAAAGCAAATGGTTACTCAAGGTTTTCTCAAATACCTAGTGGTTACTATGATGAGACATACTCTCACATAATAGATGAAATTACTTTCCCATTTTTTATTGTCATGATAGCTTATAAGTGCATAAATGTGTATATTTATTTATAGTATTTTTGTATTAAATTACATGCTTTTGGTAAGCCGACGCCCGCTTTTGTGGTTAAATTAGTTTTATTTGTGTTACAGGCCCTAAAGAAGCCAAAACGAGCTCAACAACGTATTTTTGAAGAAATCGACACCAAATACGGCGTTTTTGGAGCTTCATTACTGTATCCGTAATGTAGCAGGGTTACTGTACTACCCCCCGAGACGATTTTCTGGAAAATTCCTGGGAGCCTTGCGGGCAAGCATGCGCCCAAAAGGCTGCCCGCATAACCCCTCGAATTTGAGGTTTTAAAGGGGCGTTAGGGCTAGAAAAAGGGAGCTTTTTGGTGAGGCTTTGGGGAGAGGTTTCTTGAAGCTTGAAGGAGGCTCAAATCTGGGGAAGAAGAGACCTTTTCTCATCAATAGCAAGTAAAAAATTAGATATATAACTGATGGATATTGCTACAACATACCTATATGGATTACTTGAAAATGATATATATATATATATATATCTGAAAATCCTTAAAGGATTTAAAATATCAGACACTACAACCAAGCATCATTTGTACTCTATACAATTACAGAGATCTTTTTATGGATTAAAACAGTATGGATGGATGTGGTGTAACTGTCTTAGTGATTAATTTATAAAAGAAAGATATCAAAATGATAATATATATTTATGTGTTTTTATTGAAATTTCAACTAACACATTTGTTGTCATAGTTGTATATATGGATGATTTAAATCTTGTAAGTACTCCTGATAAAATTGTCAAATCAGCAGCATGTTTGAGGAAGAATATGAAACGAAAAATATGAGAGAGACCAGATTTTGTCTTCGCATACAGATTGAACATTTATTTGATGGAATATTTGTCCGTCAGTCAATCTATATAGAAAAGGTGCTAAAGAGATTTAATATGGATAAAGCCTATCCATTGAGCATTTCAATGGTTGTCGGAACGTTCGAGTCCTAGAAAAATCCATTTCATCCACTTGATGAAGAAGAGATAGTCATTGACCTAAAAATTCCTTATCTAAGTGCAATTAGTGTATTAGTGTATCTTGCAAATAATATAATACCAGATATAGCTTTTGCAGTAAATCTCTTAGCAAGATACAACTTTACACCAACATCAAGACATTGGAAAAGAGTAAAGGACGTTCTATGCTATTTACGAGAAGCTACAGCTATATCATGGCGTTCCACAAAGTAAACTCTTATAGCTACTTCATTAAATCATGCCGAAATTCTGACTCTCCATGAAGTAAGCCAGGAATGCTACTAGTTGCGATCTATGATTGGGCATAGACAGTCATCATGCAAACTACCATCCATTACAACAAATGCTACGGTAATTTATGAAAAATAGTGCTTGTATATCACAGATATAAATGAGATATATTAAAGTAGATAGAATGAAGATATGGTCCTGAAATAAATTAAAAGTTATTTTTTTGAAGGGAAGGCTATACTCTTTCTCCCTTAGCCATGGTTTTTTATCCTAATGGGGTTTTCCAAGGCAAGATTTTTAATGAAATAGTAACCCTCAGATATACCACGGATAATATACACTTTTTCTTTAACTATATTTTTATCCCACTGGTTTTTATCTACTCAGGTTTTAATAAGATATATCATTTTTTTATAGGCGTCCCAGGCGAGTATTATAAAATATATAAATAGAGGATGCCTACTGTAGCACTTGACATTACTGTAATAAACAACACTCTAACAAAATGTTATAATGACATCGACCATCCTATAGCAAATGCTCTTATGGTAGCACCGACTATACTATAGCAAACTCCCACGTGATATTGGAACAACAACCATACTGTAACAAACACCCACGTGGTACTATAGCAGCAACACATATTTTTACTATTCCACTTACCAGTATATTTTGGACCATCATATTGAATTAATCTTGATCGTCCATTCATTTCTTAAATAGCTATAAATATCTCTTTTATTTTTGTATTTTGTAAAGTAGAGAAAAAGAAAAAATAGAAGCAAGTGTATTGGTATATATTCTCTTTTTTTTTCTCTTTCTTTTATCTATATTCTACTTTATAATTATTGTGAAGTAACTGTTTCTAATAAATCTATCATTTAGCAATAACAAGCTTCTATTTTTTCTAATTTATGAATTAATTTATACTTATTTTTCTCATTATCCTTTCTTATTGTCTTTCTATTTGTATATATCCTTGTAAAAAACACACATTTACATATATTACCTTGTTGAGTTTAAAAATGTTTTAGTGTTAACAAGAAAACAGATAAGGGGAAAAAACAAATTTTGAACTTGTCGGCATAATTTTAAAAGGATACTCTTGATATTTTCTAACAGCAATAAATAGTTAAATAAGTTTTTATATTCAAATAGGTCTAAACTTCTAGTAATAGGAACAATATAGGCATAAAGATTAGTGTTTTATATGAGTGCAAGGGTGCATACTACTTTTAGCGAATGCTCACTCAATTTTGAGAAAACAACACAACACAATTTTTTTTTTTGCTATATTTGATTTGTAAATAAAATGTATATACAAAACAAAAGAATGCTGAGAGGCAGCATAAATTGATGGTTTTTTTGTCAGTAAAATCCCAGAGATAATTCTTCTACTATAAAATTTACTAATTTGATCTTTCTATTTTTCAATTGGGCAAAGAAGTACCTTGAGCAAGCACTATCAACTTTTCCATCATATTCTACTAACATGGGTTAAACTATTAACACAAAATTATTATAACTATATAAAAATAAAAAATTATTATAACTATATATATATATATATATTCAAAGGACTGAAATGAAATTACTCAAACACAAACTGATATAGGGAGAAGATAGGACTAGGGAGTCAATTTAGAGTTGTGGGTTTGGGCCATTTTCTACTTGATATGGCAACTTGTATCATGGTATCTGGCAATCTTTGATTTTCATAATTTTTATAATATTTTATAATCTTTTTATAGTTTTATAAATTTTTATATTTTTTATATTTTTATATAATTTTTAATGGTTTTTATAATCTTTTTAATAATTTTAAAAGTTTTTATTTTCAAATAATTTTAATATTTTTTAATAATTTTTCGGTTAATATTTTAAACCACACCAGCAAACTCTGGTAGAGAAGTTGACATCGGTTGTTTGAGGGACTTAATTTACGCAATTGAAAAACTTTAATGATCAAATTAAAAACTTTTATTATAGAGACATCAAAAGGGCAAAGTGACTATAGCAGAGGAATTATCTAGGAGATTTTATCTTTTTTGTCCAACTAAAACCATGTTACAAGAATATAAATGAGAGACATGACAATTAAAGACACTATTAACCTTAAATAAAATGAAAATTATAGTGATGTCCTGACGACTATCCATCTCCGTCTACCATTGTTCACAGCTTCTAGCTGGCTACCGATGATCGCCATCAACAGAATATCGATCACTTGTTGATTGCTGCTGGTTTACCATAGTTGACCTATGCTAGTCGACCACTGGCTTCATCCAACAACCATTACCGGTGCGTCACTCGCTATCATTGACCACCTTACCAACATGATCCCATCATCGTCAACGGTCTTTGGGTCAATTGGCATTTGGGTCCCCCGTGAGGACGCTTCGCAAGTGGCGAGAGTTCGAATCTTCGGGGTGAGGGTGCATGTCTGAGAATTATGAGCACGAACTGTGGGTGGCACCAGCGCCTATGTGTGCGCGGCTCCACAGGCCGCAGTCGAGGCATGCCCACGCCCCTGTCTTAGTTTAGCTGGCCCATTAGGGATTTCGTTCTTCTTGACAAAAAAAAAAAAACATGATCCCATCATCACAGCCAGCCGGCAACAAACATCAATCACCTACTGCAATAAGTTACTTATTAGAGTAGTATAAAAAGTTTTATGGTAATTTTATCATTTTTTGTCCAGTCATATTTTATCTTATGAATTGAACATTAAATATATTATTCATAATACAAGCATTTGTGTTGTATACATACGTGAATCAAACGGACATAAGGGGCTTAAGGTGTGTGTATTATATATGCAAAATCCGTAGATGATATAAATGTTGATATAATTGTGGTGTAAATGTGAAAAAATAGTGGCGCCCCCAATATTGCCGACTGAAACAAATGAGACAAAATACTTAGAGAGAGACCTTTGGATGCCTTATTTTTTCTTTGTCAGATCTCCTCCAATTGATTGATGGTTAGCACCGCATGTGACACATTATTAAAACTATACCACCTCTATATAAACCTCTTCAAACCTCAACACAAGAAAGAACCCAAACAAGCATATAAGCCCTTTCATTCTATCAAGAAAAAAAATCAAACAACACAAGCATGTTGCCCTTTCTCTTCTCCTTCCTCACTTCATCATCAATTGCAAGAACTCTTCTGTTCTTTGGCTTCATCTTCATTTACATCGCTCTCAAAGCAATTGAGAAAGCTCCTTCATGCTATGGTCCTAAAAGGTATCCACTCATTGGAAGCTTGATCTCTTTCTATGAGAATCGTTGCCGGCTACTCAGTTGGTATACTGAGTTCTTGGCGAATTCTCCAACCAATACGATCGTTGTGGAGAGATTAGGGGCTCGCCGGACTATCATCACAGCAAACCCAGAAAATGTAGAGTATATACTAAAGGCAAACTTCAACAATTACCCTAAGGGTAAGCCCTTCACGGACATCCTTGGAGATCTCTTAGGTTGTGGTATCTTCAATGTCGATGGCGAAGTATGGCATGCCAGGAGAAAGCTAGCAAGCTATGAATTCACAGCCAAGTCCCTCCGGGAATTCATCGTAAAAACACTAAACACAGAGGTATATGACCGTCTAATACCAATATTATCATTGTCGAAGAAAAATAAGAAGGTGGTTGACATGCAAGACTTGCTCGGTCGATTAACATTCGACAACATCTGCAAAATTTCCCTTGGCACAGATCCTGGCTTGCTCGATGAAGAAATGCCCTCATCGGAGCTCGCTTTGGCTTTTGATATTGCCGCAGAGATAAGTGCAAGGCGGGGAATCGCTTTTGTCTCTGCGTGGTGGAAGTTGAAGAGGGCCCTGGGAGTTGGATCAGAGAAGCGTCTTAAAGTTGCAGTGGGGCTTATACATAGCACAATGATGAAGTTTATCAAGGAGAGGAAGAAGAAGATCTATGATAAGCAAATGGAGATGATAAAAATAGACCAGAATGATCTCTTATCAAGATTGATACAAGGTGGTCATAGCAATGAGGTAATTAGAGATATGGTCATTAGCTTCATCATGGCCGGGAAAGACACAACGTCGTCAGCCTTAACTTGGTTCTTTTGGTTATTATCTTGTAACCCTTATGTGGAGCAAGAAATAGTAAAAGAAGTGACCATGCATGGAAAAGAAGAGGTGATTGGGTACCAAGAATTGAAGGAGATGAAGTTCTTGGAAGCTAGTCTTTGTGAGAGCCTGAGATTGTATCCTCCGGTGGTGTGGGACTCAAAACATGCTGCCGGAGGTGACAAGTTGCCGGATGGAACTCCGGTGAGAAGAGGAGATAGGGTTACATATTTTCCTTATGGAATGGGAAGGATGGAGAGGTTGTGGGGAAAGGATTGGGAGGAGTTTAGGCCTTGGAGGTGGATGGCCGGAGATAACCGGAAGGAAGTGGTGCCGGTGTCACCATATAAGTTTTCAGTGTTTCAAGCTGGGCCTAGAGTTTGCCTTGGAAAAGAAATGGCCTTCCTTCAGATGAAGTATGTAGCAGCTGCCGTGCTCCGTCAGTTTAAGCTCCGGCGAGTTGATGACCGGCCACCGGTCTTAATGCCTCTGCTGACCTCTCATATGGCCGGAGGGCTTAACATGATGGTGGAGGAGAGGAGGGTGGAGCTTGTTAATTAGGTTGATTACGTTGTTAATTATGTGGTTAATTATTACGAAGATTAATGTTGTTAATTATAAGTGCTTCTATTGTCCATTAACCCTGTTTGAACAATAGAAAATAAGAATCGATGGGAGTGTGTAGAAATTTGCCTTTTCTTTTATTTCTTTTGACTTTTAATCTCCGAATATAAGAATATATAAATCATAAATAAAATAGGTAGTTTTATGTATAATTTTGAAAATTCATTTTAACAATAAGTATTAGAGAAAGGATTCAAAATACTTCTTCTCCCTCTATTTGGTCATATTCTCTGAAACATCCTTTGATGATGTCATATTTTCAAAATCTCCTTTTTTTTTTATCAAAATTATACTTTTCAATCCCGTAACCTTGATATTGAAAAATTAATGAAATTCTTTCTTTACCCCCGCTGCGTATTCAAAAACTCAATACTTATAATCTTATCTCATCTCATTTCTGAAGATAATTTGTTAAAAAGCAGCTTAGCATGTGAATTTTTTCAGTATCTCTATGCATATTATTTTATAGTATACTCTTTATATGAAAAATCTTTACCTCCACCCATCAATCAACCCATTATTCTTATATTTTTTTTATCTATTGTTTTTCATGTAATTTAATTGTGTCCATGAGAGTGAGGGAAGGGGATTCTTTTTTTACCATATATGAACAAGCGCATGGTCTTCTCGTGCAGTGAATTGGATCTTAATAAATTAAGGTGTTACTGGCAAGAGATTCATTGGCAAATGCCTTTATTTGATTACAAGGGGAAGGGGCAAAGGCGAAGGAGGGGAGGCGGAATAATCTTCTTTTTCTGTTTGTTGGAAGGAGGAATGCGGAGGAGTGAGGGCTATGATATGTACTTCACCATATTTGTCCTTTCATATATACAAAAATTTTCATACAATATTTGTATTCTTATATTATTTTGTACAACTTCATTATATTATTATTATTATTATTATTATTATTATTATTATTAAACCAATAACATGATAACTCATTGTTTGCATATTTCATATATTTCACATTTTTTTTGCACAAAGTTTTGAAACCAATATTAAAAAAAATTGAGAGTGAATGAAAATATTACATTTGTGAGGATCCAAATTTTTATGTAAATCACTCTTCTCCTATCAAATTACAGTTCGTCAAATAAGATTATCTGAGCAACAAAAATCATACATCATAATGGCATATACAATAAATGAATTAATACAAAATTTGTATAGAGCTAACCTGGCATACACAAAATAAACAAATTCAAAATTTCACATAGCACTAATTTGATAAATTCAACCATTTTCTCCACGGCTAGCATCATCGTATCTGTAAGGGTTGATGACTTTACACTTGGTCAGCAAGCACAGCTGCGTGGATTTGGTAACGCGCGCAGGTGGCGCGGCGCTGGTGTTGTGTCGGGACCAAGGGCGGGTGAAATACCCAGCATGATCATGGGCTGAGACCGTGAAACGCGCGCGCGCTGGACCGTGGGCGTGCGCGTGGCCGATGAGCGCGTGGGGCAGGCGCGCCCCTAACCAAGAGTCAAGTGTCGCAGGACTTCATCATGTAGAGTGTTGGATCTCTAGCAAGTCTAGGCGGGCGCGGGACACTTGATCAGGCCGGTTGACCGAGAGCTGATTTTGGATCTGACAAGGCATTAAGCAGGCGTATGCAAGTAGGCACGTGGCCAGGAGCGTTGCCGAGCCAGGGGCGAGGATGGCACGCGGTACTACCGCGCGCTGTGACCAAGGGTGGCTGGTTAAAGCTACAGTCGAGTTAGAGGACACTGCAAGCTAAGTGAAGTCAGGGAATTCACGCCAGACCGGTATTGGGCATGGGGCTCAATCAACCTTGGATTTGGGGTAGCTCTTGTATTAGGGTCAAATGAGTCTTTGGGAGAAGACAAGGCCACTTGGTGTTGGTTTTGGCCATGGTTGTAAACATTTCTCAATCTAAGAGAGTTTTATGTTTTTCTCTCTCAAAATGGGTTTCATTGTGTCGTGTTTCTCGTACCGAGGGGTTTTCCGGATTTGCTCGCTTCTTCTTATTTTCGCTGTGCTTTGTAATGCAAATAGGATTCACTAACTGTTCTTGCAAGGAAAGGCTGGCCTGTCGCTATGGTGCATGTCAGGTGCCTCACGGCCGAAGGTGATCGGTTGAGGCCGTGACAGCTGGTATCAGAGCTACGAGTTTGTGGCTTGAAGCGAAGCGCGAGAAGACACACAGGTGAAGACGGTGGAGATGGCGACTAGCAAGAAGGATCGTTTGGATCGCCTTGAGGAGACAACAGAGCGCTTGGAGAACGTCGTCGGGAGTGTCGACGATCAGCTCGAGAACCTGTTGAAGACGGTGGAAGATCTTACGGTCGGATACCGCGAGAGCCAGATGACTATTGAAATCTTGAAGACGAAGGTACAGTCGCTGGAGGCCGAGGTCGGCCAACTCAAAGAAGCTAGCACTACACCGGTCTCGTGGGAGGTGCCCAAGAGAGTGAAGGTCCCCGAACCTTCCCCATTTGATGGCGCACGGAGTGCCAAGACACTGGAGAACTTTCTTTGGGACATGGATCAGTACTTTAAAGCTACAAGGGTACCGGCCCATGAGCAGGTCCCGTTGGTGGGGATGTACCTTACTGGCGATGCGAAGCTATGGTGGCGAACTCGTCAGCAAGAAGACGCTCAGGCGGGTCGGACAAGTTCGAACTCGTGGGTCAAGTTGAAGAAGGAATTGCAGGAGGAATTCTTGCCTGGCAACACTGCTTGGGTAGCTCGTACAAATCTGAAGAAGCTACGGCAGACAGGAACTGTCCGGGAGTATGTAAAGGAGTTTTCATCCTTGATGCTGGATATCAGGGACATGTCCGAGGAGGACAAGTTGTTTAACTTCCTTACGGGACTCCAGAGTTGGGCCCAGATCGAGGTACGGAGGCAGGGCGCGAAGGACCTCACCTCCGCGATCATAGCAGCTGAAGCACTGGTGGACTTGCGAACCTTACCCGGTGGAGAGGGTGAGAAGGCGAAGTTCAAATCCAAAGACAAGAAGCCAGTCGAGAGAAGGGCCGGAGATGGGTTCCAGAGGAGGAAGCCCAACGGCCAGGCCAGATGGAATAGACCCAGGGATGATGGGAAAGTAGCGAGTGGTTCCGGCAAGATGAGTGGATGCTTCATTTGCAAAGGACCACATATGGGAAAGGATTGCCCTAAGCGCGAGAAGTTGGCCGCGTTTAGAAATGAATCAGAAAGCGATTCGGAGGACCTAGCAAGAGTGAGTCCTTTACAACTGTTGGGTGCCTAGAAGACTGTCAAGGGTGACGGGGCGGTGAATTCCCTGATCTATGTGGAGTTGATCTTGAATGGGAGGGCCATACAAGGGATGGTGGATACAGGCGCAACTCACACTTTCATCAAGGAGGATGTGGCGACTTGGTTGGGACTGAGCGTGGGGACGCACACGAGCCGAGTGAAAGCAGTCAATTCCTAGGCATTGGCGGTGACTGGGAAGATCTCTGACGTAACCGTTCACGTGGGTGGATGGCAAGGGAAGATTGATCTGCTGGCGGTCACATTAGATGATTCCGAGTTGATACTGGGGATAGAGTTCCTCAAGTCTGTGAAGGCCGCTGTTGTTCCACATTTGGGTGGTCTTTTATAATGGATGAGAAAAACCCATGCTTTGTAGCGGGAGTGGTTGCAAAGGAGAAGAAAGTGAAGGAACCAATGCTTTCTGCGGACTAGGTGGTGCAAAGGCTGAAACATGGAGAGCCCCACATATGTTGCTGCTGTATTGGAAGTGCAGGATGATCTGGTGAGTGATCTACCTTCAATTGTGGCTGAAGTCTTGACGGAGTTTCAAGACGTGATGCCGCCGGAACTACCCCGTGAACTCCCACCCCGGCATGCAGTAGATCACCAGATTGAGTTGATGCCGGGCTGCAAACCCCCTGCCCGGGCTCCCTATGTCACACTTGGAGTTGACAGAGTTTAGCATATAACTCACAAAACTTGATAATGGCTTCACTTAGCCACATGGCGTGCGCTGGTATTGTTCCAGAAGAAGCGGGAGGGCTCTCTTCAACTGTGCGCGGACCACCGAGCGTTGAACAGAACACGGTGTTCGTAGTGAATCCTATGGTGGATCACATTGTTCACTTGAAGCAGGGATAATCAAGATGGATTGAGAGACAACTGTATGTAAAGTTGGAGAAATATCATTTCTCGGGGTGAAGTCCGTATGGTCGGGCTAAGGTGGCGGTGATTTTGGACTGGCCTGCACCGTCCAAGGTACCGAAGTTACGATCTTTCCTCGGCTTAGCCAACTAATATCGCCGGTTTATCGAGGGATATTCAAGGAAGGTCATGGCGCTCACCGATTTGTTGAAGAAGGACCAGCCGTGGGGCTGGGTCGAGAGGCAACAGGCTGCATTTGACAAGATCAAGAGTGCAATTGCAAGTGAACCAGTCTTAGCAATACCCAACTTCGAAGAACCTTTCGAGGCCCATACCGATGCGTCAGACACGGCCGTTGGTGGTGTCCTTGTTCAGAACGGGCATCCGGTGGCGCTCGAGAGTTGGAAGCTGAAAGACGCGGAGCAGCGCTATTCGGCGCATGAGCGGGAGATGCTCGCCGTTGTTCATTGCTTACAGGTATGGAGAGTGTACCTTCTGGGCACTAGGTTTCTTGTCAAAACAGATAATATTGCCAATACATTCTTTGCTACTCAAAAGAAGCTGTCGGCTTGACAAGCTCGTTGGCAAGAGTTCTTGTAGGAATATGACTTTGAATGGCAGCACAAACCGGGGAGATACAACCAGGTGGCTGATGCGTTGAGTCGCAAGCAAATGGTTAAGTACGTGGCTGAGTTGGCGCAAGTGGAGAATGACTTGCAAAGTCGTATCGAGGAGGTAGCAAAGACGGACAGTCAGTATTTGAAGCTGATCAAAGACGTCCAAGACGGAGTCGTGCTCAAGTACTGGGTGAAGAATGGGCTTCTCTACGCCAAAGGCAACAGACTCTATGTGCCGAAAGGAGGGAAGATTCGGCAGGAGCTCCTTAAAGAGCATCATGATGTTCCATGGGCAGGACATCCCGGTCGTGAGCGAATGAAGGCCTTGCTCACAAGACATTATTATTGGCCGGATATGGGCGACGACATTGAAGCATATGTGAAAACGTGTTTCGTGTGCCAACAAGACAAGTCGGAAAGAAGACGGGAGGCCGGTCTTCTCCAGCCGTTGAGTATTCCGGAAAGGCCATGGGCGTTAATTTCCATGGACTTTATCTCCGGATTTCCTAAGGTGGAAGGGATGTCGACAGTGATGGTGGTCGTGGACCGATTCACAAAGTATGCGGTATTCATACCCGCACCGGTAGTGTGTTCAGCAGAGGTAGCTGCTGAGCTGTTCCTGAAGCATGTGGTGAAGCACTTTGGGGTACCGGAAGATATCATAAGCGATCGAGATGCTCGCTTTACTGGCCGGTTCTGGACGGCGTTGTTCGGTTTGTTGGGCACAGAGTTGAAGTTTTCAACAGCGAATCATCCGCAGACGGATGGACAGACGGAGAGGATCAATGCTCTGTTGGAAGAGTATCTCCAGCACTATGTTTCGGCTTCGCAGAAGAATTGGCTAAGTCTGCTTGATGTGGCGCAGTTTAGCTACAATCTTCATCGGTCTTCATCAACGGAGAAGAGTCTGTTTGAGCTTGCATACGGATACCAACCTATTACTCCTTCAGAGGTGGCGAAGAGGAGGACAGGAGGGAAATGTCCTGCCGCGTATCATTTTGCTATTGATCGGCAAGAGATGATGGAGAGTGCCCGGGATAGCCTCGCCAAGGCGGCCCGTCGGATAAAGAAGTATGCAGATCAAGGGAGACGTCCTTTGGAGTTCCAAGTAGGGGACAAGGTTTGGTTGAAGCTCACACCACAGGTGTGGAAGAAGTTACATCGGAAGGATGTACACGAAGGCTTAATCGCGAGGTATGATGGGCCTTTCATTATTGTCCAGCGGCTGGGCAATGTGGCATATCGTTTGGATCTCCCCGATCGGCTGAAACTCCATCCAACTTTTCGTGTGAGTTTCCTGAAGCCATGCCACGAGGACCCCACGGATCCATCGAGGGCGAAGAAGAGTCGGGCTCCGCCGACTATTCGCAAGGAGTTCAGCAGGGTGACTGAGCGGATCCTAGACCGAAGAGTAGAGGGCCAAAGCAAGAAGAACCGCAAGGTGTTCTTCCTTGTCCAATAGAAGGACTTGCCTATGTCAGAGGCAAGCTGGGAGCGCGATACTACTCTTTGGTAGTTCGAGGAGTTGGTGGAAGACTTCTTGAGTTCGAGACCGACGAGGACGTCGGGTTCAACTAGTGGGGGTGGTTTGTAAGGGTTGATGACCTTACACTTGGTCAGCGGGCATACAGTATCACATAAACCAAGCCACGAGGGCGCACAGCTGCGTGGATTTGGTAGCGCGCGCAGCTGGCGCGGCGCTGGTGGTGTGTAGGGACCAAGGGCGAGTGAAATACCCCTCATGATCATGGGCTGAGACCATGAGGGGCGCGCACGCTGGACCGTGGGCGTGCGCGTGGCCGATGAGCGCGTGGGGCAGGCGCGCCCCTAACCAAGAGTCAAGTGTCGCAGGACTTCATCATGTAGAGTGTTGGATCTCTAGCAAGTCTAGGCGGGGCGGGACACTTGATCAGGCTGGTTGACCGAGAGCTGATTCCGGATCTGACAAGGCATTAAGCAGGCGTATGTAAGTAGGCACGTGGCCGGGAGCGTTGCCGAGCCAGGGGCGAGGATGGCACGCGGTATTACCACGCGTGACCGATACTGCTGTGCGCTGTGACCAAGGGTGGCTAAAGCTACAGTCGAGTCAGAGAACTCTGCAAGCTAAGTGAAGTCAGGGAATTGACGCCAGACCGGTATTGGGCATGGGGCTCAATCAACCTTGGATTTGGGGTAGCTCTTGTATTAGGGTCAAATGAGTCTTTGGGAGAAGACAAGGCCACTTGGTGTTGGTTTTGGCCATGGTTGTAAACATTTCTCAATCTAAGAGAGTTTTATGTTTTTCTCTCTCAAAATGGGTTTCATTGTGTCGTGTTTCTCATACCGAGGGGTTTTCCAGATTTGCTCGCTTCTTCTTATTTTCGCTGTGCTTTGTAATGCAAACAGGATTCACTAACTGTTCTTGCAAGGAAAGGCTGGCCTGTCACTATGGTGCATGTCAGGTGCCGCACGGCCGAAGGTGATCGGTTGAGGCCGTGACAGTATCCTTGGTGCAAGGGTTGTATGATTCTAAAATATTTGAGTATATTTCATCCTATCTCATACCCTTGGAAAGTTAATTGCAGCAACGCTTGATATCTTCCTTTAAATACAAATACTCATTCATTAATTTGGAAAAATGACACAAGTTCTCTATACTATTCTTGTATTTTTCCGCGTAAGTGCAAATTCAATATTCTTCAAATATATGATGAATTGATCTCGACTTCCCTAACCTAGTAGCAAGATTCTAGTAGTTTACTTTTAAGTGGCATGGACAATAGCCTTGTGGGCTCACATTTGGTGAAGATATTGGCCCCCGATAAGAGTTGGTAGGAATAAATATGATTTGATTAGGGTCACAACCCAATAAATAGATACAAGAAGAGTACAAGTATGCATGTATAAATAGTGGCATGTATAAGTACACAAATATATGTAAATATGTAAGTATATACTCTAACATGCTCCTTAAACTCACGGTGGGTCATAAACCGAGAGTTTGTCAACTAGAAACTGAAATCGAAAAATAGTATGTGCCTTAATGAAAAATCAATAAGTTGGTTGGTGAAGGCAACATATGATAGAAGAATACTGCCAACAAGGTAATGATGACAAAAAAGTAAAGAGCCACCTCAAGATGTTTTGTGCGCTCATGAAACACAAAATTACTGGCAATTTTGATAGCACTCTAGTTGTCACAATAGAGAGGAGTGGAAGCAAATATGGAGACACTAAAATCTATCAAAATCTGACGCAACCAAATAACATCATTAGCAGTAGAAGACATAGCACTATACTCAGCCTCGGTAGTGGAAAGAGTAACAGTAGATTGTTTCTTACTTTTCCAAGAAAAGTAAATCTTCAAAGAAAATGCAAAAACTAGTAGTAGATCTTCGATCAGTTGAATCACCGGCCCATTCAGTGTCACAGTAGGCACGCAACTCAAATGATGACGTGGCCGAGAAAAATAGAGATCAAGTGATAATGCCAAGGAGATAACGAAGAACCTGTAGAAGTTCAGCATAATGAGTAGAGCGAGGAGCAGTCACAAACTGACTAAGAACACGAACAGCATAAGCAATATCGGGCCGAGTGATAGTCAAATAGACAAGAGCTCCAACAAGTGCTTAATAACGAGTGGGATCAGTCAAAAGCTCACCACCAGTAGAGGAGAACGTTATACAACTCAATAGGAGTGGAAGCAGTATGAAGATCGGTGATACCAGAACATAAAAAAAGGTCAAAAATATAGTTCTGCTGAGATACCAAATAACCACGGTGAGAATATGCAATCTCAAGACCCAAAAAGTAACGAAGAGGAACAAGATCTTTCATTTAAAACTTGGTGTGTAACCATTGTTTCAGAAAAATAATAGTATCAACATCATCACCAGAAATAACCATATCGTTGACATAAAGAAAAGGAATAGGGAGACCACGAGGAGCCTGGCAAGTGAAGATGGTATAATCATGAGAGCTCTCGGTGAAGCCAAAAGCAAAAATCACACTGTGAAAACACTCAAACTAGGCGCGAGGAACCTGTTTGAGCCCATAAATAGGGCGACAAAGATAACACACATGCTGAGGAGGATGAGAGAAACCAGGAGGACTCATATAAATCTCCTCAGAAATATCCCCATGTAAGAAGGCATTGTTCACATCTAGCTGATAGAATGCCTAGTGACGTGTTGCAGCAATAGCAATAAGAAGACGAATGGTAGTCAATTTGGCTAGAGGAGTAAAAGTCTCCTCATAATCAATACAATACTCCTGAGTAAAACCACGAGCAACAAGACACACCTTATAATGCTCAATAGTGCCATGACCATGGGTCTTGACCCTATAGATCCATTAACAACTAATAAGAGTAATACCTGAAGGAAGGAGAACGAGATCCCAAGTATGCATTAGCTCAAGAGCTCTGAGTTTCTCTGTCATAGCCTGCTACCAATAAGGATGCTGGGCTACCTTAGAATATAATTGTGGCTCATGATGAGTGTGATCGGCAGCAAAAAAGTTCTGAAAAAGTGGAGAATGGGTTGAAGAGAGAGAAAGAGCATGCCGAGCAAGAGGATGACGACATGATTTCGGTAACAACGACGGATAGCAGGAGCATCTTCAGATGAAGTAGGGCTGGTGGAGGAAGAGGAAGAATCACCTGAAGTATCAGAACATGCTGTGCGGTGGGTAGAAGAGGAAACTGTGTGTGGAGTCAGGGAGGCAGCGGAACGTTTGAGGAACTGGGTAAAATAATGGAAGGAAGAGGAGTAGGAAGAGAAGGGGAAGACCTAAGAAAAGAAAAATCTGGAGGAGGGGAGAAAAGGAAGGGTGTGTCTTCAAGAAAGTAACATGGTGAGAAATACGAAGAAGACGGGAGGTAAGATTATAGCAGCGATAGACCTTATATTCAGAGCTATAGCATAGAAAAATGCACATTGCAGAACGTGGAGAGAGTTTAGTTCACTCAATGGATGGCAGAAGCATGAAGAAAACACAACCAAAGGTGCAAAGATGTCCATAAGATGGGGAACAAGAGAAAAGACACTCATAAGGAGTAACACCAGAAAGAGTAGAGGAAGATGTTTTGTTAATCAAATAGATGGATGTGAGAACAGCTTCAGCCCAAAATTGTTGGGGAACAGGAGATATAAAAAGAAGGGTACGAGTGGTCTCAAGTATATGGTGATGCCTGTGCTCATAACCACCATTCTGACAAGTGTGTAAGGACAAGACTGCTGAGAAATGGTGCCGTGAGAGGAAAGCAAAGGGGCTCTTGGTCACCATTCTCCACCATCATCTTCTAGGGCTTCAGGGTAGCTGGAGAGGGCAAATTTGATGGCAAATCCAAGGGAGAAGAAGATTACACTCAAGGGTGGGCGTCTAGTAGTTCATCGGAGCTGATCCGTAGGATTCTTATCACCACCACTAGTCTACATTCAAGGAAGTTTGATCTTGAGTTTCTTTTTATGATTTACTTGTATTATAGGCTTTCTCTCTTTGTGATGTGGAACTAGCCTCCCAAGGTCACCGGGCATCCGGTGAACCTTGGGAAAAAAACTTGTTTGGATGATATTATTCATTTAGTAATGAATGTTGGTTTGTTGTATGGTTTTATGCTATGTATACTTAATTGTAGTGGATTACAAAAGAACTCTGTGATTCATCTTATCGATTGTACTTGGATGTGCTGGAGGTACCCTTGTATTAGATCTACATAGTTTGATGAGAGATTCAGTGTACCAGTACACCGAGGAATTTGGGTGCTGGTACCCTCCAGGAACATTAAAGATAGTTCTAGCCAGTAGAGCATTGGAACTCCCTTAGCTAAGGCTCCTTGTTCCCAAAGACATCATAGGGGTATCCTCTGAATGAATTAACATGTACTAGATTAGGGCTACATCACGGAGGTTCTGAGGAATTAAAGTATTCTTCATGCTGAGCACGAGCGGGAAGTCTCTAGGATCGCTAAAAATGTGGGTAAGGAATTAATGCCATCTAAAAAGCCACCGGTACCCAGCCTAGGCAATTTCCAGCCAAAAATGTTTCCCTGGAAACCCAAACGACTTTGGTGGGCATTTCAGGAATTTTCTGTAGGGGTTGAGTGACAATATGTGTGTAAGGGGTTAGAGACATTTGAGGATCCACACACGTCAAGATTAAACAGTTCTCAACCCAAACTGTTTCCATGGAGGCCCAAATATGTTTCTAGGTATCTTGCTAGAAGATTGGTCCGGGCTAAGGAAGAAGAGGGGAGGAGACTGATGATACGCCCCTTGCGTATCCGCAAGTGCATGGGTCGTACAAGTAATAAAGTGTACCCTAAGGTCGGGTAGTCGTATCCACTGGGACTGGTGTATCTCCTAATGCTCTCGTTCTGCTTAGTACCTAATCAATTGAAGAATGGTTTAATTGACTCTAGGTTGGACTGAAAGAGAATTAAGAGGAGGTAAAGCACTAAGGGAAAGATAAGGATTGACTCGATGGAGGAGATGGGGCCCCGGGGTGAATTCCTGATGCTCACTAACCTGCACTCTCTCAGTACTTATCAAAGATATCTTCAGTTCTAAAACCTAGTTGTGTCAAGTAAATGATGTTCACAGTGTTGTTGAATACTATGTTGAAATCTCACTTTTTGCAACTATCAATTAAGATTTACAAGCTAAGATAAGATGACCAAACATTCAAGCATTCAACCACACAACAACATTCAAGATAGCCAACAAAGAAAATTTAATACAAAGAACAAGACATTCATAAATACTGCAAGTGGAGTAGGCAAGTTCAAGCTACAACATTAGAATATTCCCCCCGGGGATCCCTAAGAGAGTTTAGCCCCTCATGAGGATAGACAACAAAATAAATGCTAAAGAAATCAAAATACAAGACGTTGAAAACTCCCTAATTTCTTGCATCCTTACGTCTATCCGAGGCCTTGCAATATATTCGATTCTCCTCCCGATCGGCCTACCATTCGGGCAACATTCCCTTGGTGGTGGTGAGGACGGCCCCTCAAAGCTTTCTCCTTCTTCCCCTCTAGTCCGCAGCCAAAAAGTCCCCCGAAAACCTAAGTTTCTGGGGTTTTAAACTTTTCTCGATGTGAGCAATGCCGTGTTGAGGCCGTGCTCCAAGCCGTGCAGATTACGGGTTTCTGAGTTCTCGGTGCTACAGTACTTGTGCTGCAGTGATTTTCCCCCGAAAATTCGATAGCCTGTAATTTGCACGGGGTGGAACACGCCCGTGTTGAGGCCGTGTTGGCATTTGCACGACCGTGTATAGGTCATTCTGACCGTGCTACCTCGTGCTTTTCAATTCTTGTGAACTGTATGGCCAAGAGCACGCCCGTGTTGAGGCCGTGCTTGGCTTGACGAACTTCTTTTTAGGTCCTTTTGATGTGAGTTCTCCTCTAAATCCCTTCTACTTGGTCCAGAACATAAATATCTGCACAATAAACTCAAAATACCTTAAATAGCACCGAACTAAACAAGTAATAGTAAAAGGACAAGTAAATATCGAGTGTGATGCATATAAATATATATATATATAATGCACTCATCAACTGAAGCCATCTAAAAATCCTCCCAAGTTGAAATTACATAATGCCCGACCAAGGCTTTTTCCGTGGAGGCCAAAAGGTAGTTCATGTATGACCCTCATTTCAACATCATCTCGACCGGTAAGTTTCGTATTTTTTGGTAGCTCTTATGCCACTTCTAACCGGGATGAACACACCGTCTTCAAACCTCCCTGAGGTAAGAAAAAGATTCGTCGAGCTAGTGACGTTAAACAAGCGCTTCTTGGGAGGCAACCCAAGTTTTAAATTCTTGGTGTTTCATTTTTTTTCATGCTCGTGTTGTTTGTTGTATGTTGTTTTTCGTGTTTGTAATTTTCATTTTCGTATTTGTATTGTTTATTTGATCCATGCTTGTTGATGGTCGCCGCGCGCATCGCTAAAAAGCGGGCACACGGCTCCCCAGCCGCAAGTGCACGGGTCGTCAAGTAATACCTCTTGTGCGGGCACAAGAGGGTCGTATTCCCTAGGGTCCCGAGATCCACTATTACTTCCTGTTCGACAGTTGTTTAGCCAAATCAAAACAGAGGTTGTTGTAAGGAAATGAAATTAAACTAACAATAAAAGCTTTAACTACTGATAGGTTGCACACACCGAGAAGAAATCAAATAGAGAAGATAAGGTACCAGGCGAGGATTCCCCCGGGAGAAATACAAGTAAGGACGTTGTGATAAAAGGTAATGCATGCATGGAGTGTAATATTTTGGTCCATCTAGGCTCGGAAGTTGACTACCCCGGAACCTCCGTATTGTAGCCCTAATCCAGTACAAGTTCCTTTATCCTAAGGATACTCACACGATGTCATTGGGACTAAGGAGCCTTGGTTAGAGTTATCTATAAGCCATTGCGCTAAGATGAGCTATACAACCTACGGGAGGCTACCGGCACCCGGAACCTCCGTTGTACCGGTACAATGGATCCCTCTTCATACTATGTGGATCTAATGCAAGAGCGCACCTCGCGCACCAAGCACAAACGATAAGATGACATGCAGAGTTTTCATGCAAATCACCACAATTAAGTACACAAAGTATGAAACCAAATGACACACCATGCATTCATTGAATTAAGAGTACAACATCCAATACAAGTATTCCTCCCAAGGGTCACCGGTTGCCCGGCGGCCTTGGGAGGTTTAGTTCGACATGAATAAGAAGGAAAGTTCACACAATAAAGAGTACATCAACAAAAACACCAAAAACTCCCTCTTGAACGTGTCGACTAGGTTTGATGAGGAAACTTGCCAAATCCGCGTCGGCAAGCTCTAGGATGAAGATCCTCGAGTTCTTCCATCTTCTCCCCCTCGATTTCTCTCCAAAACGACCTCCTTTGATGAAGCTTTGAGCGTCGGGGTGTTTTTTCGCGTCGGTGGCCAAAAAGTTTCCCAAGAAAAACCCTAATCGGGCTTAAATACCCTGAGTTGTGCGCGGCCAGAGTGCGGGCCGCACACGTGGCCGCACACCCTTCTACCAAGGTTGTGCGGGTTGTATACAGCCCGTACACAGGCCCTAAAAGGGCCTGGGTTGTGTAGGAACGCTTGGGTGCCCTCCGAAGCTCCTTTATCCTTCGTTTTTTCGCTCCTCGGCCTTGATTTTCTAGGTGTAAGCGCTCCTCTCAACGTAACTGGTCCGTGGAGGCCTTGAAATAAGAAAAACAAGAAAAACACATCAAAGGGCACCTGTTTTATTCAATTAATGCATGAAAGTATAGGTGGTTCACCGTTACAAAACGGTGTATTTAGACACTTATTAAATCACCCCCACTTAAGGGTTTGCTTGTCCCCAGGCAAAAAAACGTTGAAAACAAGAGGAATTAATAAGTGGCTAAATACACAACCTCCGGCTCTAGTCTAAGCATACAACAGCACATATAGAACTCTAGATGCTAAGCTACAACCAATAACAAAACTTCGAACCATTCGTTCGGCGAGATGATGTTGTGTGTGTGCAACCTTTTTCACCTGGATCCTTGTAACATAGATAGGAGAAAACTATACCCCGAGGACTACTTCTTAAAGCACATCACACTACTTATAGTGATAATGGACCTTGAAACGGTAGGGAACCCCCTAATGAATTCACAAGGCACTTATGTCTCTCCTTTGCACAAAATTAGCTTTATTCACACCTTTTTTTTTTTTACTAACATGATCTGTAATCGACTTTTTAGAAAGGTAATTGTGCTGATAAGGCACCAAAAAGACCCAACTTACTCAGAAGATTACAGGCTCACATGAACATGCTTGATAAGTGCTTGCATGTACATATTTTTGGAAATGTTTTCCACGCATGAGCATCATATTTCTCAGGTCATAACGCTAATTTCGTGTGCTTTGGTGTTCTTTCGTGCAATTAGGGTTGTGAAGACATGGTACGTGAATAAAGGCAAGATTAGGTCATAATGGTGCCAAGTGGAGCTCTTTTGTGCAAATACAAAGTTCAAGACACAAATCGGGTTCAAACGAGGGGGTATGTGCCAACTTCTAAAGGCTTCAAGACAATTCTTGTAGAAGGACACGAAGGCAGTCATGCTCGGTTGTCCGGATTTGTTCGAAGATTTCAAAAGCTCTCCAAGAGTTTCTCATCATCAAGAAATGCCAAATGACCTTTCACATGGGCGTGTGTCCGTCCGTGTGACCTCAAGAGAAGAAACGAGCGAAATCGGGGACCAATACACAATTTTCCACAGGGCTGAAATTCCACATGGGCGTGTGGAATTTCCACACGGCCGTGTGGCTCATCCACACGCCCGTGTGGATCCTCGAGATGGCCAATTATAAAGCCGTTCTGAAGCGTTATTTTGGGGATCTTCTTCCAAACTGAAGAGGGGGTGACGGCTAGAGTTAAGGAGGTTCTTGCTACACTTTGGGGGTGCTTCTTCATCGATTTCAACATCAATTCCTTCCAAGGAGAGCTATTGGGGGAGCCTTCGATGACTCGATTCGACAAGGTGTGCCCTAGGCGTGGAGGAAGGAATTCCTTGGAGAAGAAGGAGAAGCCCTCATAGACTATCAGCACGGAGCTTAAAGGGGCTTTACTTATGGATTGTTTGCATTTAATTTCCATTTCTTTCATGATCTTGTATTGCTCCATGGAGAGCTAAAACCCAAGTGGTTGCTTGGACATGTAAACTCTAGAATTACTATGTTTCTATGACTTTATTGCTGTTTTTTAATTTGAGTATTAATTTGAGTTTCAATCTTGTATGCTTCTTGGATTTTCCCTTAGAGTGACACTAGGGTTGAGAATCATCTTTAATCATCCTTTTGACGAGTGACCATCACCATTAGGATTAGATCAATCAAGATTGGAGAGGGTAGAGAGGGTGAGTTGAGAGGTAGCAACACGTCCCCTTTCCCTTCCGGTATGATTTACCCTACCTTCTCATTCCACGAGATAACTTCGATCTCAAAGAGAGTTAGGCGTTGAGAGAGAAGCCTTTCCGCCGGGACTTATTTGTGATTAGGGATCTTCCGCCTGGACCAAAGGGGTTGGTCTATTTTTCGGAATAGGGTTTATCATTTGGATTCCCACGAGCTTTTCGCAGTCATACGTGGTGTGAGGCGTGGAGAGTCTTTCTCTCTGCCGGGACCTTGTAAGGGACTAGTC
Organism: Dioscorea dumetorum; assembly: GCA_902712375.1. NCBI lineage: Eukaryota > Viridiplantae > Streptophyta > Magnoliopsida > Dioscoreales > Dioscoreaceae > Dioscorea > Dioscorea dumetorum. Next base: position 189,442 of record CACTHL010000726.1, on the reverse strand, counting down.
AGGGTTGACCTTAGGTTTGGGACTCTGTATCCTTGGATTTCCACGACTCATTGATTTTCATTGTAAGAAGAGCAGCTTAAGTTTTTGCACTAGAAACTAGGATTCTAGGGGGAGCATTGTCCGAGTACCCCATCTTCATATTGATCTTATTCTACACTCTAGCTTTTACTTTCAGAACTTTATTTCTGTTTCTTTCTTGTTTTATTTTCAATCACAGCAACAATTGATTTATCTTTGGCTACTTAGCAAAGTGTTACTGTTCTTACGTCTACTCCCTGTGGATTCGACTACCCACCCTTTTGGGTACTTTATTACTTCGACACCCGTGCACTTGCGGAGCACACACGCAAGGGTGTGTCAATGCTCGTGCTTTCCTAGCTTTTGGCTTAGAGAACACTCTTTTTAGGAGCCCGAACCCTAAGTTAATTTGCTATTCCAGTATAGGAGCATTATCATTCTTATTGCTACACACCACTCTTTTCAATTACTGTAAAATATGTTCTGTTTTGCCCATTTTCAAGAGAAACAGAAGCCCTCAAACAGCTTATTAGAGAGAAGCCCAACACATCAAGGTATGTGTCGATAAAAATGGGTTAGAGACTAAGAGGGTCGCGAAGGTTATCATTTAATCCAACCTAGGTGACCCAGGTCCAGGCTAAAAAGGTATGTGATGGTATGCCGTGAATGATCGCAATTCATTAAGTACAGGGTTGTGTGCAAGGCTTAGCATCCATCATTAGCCTACTCTACTGTATGCTAAGTATCATAGCCATCACCAGTTCCAATTATGCATCAATGTCTTTAAATTTCATCCTAAGATAGGCATGCACAGAAAATAACAAAGATTTTGACTGTAAAGAACAAAAGTGTATGCATGCCACCCCTTACTTAAAGTCGTAGATTGTCCCAATGTACAAAATCAGCTGCTCAAAGAATATGATAAAATTTATAAAGCATAGGTAGGGGGTTGGGGGCACTTCCCTGAATCATAGAGGCAGCACGTGTCGAGGTATGCAGAGTGGTTACGGCGCTCCCTATGATGGTGGAGAAACGATAAGATAATGCCCATGTTTACCCCTGCGAGATAGACAGGACATCAAATCGAGACATCCATAATCATCATAGAAAGTTTATTAAAGAAAACTACAGAAGAACAACCAAAAGTAAGATAGGAGCTTGGAAGAGTTAAGCTCTTTCCAACAGACTACAAACACAACTGTAGAGAAAAAAATAAAATAAACTGTGAAAAACAACAAGAAACTCAAAACCAGTTGTCCCAGGAGTCGGTCTATGCCGGTGGTGCTGAGGTGTGTGGATGTGCAGTCGACGAAAATTGGTGTGGAAAACTAGAGATGCATTTTAAGAGCTTAGATCGGCAAAGTTTCAAACACCAAAATGTGGAAGAAGATTGGGGGGGGGAGGAGGAGGAGGAAAAAGGCGGGTAGGGAAGGCGCCATGAGGAGGGGCATGGGCCGCACCAAAAGAAAAAAAAATGGGCTGCAGCCAGATCCGTGTGCACAAAGGAAGTAAGAATAGATTCCCAAGCCCTTGGGAATATGACCCACTCGTGCTTCCGCGAGTGGTTTATTATTTGACGACCCCGTGCGCTTGCAGGAGATCACGATCAGGTTCGCCAATGGAGTGTACGAGTGAGAAGATCGTGTCGGGAGGACACGTGGACGGTGGGATTGAGAATTCGGTTAGAGGATCAGCGGCGGAGAATAGCCTAGCAAAAACCATCAGAGAATGGCGACCAAATACTCATCTGAAGTGGTACGAGATGCTATAAAGGGAAGAGGAGAGGGGAAGAGAGGGTATGGAAGGAAAACCCTTGGCTTTCTTTGCGGAGGAGGAGTGAGGCTCGAAGGCGGCGCCGGAGAGTGGTTATCTTACTATTTTCATTGTCTGTATGAACTGGACCCTTGTTTCTTATGATGCTCTGAATTTCTGCTTGGTTACATAATAAGCTCTATTGAGCTGCTGTTACTTTCCTGTCCTTTATCTTGGAGATATTGCAATAGTTGAAATCTGGTTATCTTGCTCTTATTTGAGTTGTTGTTGCTTCTTATACTGTGATACCATCACAACTTGGTGCTTTCATTTATTTGAACTCAATGGCGGAACATACCCGCCTTAAAGACTTGGCTACTAAGATGGAAACGATAATGGCTGTGCTGGATCAAAAGGAAGAACGGGATCGTTTGAAAGACGAGCGATTATTTATGATAGAACGTTCTCTGGCTTCTATCACTAAATGTCTAGAAACCCTACAAATCCCACAGTCTATGGCTGCTTCTACTTTAGCAAGACCTTCTACAGAGCACACGTTGGCTATTCCTGAACCTCAAATGATTTCCCACGCACCATGGCGGGCGGCGAAGATGGATCTTTCGCGATTCGATGGCAACAACGCTCTGCAATGGATATTTCAGGCCGAGCAGTTTTTTGATTATTACGACATTTCCAATTCATACCGTCTCAAGGTCGCTGCAATCCATTTTGATGGGCAAGTCGTGCCCTAGTTCCAAATGTTGCACAAATCTGGAGTAATCTCTTCATGGTCTACATTGGCAAAAGCCATTGAATCTACATATGGGCCTTCGGTGTATGAATGCCCACGCTATCCTCTTTTCAAACTGTTGCAAGATGGCTCTGTCACAGATTACTATAATATTTTCACTACTTTAGCAAACAGGATGGAAGGATTATCAGCTGATGCGGTTTTGGATTGTTTCATTAGTAGCTTGAAACGAGATCTACAGTGAGAGGTCATTCCTTGGAAGCCTACAACCATAACAGATGCTCTGACCCTTGCGAAGCTCTATGAAGATAAATATGGAGGGTATAAACGTCCACAGTGAGGCAGATATCAATTCCCACCTAACATCTCAGCGCCATTCAAGAAATCAGTGCCTTTAGCATTACCCGCTCCCACAAACACAGGTGCTAAACCACCGCAATTACCGGCCAGCTCCAACACCAGTCTTTCTGTATGTAAAATGTCCTTTGAGGAGATGCAGGACAGACGTGCCAAAGGGGTATGTTATAACTGTGATGAGAAATTTTCTCCATCACATCTCTGCGCCAATCGTAAGTTGCTTCTCCTTCAATGGGATGAAGATGTCTAGCCTGAATTCTCTGAGGTTGAACAGCAAATGGAGGATCCTTCTCAGCAATTAATTCATGAATTTCGGAGCATATCCCTTCATGCGATGGATAGTATGCTGGTTTCAGGCACTTTGCGATGCACGGGATATATCAACGGCCAACCTATTCAAGTGCTTCTCGATGGCGGAAGTGATGAAAGTTTCTTACAACCTAGAGTTGCAAAATTTCTGCAGTTGGCTATGTTACGCACCCCCACTTTCAAGGTTTTCGTGGCCAATGGACATGCTCTACAGGTGGAAGGCAAGGTTGATAACTTGCAGTTGAATATTCAAGATCATATTTTATCCCTCATAGCTTTTTTATTACCTATAAGTGGTGCTGATCTAATCCTCGGTACATCTTGGTTGGCAACTCTAGGTCCCCATATTACTGACTAAAAGGCTCTATATATTCAATTTACTACTGGAAATAAACTCATCACATTGAAGGGTCATCAGGCTATCAGGCCTCACCTCACATCTGTTCACCAGCTCAATCGCTTATGCTCCGCTAAAGCTATTGCAGCTTGTTACACACTAGCGGTGTCCCAATCCACTATTCCTAACATAGACCCAACTGGGATCCAAATTTCAGACGCGGTGAATTCTGATCTCTTTCCAACTTCCAGCCCATATGCCTTCAGACATGAAATGCCTCCTGTTGCAATATCAACATATGTTTGCCAAATCTTCGGGTCTGTCTCCTTCCAAGGACTTTAATCACTCTATTCCCTTGATTGCAAATGCTCCTCCGGTCAGGGTATGTCCCTATCGATACCCACACAGCCAAATGAATAAAATAGAACTTATGGTTCAGACCATGATTCAAGAAGGACTTATTGAGCCGAGCAACAGTCCTTTCTCTTCTCCAGTATTACTTGGTTAAGAAGAAAGATGGGTCATGACGTTTTTGCACAGATTATCAGGACATTAATGCCATCACCATCAAGGATGCCTACCCGATACCGACTGTGAATGAGTTTCTTGATGAATTAAGAGGTGCACACTTCTTTTCTAAACTCGATCTTTGGTCCGGGTATCATCAAATCCTACTCAACCCTGCTGACAAATTCAAAACTGCTTTTCAAACTCATAATGGGCATTTCCAATGGGTGGTGATGCCATTTGGACTATCTAATGCTCCAGCCACCTTTCAAGCTCTCATGAACAGCATTTTTCAGTTTGCATTCCGGAAATATGTTCTTGTATTCTTTGATGATATCCTCATTTACAGTGGGGATTGGGATGAACATTTGCAACATGCTGAGACAGTCCTTCAGACCCTGCATCAGCACCAATTATATGCCAAACTTTCAAAATGCACATTTGGACTTTCATCAGTGGATTATCTGCATCATACTGTGTCAGCAAAGGGAGTCGCCATGGATGATTCCAAGGTTCAAGCAATCAAATTTTGGCCTTCCCCTACAAATCTTAAACAATTGAGAGGTTTTCTTGGCTTAAGTGGGTATTATCGATTCTTCATTCAACACTATGCCACCATTGCTCGACCTCTCATTGAACTCCTTAAGAAAGATGCTTTTCATTGGAGCCAGGCGGCCAAAGAAGCCTTCATCAAGTTGAAACAAGCAGTGACTTCTGCACCTGTGTTGGTATTGCCGGACTTCCACCAACCATTCACCCTGGAAACGGATGCATCTGGGATCGGTATTGGTGCTATCTTAAGCCAGAACAACCACCCCATCGCGTATTTCTCCAAGAAACTGGCACCTCATATGCAAGCTCAATCCACTTACATTCGAGAGCTCTATGCATTGACGGAAGCCATCGCCAAATTTCGGCATTATCTCCTCAGTCAACGGTTTATCATTCGGACAGACCAACAATCCTTGAAACATCTGAATACTCAAATCATTCAAACACCGAAGCAACAAAAGTGGTTGCCAAAATTACTCGGCTTTGACTTCATTATTGAGTATAAACCTCGTCGAGAGAATATGGCTGCAGATGGGCTATCCCGTTGTTTCTTCTCATTCATGTCATCAGTGCAATCCTCATTGCTTTAACGCATTCAGCAATCTCAGTTGCAAGATCAGCGACTCTCTTCCATCCTTAAGGCACTCCAGCAAGGTACACCCACATCTACAGGTTATACTTTCAAACACCAATTGTTATGGTGGCATAACAAAATTGTTATTCCGGAGGATAAGGCATTACAAACAAAATTATTACAACAATTTCACTCCTCGGTGATTGGTGGTCATGCGGGCCAATTCAAAACCTTCCAACGGTTGGCTTCCCAATTCTATTGGCAGGGCTTACGCAATGCTGTGAATGCATTTGTAAGGTCTTGTGATATCTACCAAAGGGCAAAGACTCCCTCTACTTCCCTTGCTGGATTGTTACAACCACTCCTAATTCCTTCACAAATTTGGGAGGATATTGCGATGGACTTCATCACAGGGCTCCCAACGTCTAGAGGATTCTCGGTTATATTGGTTGTCATTGATCAACTCTCGAAGTATGGTCACTTTCTTCCTATGAAGGCTGAATTCAATGCTCAATCGGTAGCTCAAACTTTCATAGCTTCTATGGTCAAGCTACATGGTCTTCCCCGCACCATTGTCTCTGACCGTGACAAGGTTTTTACCAGTAAGTTTTGGCAAACTCTCTTCAATCAAATGGGAACATCTCTGCACATGTCGTTCGCCTATTGATCGGCATCCCGCAAGTGCACGGGGTCATCAAGTAATACCCTCTGTGTGACACAGGGGTCGTATTCCACGGGGCCAAGGAGCTACTATTACTTCCCTTTCGTCTATTTCCTAGCCTAACAATACGAGTGAATAGTACATCTACTAAAATCTATGAATAAGAGAATAAAGCTACCATTAGGCGCCAAATAAGCATTCAAGGGACGGACGAACAGGAGAAGGAGTGATTTGGACAGAGAATCCCCTCGGGTTGTCATTAAGGCCCGAATTAAGGATGATGTGTTGTGATGGTGGTTTGGACAGAGAGATTTTTCTAAATTAAGCTAATTCCGAATCCCTCGGTGATTAGCCCTAATCCCATATGAGTATTGATCGGAATCCCTTCCGGTCAATTCCTCCTACGATTGCAGTGTGCTCAGGGAATCCCTTATCAGGAGTAGACACTCTTCTGGGTCTAAGCCTAACGTTCGGAGGGGTACCTAATACCCGAATCCCTCGGCGTATTGGCACATGAATCCCTTTCAATCTATGTGAGTCTAGTACAAGGGCGATGGTCACGCTCCAAGTATAACCTAGAAATTGAACATCAGTGTTCTCATACTGTCCAAGACAGTAAAGTACACAAAGAGAGAATCACGAACCATAGAAATTCCTACAAAAACAATTCAACATCCAACACTAGATCACAAAGGATGATCACCTTGAGGTGTTAGGCTTCTCTCTAATGAGTTGTTTAAGGGCTTGTGTTTCTCTTTAAAATTGGCAGCATAGAGAATATTTTGCAGCAAGTAAAAAGAGTTTTGTATAAGAATAAGAATGACAATGCTCCTATACTGGAATAGGAAAACTACAAAACTACCCTAGGGTTCATCATGCCCAAATCACATACAAATTAGTTCCTCATGAAAGAGGAACACTCATATAAATCCAATGAACAAACAAGGATAAAGAAAAGCAAAGAACACTCCCTCTAGCTTTAGAATGCCTTGGATGGAAGAAGATCGTCGATGTCGCCGAGATCGTGCCTCAAACGACGCCTTGAAGCCTTGGATCTTCCCCCTATCTCCTCCTCTGATGTTTGCCGCCGGCGAGGGTGGGGCAGCGGCCCAAGAAAAAGAGAAGAAGAGGTTGTGGAAGAAGCCCTTCAAATACCCTAGCTTTCCCTTTAAAAACCACTTTTCGGGCATCCATACGGGCTGCCTTGCGAGCGCAAGCTTGCCCGCAAGGATACCAGCCTTTTCCAAAAAAATCCCGTTTTCGGTGCTACAGTGCCATGCTACAATAATCTTGCTACAATAATCCTTCTATATTACTGCTACAGTGATGAAAGCTCGAAAACGTCGTATTTGATACACAGATACGTTCTTGAGCTCATTTTGGCTTCTTCAAGGCCTGTAACACAGATAAAAACAATTTAAACATGAAACGGGCATCAACTCATCAAAATACATGCAAAATAGTATTAGAATAAAACGTATAAATACGTACATTTAGACACTTATCATAACATCCCCACACCTAAGAGTTTGCTTGTCCTCAAGCAAACAAAAACATAAAGAACAAGGTAAAGATGACAAGTGGCTAAATGTAAAACCTCAAGCTCAGAGTGTGGAGAATCTCACAAGCATAGAGCAAAAAGAATTCAAGACAATGAGTTGTATCAAAAGAAACCACAAAGAGATAGTCCTGTTCCATCTGGAGTGCTCCCGTGAGTGTGTGAACCTCGTATCTCGCCCTCTTTACCCTAGATCAGTCTAGGGGTCCATTCACCCCACACACAATGATTACTGGTTTTAGAAATGCTAAGAACACCCTCAATAGTCAACTAAGATCCTTTTGATTCCTATATTCAACTCTAGCCTCATTCTAATTGTTGTAGACAATCCTGGAGATCAATAAAATTTTTTTTTATAAAGAGACTAACGTAGACTGTACATTATCTTTCGATTGGGTGCACATGCTGTTTAGGCACCAGAACACCCATCTATTGGATGGTGGCCGCGCGCGTCGCTAAAAAGTGGGCACACGGCTCCCCGGCCGCAAGTGCACGGGTCGTCAAGTAATACCTCTTGGGTGGGCACAAGAGGGTCGTATTCCCTAGGGTCCCGAGATCCACTATTACTTCATCTTCGACAGTTGTTTAGCCGAATCAAAACAGAGGTTGTTGTAAGGAAATGAAATTAAACTAACAATAAAAGCTTTAACTGCTGACAGGTTGCACACACCGAGAAGAAATCAAATAGAGAAGATAAGGCCCGGGCGAGGATTCCCCCGGGAGGAATACAAGTAAGGACGTTGTGATAACAGGTAATGCATGCATATAGTGTAATATTTTGGTCCATCTAGGCTCGGAAGTCGACTATCCCGGAACCTCTGTAGTATAGCCCTAATCCAGTACAAGTTCCTTTATCCTAAGGATACTCACACGATGTCATTGGGACTAAGGAGCCTCGGTTAGAGTTATCTATAAGCAATTGCGCTAAGATGAACTCTACAACCTACGGGAGGCTACCGGTACCCGGAACCTTCGGTGTACCGGTACAATGGATCCCTCTTCATACTATGTGGATCTAATGTGAGAGCGCACCTCACGCAACCAAGCATAATCGATAAGATGAAATGCAGAGTTCTCATGCAAATCAAAACAATTAAGTACACAAAGTATGAACCCAAATGACACACCATGTATTCATTGAATTAAGATTACAACATCCAATACAACTATTCCTCCCAAGGTTCACCGATTGCCCGGCGACCTTGGGGGGGTTTAGTTCGACATGAATAAGAAGGAAAGTTCACACAATAAAGAATACATCAACAAAACACCAAAAACTCCCGCTTGAATGTGTCGACTAGGTTTGATGAAGAAACTTGCCGAATCCGCGTCGGTAAGCTCTAGGATGAAGATCCTCGAGTTCTCCCGTCTTCTCCCCCTCGATTTCTCCCCAAAATAACGTCCCATGATGAAGCTTTGAGCATCGGGGTGTTCGGAGGCGTTGGTGGCAAAAGTCCCCGTCAAAAAAACCCTAGTCGGGCTTAAATACCCGACTGGTGTGCGGGCTGGTGTGCGCCCGCACACCTGGCATCACACCCTTCTGCCAAGGGTGTCCGGGCCGCACACAGCCCGCATACCGGCCTGAAAACGTTCCTGAATGAATGCCCGAATGACGTCCGGAGTTCGTTTAACCTTCATTTCTTAGCTCCTTGGCCTCGATTTTTATGCTACAAATGCTCCTCCTACCATAGACGGCTCGTAGATGCCCTGAAATAGAAAACAAGAAAAATACATCAAAGGGCACCTGTTTTATTCAATTAATGAATGAAAGTATAAGTAGTTCACTGTTATAAAACGGTGTATTTAGACACTTATCAAATCACCCCCCACTTAAGGGTTTGCTTGTCCCCAAGCAAACAAGCATTTAAAACAAAAGGAATTGATAAGTGGCTAAATACACCACCTCGGGCTTAAGTGTAAGCACACAATAGCACATGTAGGACTCTAGATCCTAAGCTACAACCAATAACAAAATTTTGAACCATTCGTCCGGCAAGACGATGCTGTGTGTGCAACCTTCTTCACCTGGATCCTTGTAATATAGATAGGAGAAAACGATACCCGGAGGACCACTTCTTAAAACACATCACGCCACTTATAGCGGTAACGGGCCTTGAAATGGTAGAGAACCCCCTAACGAATTCCCATGGTACTTCTGTTTCTCCTCTGTACAAAATTAGCTTTATTCACACTCTTTTTTTTTCTTTTTTTTGACTAACATGATCTGTAATCGACTTTTTATAAGGGTAACTGAGCTGATAAGGCACCAAAAATACCCAACTTACTCAAAAGATTACATGCTCACATGAACATGCTCGTGCTTTCCTAGTTTTTGGCTTAGGGAGCACACTTTTTAGGAGCTCGAACCCTAAGTTAATTTTCTATTTCATTATAGGAGGATTGTCATTCTTTTTGTTATAAAAACTCTTTTTACTTACTCAAAATATTCTCTGTGCTGCCAATTTTCAAGAGAAACAGAAGCCCTCAGACAACTCATTAGAGAGAAGCCTAACACATCAAGGTACGTATCGCTAAACATGGGTTAGTTATTAAGAGGGTCAGGAAGGTTATCATTTAATCCAACCAAGGTGTCCATGGTCCGGGCTAAAAAGGTATGTGACGGTATGCCGTGAATGATCGAAATTCATTAAGTGCAGGGTTGTGTACAAAGCTTAGCATCCATCATTATCCTACTCTACTGTATACTGACGTCTCATTGCCATCAATGGTTCCAATCATGCATCAATGTCATTAAATGTCATCCACAAAACAGGCATGCACAGCAAATAACAAAGATTTTGACTCTAACGAACAAAAGTGTATGCATGCCACCCCCCACTTAAAATCGTACATTGTCCCCAATGTAAAAAATCAGCGGCTCAAAGAATATGATAAAATGTATAAAGCGTAGATAGGGGGTTGGGGAGAACTTCCCTGAATCATAGAGGCATCAATGAGTTGGCGAGTAGCATAATTCAGCCCGTTGTAAATGATTTGTACCCGCATCCATGAGGCAAAACCATGATGAGGGCACCTTCTAAGGAGATCATGTGCAAACGGATAGCATCGTCTGACACCCCATTAATCTTGAATGTAGAGCAAATTTGGAGGAACCGGGAAAGATGATTATGTGCATCTTCATTTGCGAGACCATTGAATTGAACCGAGTTCTGGACCATGCCGATTGTACTAGCTTTAATTTTAAAGTTGTTGGATGTCACGGATGGTGCTTGAACACTAAACTCATCACCCGTGAATAGGGGTCTTTCATATTCGGATAAAGTGCGACGCTCTTCGGCCATGATTGAAGACTCTCTATCCTCAATTTCAATGTTCTGAGTACCTGACACTTCACCAACTTCTCTCAATCTCCGATGCAAAGTTCTTTCAATTTCACTATCCGGTGTAATCAAGGTCGATGGATTTGAATGTGTCATACACAGTACCTTGCAAAACCAAGAAGAGTGATAGAAAGTTAATATCAAAGGAAAAGAAAAAATAACGATAAGAAATGAGTAAAGAATGCAATGGTTAGAGTAATAATCTAAAAGTTTCCTAGAATTCCTTAAAGGTCCCCGGCAACGGCGCCAAAAAAAACTTGATTGCTTCCCCGCAAGTGTACGGGATCGCCAAGTAATACCTCGTGCGAAGACACAAGGATCGTATTCCACGGGGCTAATGATCTTCTATTACTCCTTCTCGAGCTATTATCTAGCCTAAGATCTCAAGTGATGGAATTTACTCTACTAGGTGCAATTAAAACTTAAAACAAGATTAAGAACAAATTAGAGAGAACAAGCAATAAGCAAGTAAGAAACTTAATGAAATGCAAAGGCCTGTGGATGTGGATCCCTTAAGGGGTTATCATGAAACATGGATAATGAACAAAAGATGCAAGGGTAAAATGGACCATGAGATTCCAAGATTAGAACAACCCCAATTTCTCGGCGATTGAACCCTAATACCATACGAACATAGAGAGGAATTTCTTCCAAGTCCACATTCCTACGATTGCAATAAGTACGAGAAAATCTCACTTAGGAGTAAACCTACTCTTCTTCAGATTAAACCTACATGGAGGGCTACCAAACACCCGATTTCTCGGCGTGATGATACAAGTGTCCCCTTCTAATCCATTCATGATCTAATACAAGGGAGCAAGTCACATTTACATGCATCACTCATAAAAGAGCTACGGATTTCTCCTTAGTGTAGCACTTAGCATAAAAACAAAGGATTAGATCTCAAAATTACCCATGCATGGAATTAACAAGTAATCATCCAAAATACATGATAAAACCCCCCAAGGTTCACCAACACCCGGTGGCTTTGGGGGTCTAGTGTGTCATCATCCTACAACAAGCAATACAATCAAGTCAAACACACACGAAAAGCATAATTGACACTCCCTAGATGAAATGGTGGAGGAGGAGGTAGAAAATATGCCGAATAATGCTTCCACCGCCAAAGGAATGCCGAATGACGCTTCCTCTAGCCGCGGGTCTCCTTCCTTCAAATCGTGGTAGATCTCCCCTTGAATGATGTTGCCTTCTTGCCTTGAGATTCTTGGACCTTGGGCTTGAATGATCTCCTAGCTTTCTTGCCCTTCTTCTCCTTCCCAAGGTCGCCCAAAACCTCCCAAGTGGTCTCTCAAAATCTGCCTAGAAAAAGTCCAGAAAAAGTCCCTCAATTCTACCCTAAAAGTCAGTATTTATACCTCCCATGACATACGGGCCGTATAGGGGTCGTATGGGGGTCGTATAGCACTCAAAAAACCTAGATTCGTGATTCATACGGGGTGCATACGGTCTCCATACGACCCCGTATACTCTGTAGCATGGAAATCTGTGCAGACAACTCCAAATCATTCCTCTGCTACAGTGCATACAGTCCCCATACTGGGTAGTATGGGGGTGGTATGAAATTCCTGTTTTCTTCTCTTTTCGCCTAAATAATATCTTCTTGTTCTCCATGGCTTCCTTATGGCCTACAAAGCAAATAATAGACGGTTAAGCGCAAGACGGGCATCAAACCTCACAAAATACACGCAAAGTGAATGCGATATATATATGAAAACACCTACATTTAGACACTTATCAAATATCCCCACACTTAAGCATTGCTTGTCCCCAAGCAATCAACTCATGAAAAACAATGAGACTGAAAAGTGTCTAAATGCATTACCTCTGGCATCAAGCAAATATAAGATTCCAAAAGCAATGGACAATGATACATAGATGTTGAGTCATAGTCAATAAGCATAATAAAAATATCCCGTCTCACCCCTTATAGGTATGTGTCGTGTATGATAAACGTCTAAATATACGTATTTTTTACGTACTTGTGTATAGTTTATTCTCTCTTTTTGTTAAGTTGTTTTCTATTTTCTTGTTTAATGTGGTTTTACTTGTGTTACAGGCCCGAAATAAGCTCAAGAACGTATTCATGAAATAATCGACACCAAATACGGCGTTTTTGGGATTCATCACTGTAGCAGTACTGTAGCGGAATTACTGTAGCACAATTACTGTAGCAGATACTGTAGCAGGGTACTGTAGCTCTGAATGGAAAAATCCCTGAGAAACTCTCTGGATGCCTTGCGGGCAACCTTGCGCCCGCAAGGCCACCCGCAAGGCATCGCGATGTCTTGATTTAAAGGGCTTTTCTAGGGCATTTTGGAGGAGAAGTCTTCTTCCTTGGAGCTCCACACAACCATCTAAAAATCCGGCTTGGAGGAGGGCTTTGAGGGCGTTTTCACGGCGAGATCTTGGAGGAGAGTGCGTTTGGGAGCAAGATCCTACTCTAGGGTATCATTGAAGGAGGGTTGAAGATAAGAGAAGCCACCTCTTGAGTGGCGTCTTCGGAACTCCATTTTCGTATTTGAGGGAGTGATTATGCTTTCTTTAGTTGTTTTCATGCTTTTGAGTATGTATTTTGATATTATGAACAACTAAACCCCAAGGTCACCGGATGTAGGTGAACCTTGGGGGTGAACTTGTGTATTTTGGATGCTTGGTTTCAATTAATGTTTGTAGACTTGTTTGTGATCCTTGTTTGGTGCTTTTGAATGTTAGGGTATGCATGAGAACTCTGTGTATCTCTACTTAGCCAATACTAGGTTGCATGACCATTGCCCTAGTGTTAGACTCACCAAGCTTGGAAGGGAAATACGTATAAATACGCCGTGACCATCGGGTATTTGTACCCCTCCAATTCTAGGGTTAATTGCTTATTTGTAATTCAACCTTAGCTTGAGAGAACCACCTCACCCTTTGCAATCGTATGAGGATTTATACGGGTAGAGCCCGTATTCAATACTCGTGCGGGATTAGGGGTCAACCGCCGTGACCATCGGGTTGACCTAATCTAGGGTTTTCTCGGTCCAACAAGCCATTTACATGTTAACCCAAAGATCCCGTACACTTCAGTAGCCCCCGAGGGGATCCTTATCCGGGACCGCTTTCTCACCCCGATTTCACACTTTCTATTGCCCCGTTTTAATTAGCTTTCTGAATTGCATTTATTTCTTGTTTTTGCATTTTCTTCCTTTACTCTCGAAATTGATCGGCTAGACAACATTGCGAGAAGGAAGTAAGGATAGATTCTCGGACCCCAGGGAATACGACCCTCTCACGCGTGCGTGAGAGGTATTACTTGACGACCCGTGCGCTTGCGGGACGACCACCAAGTTTTTGGCGCCGTTGCCGGGGACCCTCGAGAAATATTCGGAAAACTTTTAGCGTGTTGATTTGGCTTTTGTTTTGCCGTTTTTGCCATTCTTGTTTATATTCCGTTATTTTATTCCCTGCATTTTTCCTGTTTGTTTTTCTTCAAGTTTTGACACCCGCCTTGAATTTTCTTGCGAGGTACCTATCTTATGACACGAGCGAGTCACACAAATTTGGTTGATCCTGACGACGAGATTGAACGAACCTTGCATCAACGTTTGAGAGAAGTTACTGAAAGCTCAAGGCAACAAGAAATTCGGGTCGAATCTAGTGAGCCTACTGTCATGGCCGAGCCAAGAAGAACGCTATCAGATTATGAAAGGCCACAATTCACGGGAGAAGAATTTAGTGTCCAAGTGCCAACTGTTCCGGCCAATAATTTTGAAATCAAGGCCAGCACCATAGGAATGATTCAGAATTCAGTCCAGTTTGATGGTTTAGCTGATGAAGACCCGCATGCTCACTTGTCTAAATTTCTTCAGATTTGCTCCACTTTTAAGATCAACTCAGTATCAGACGATGCCATCGGGCGAGGTTATTCCCGTTCGGTTTGAGAGGAACAAAGATACGATGGCTCACATCCTTAGCTCCCGGTTCCATCACCACTTGGAAGGAAATGGTTGAGAAGTTCCCGGCCCGATATTTTCCCCCAAGCAAAGCCGCAAGATTGAGACAGGAAATATCATCCTTCGACACGGGTGATACTGAGACACTTTTTGAAGCCCATGAACGATTTAAGGACCTTCTTCGCAAGTGTCCTCATCATGGCTTCCCTTCATGGATGAGGGTGCAAACATTTTGCAATGGGCTGAATTATGCTACTAGGCAGCTCATCGATGCAGCGGCAGGGAGGTTCTCTCGAGCAACAAGCTTCCCGAAGAGGCCGAGGAGTTAATTGAGAACATGGCCGATGTGAGTGCCATTGGAGCACTCGACGTAAGCCTCCAAGGGCTGCGGGGTTGTATGAGGTGACCGAATCCACAGCTTTGGCCGCGAAGATTGATGCCCTAACAAAACATGTCATGGATAATAGTTCGAAGTATGACGCCCTAGCACAAAAGGTTGATCAGCTCATGATAGGATCCAGTTCAGGGATCAAAGGCAGTTATGTCATGTGATACTTGTGGGGCGGGGCATGCAACATCACAAGTGCCCCATTGTTGTTGCCCCATCACCGCCGATGGAAACAAAGTGGATTATGTTGGGGGTGGACCAAGAGGACCTGGAAATCAGTTTAGCAACCCTTACACTTATGGATGGAGAGGCTCTTCAAATCCTTCTTGGACTCAAGGTCAATCTCAATATAGACCTCCACAATCTCAGGGAAGCCAATACCAAGCTCCTCCCCCACAAGAGAAGAAATATTCTACGAGAGGATGTGTTAGCCTGATTCATGATTAGCACGGAGGCACGCTTCGTGAATAATGAAAAGAAAATGGATGAATTTGGTACTATATTGAGAAATGTTCAAGCATCCATCCAATCTCTCGGAGAATCAAGTGGGACAGACTTGCTCGTGGACAATCGAACGACCCTCGGGGAGTTTGCCAAGCAATACCGAAAACAACCCGAGAGAGCAATTAAAAGTTGTTACTTTGAGGAGTGGTAGACAGTTGGAAGCAAGGGAAAAAGGAATCCCAAGTGCTTCTAATGATGGGGTAGCCGTCCGGGAAGACCCCGATTTGAATAAAGATGTAAGCAAGGCTAATGGGAGGAAAACCGGTGAAGACTCTCCCAATTCGACATTTCAAA
Organism: Dioscorea dumetorum; assembly: GCA_902712375.1. Taxonomy (NCBI): domain Eukaryota; kingdom Viridiplantae; phylum Streptophyta; class Magnoliopsida; order Dioscoreales; family Dioscoreaceae; genus Dioscorea; species Dioscorea dumetorum. The sequence goes on along the minus strand of CACTHL010000726.1, from coordinate 173,586 downwards.
GGAGCACACATACAAGCCAGTGGTACCTTACCCCTCGAGACTCAAACCAGATAGAGATGAAGCCCAGTTCAAGAAGTTCCTCAATGTATTCAAACAACTCCACATAAATATTCCAATCATTGAGGCACTAGCTCAAATGCCCAAGTATGCCAAATTTTTAAAAGAGCTTCTCACCAATAAGAGGAAGTTAGAAGAACAAGGCACTGTTGCACTTACTGGTAATTGCTCAGCAATTCTAGAGAAGAAACTTCCAAAAAAGTTAAAAGATCCAGGTAGTTTTGTGATCCCTTGTGTAATTGGTGAAGGAGTAATCGAGCATGCTCTAGCCGATTCTCGGGGCTAGTATAAATGTAATGCCATACAACTTGTTCTTGAAACTGGGATTGGAAGACCTACGACCTACACGAATGACATTACAACTTGCGAGATAGGTCGGTGCGAAGACCTCGGGGAGTAGTTGAAGATGTCCTTGTCGAGTCGACAAACTCATCATTCCCGTAGATTTCGTGATTCTAGATGTGGATGATGATGTCGAGGTACCCCTAATTCTAGGGCGCCCATTCCTGAACACTTCGGGTGCTCTAATTGATGTTAAAGAAGGCAAGATGACCTTGAGGGTTGGAGATGAGCAAGTGGTCTTTACCCTCCCGGAAGCAATGAAACACACACTTGATCATGATGATAAACTCTATTTCACTGATAGTACTGATATAATTGTTTCTGACTGTGTGCAGGAGGTACTTGCCTTAAACCCTTTGGATGAGTACTTGGATGAGTTAACATGCCAAGATGTCAAGGAAGAACTCTCTCCTCCACCAACACAACAAGTTAATCAAGTGGAGGGTAATTCATCCAATAATGGTAAGAAAATTAGGGGTGTTGAGAAGATGTGGAGAAAATCGAAGAAGAAACAAAAAGAGAATAGAGAGGTATCCACATTGCCTCCGGATGAGGTTGATCGTATCTTCTTTGGAAATGCGGGTAAATTCAAAGTCTTTTCTTGCCTTTCATTAAACTTTCCAAGCGGCAACCCAGCTCCAAAGGTTGGAGGTAACTTTCCTCCATTTGTCCCACCATGAAAATTTTGAGGTAATGCAAGTCGAGCTAACGACTTTAAACAAGCGCTTCTTGGGAGGCAACCCAAGCTTTTAAAATTCCTTGCACTCTAGTTTTCGTTTTCTTTAATTTTGTAGTGGTTAGTTGTTGTCTTCGTTTTAGTTATTTTGTTCTTCTTCTTTGTCATTTCTTTGTTGTTTGATGTTGGGATTCTTTGAGTTGTTTGATGTGTTGATGCCATGAAGCTTGCTTCTTGTGTGTTTATGGGATTATATCGGCTTTGTTTTCATTGTTTTTAGGGTTTAAAGGAGGTTATGTTGATGCTAAACAAGTTTAGAGCCGTTTTATGACCGTTAGAGATCGTTTTGGTCGGATTTGGCAAGCTTGCGGGCAAGCTTGCGCCCGCAAGCTTGCCCGTGAACCATCCAGAGGGGCCTTGCGGGTGGGCTTGCGCCCGCAAGCCCAACCGCAAGGCTTCCCGAGGATCCTTGCGGGCAACCTTGCGCCCGCAAGGCTACCCGCAAGGATGCCCGACACTTGCCCTAAAAAGGCTTCTTCCCATTCTCTTTCTCTCATCTTCACACTCCCATCTTCTTCCTCTCATTTCTCACTCATTTTTCCACCAAATCACCTCATTTTTTTTGCTCTAAATCACTCTCATCCTCCTCTAAACTCTTTTGTGGAAGGATTTTGGAAGATTACAACCTTTTCAAGCCGTTTCAAGCTTTTGATTCATCCCTCATACTCTAGGGTTAAGGTTTGATTTTTATTCTTATATCTTGTGTTTTAATGAATTGTTGGGATGTAATCTTTGTGCTTTTGGTTCTCTTTGCTTAATATAGCATTATGAGATTGGTTTTGTATGATTGTAGAAATTTTTGGCTACTTTTTCAAGCAAAACTCTTGCCAAAATTTCTCGGATTTACTGTAGCAATGAACCATTCTCCTTAATTTTCATTCCATGAAGCCTCAATTTCTTTAAAATTTGGTTTAATGGTGTCCCCTTGGTCTTGTAGGTATGAGGACCAAGAAAGTGGCTCATAAGAGGACATAGAGAGTTAGCTGCATCAGTGAGTCACATTGAGAGTGCCACCACTGAGATCCTGACATTCCTACGCAGCTCTTCATCTTCAGCGGGCACCACCTCCGCAGCTACCACCTGTGCTGCATCATCACGGCCATCTGACTCTTAGACTCCCAGCATCACGGCACTTCTTGTTGTTCTTTTTATTTATTTTGCTGCTCTTATTGTTGTTTGCTTTAGTGTTACTTTTTAAGTTAGTTAGGGTTCCGACCCTACTAAACTTTCTCTGTTTATTTTGCACTTTTTGTTTTTGCACTCTTCTCTGTCATTCTCATTATGGAGTTGTGATCAGTGTTCTGTCTTTTTCCAGGAATTTCTTTAGGAATGCTTCACACTCCCAGCCCTCACCAAATGGACCCCCCCAGTCCACATGCATTTCATCGACAGATTGGGGAAGTTTCTTACTCCATCTTTTAATTCTTGTTATATTTATTTCCCACCCCGTCTTTGATTTATGTACATTGGGGACAATGTACAGCTTTTAGGTGTGTGGATGGAGTATTTATACTTGTATTGCATGCTTGTATTTTACCTATGATAGCTATGATCTTTTTGTTAAGGATTTCCTAGCTTGGTAGAATGACAAGTAGTGAGTTGTACTTTACATGTGCATGAATGTAGTTCTGTTTCATCCTTAGTGCATATTTATACCGCTCACTATAACTCCCAATTCGACGCTCTAACCCATCTCATTGATTTTTGTGTTAGGATGTTAAATTCTTCTTTCAATAGTCCTTTAAAAACTTTTGAGTCTCCTGTTTTTGCTTTAACCCTCGGTGAGGTTTTTAAGTGAAGTTTTTAGCAAGTTTGATCGGGCGTTGAAAAAAAAAAAAAAAAAAAAAAAAAAAAAACAGAGAGTCTATGTCGGTATTCCTCTCGCTTATAAAAGCATGAATGCGTATATGTAGATCTCGTAGTCAAGTAAGTTGGGTGGCTCTTGTGCACGGCCGGCATGTGCATCCCGCCGAAAGATTTTTGTGCAGTCTACGTTAGGCGGACTCGAAAAAAAAAAAAAAAAAAAAAAAAAAAAAACGCCCGAAACCCGTTCTATCTTCACTTGATGTTAAAGTTCCTTTTTGGAGACCGAAGATTTTTAATTGACTATTGAGAGGGTCTTTAGCATTCCTAACACCAACTTCAATCCGTGTGAGGTGAATGGACATCCTGGGGTAATCCAGGGTGTGGAGATCGATGTGGGAGTCGGACACACACTCACGATGACACTTTGGATGAAACAGAGCTGATATTACTTGTCTATACACCGAACAACTCACTTCCCGATTTCTAACCACCCGTGCTAGTGAAGTCCTGTACATTTGAGCTTGAGGTCGTATATTTAGCCATTTATCTTCTTGCCCCTGTTCTTCATGTTTGTTTGCTTGGGGACAAGCAAACGCTTAGGTGTGGGGATGTTTGATAAACGTCTAAATATACGTATTTTTTACGTACTTGTGTATAGTTTATTCTCTCTTTTTGTTAAGTTGTTTTCTATTTTCTTGTTTAATGTGGTTTTACTTGTGTTACAGGCCCGAAATAAGCTCAAGAACGTATTCATGAAGAAATCGACACCAAATACGGCGTTTTTGGGATTCATCACCGTAGCAGATCTTGTAGCGGAATTACTGTAGCACAATTACTGTAGCAGATACTGTAGCAGGGTACTGTAGCTCTGAATGGAAAAATCCCTGAGAAACTCTCTGGATGCCTTGATTTAAAGGGCTTTTCTAGGGCATTTTGGAGGAGAAGTCTTCTTCCTTGGAGCTCCACACAACCATCTAAAAATCCGGCTTGGAGGAGGGCTTTGAGGGCGTTTTCACGGCGAGATCTTGGAGGAGAGTGCGTTTGGGAGCAAGATCCTACTCTAGGGTATCATTGAAGGAGGGTTGAAGATAAGAGAAGCCACCTCTTGAGTGGCGTCTTCGGAACTCCATTTTCGTATTTGAGGGAGTGATTATGCTTTCTTTAGTTGTTTTCATGCTTTTGAGTATGTATTTTGATATTATGAACAACTAAACCCCAAGGTCACCGGATGTAGGTGAACCTTGGGGGTGAACTTGTGTATTTTGGATGCTTGGTTTCAATTAATGTTTGTAGACTTGTTTGTGATCCTTGTTTGGTGCTTTTGAATGTTAGGGTATGCATGAGAACTCGTGTATCTCTACTTAGCCAATACTAGGTTGCATGACCATTGCCCTAGTGTTAGACTCACCAAGCTTGGAAGGGAAATACGTATAAATACGCCGTGACCATCGGGTATTTGTACCCCTCCAATTCTAGGGTTAATTGCTTATTTGTAATTCAACCTTAGCTTGAGAGAACCACCTCACCCTTTGCAATCGTATGAGGATTTATACGGGTAGAGCCCGTATTCAATACTCGTACCGGATTAGGGGTCAACTGCCGTGACCATCGGGTTGACCTAATCTAGGGTTTTCTCGGTCCAACAAGCCATTTACATGTTAACCCAAAGATCCCGTACACTTCAGTAGCCCCTGAGGGGATCCTTATCCGGGACCGCTTTCTCACCCTGATTTCACACTTTCTATTGCCCTGTTTAATTAGCTTTCTGAATTGCATTTATTTCTTGTTTTTGCATTTTCTTCCTTTACTCTCGAAATTGATCGGCTAGACAACATTGCGAGAAGGAAGTAAGGATAGATTCTCGGACCCCAGGGAATACGACCCTCTCACGCGTGCGTGAGAGGTATTACTTGACGACCCGTGCGCTTGCGGGACGACCACCAGTGTAAGTGAATCTTATATCTCATTTGCCCTGATCTGGTCTAGCCTAAGGACTTCAATCAGTACAGCTCTAGATGCTAATCATTCCACTTACAAAGAATACTAAGTCTTAAATTACTAAATGCTACTTCAATGGCCAAGTAAGATCCTTCTAATTCTAAAGCTCGAAACTAGATCCACTTTTATCTCAAAACCTTTGGTAGATACTCAAAAAGATCACTAGGGTTTTATTTTCATTTCATCATTCATTTCTTTTTTTTTTTCGAGTCCGACTAACGTAGACTGCACCAACATCATTTTGAAATCTTTCTGGAGGGTGCACATGCTGGTTAGGCACAAGAGCCACCCAACTACTCGATTATAGTCTACATAGACGCATTCATGCTTCAGAAGCAGAGGAATACTGACATAGACTCTTTTTTTTTTCATTTCATTTTTTTTTCACATTTACCCTAGATCACATCTTCAGAGTACACTACTTGACACAAAACTAGGATTAGCTTAACAAGACTTAGAAGTTCTTAAGAGTCCATTGGAGGATAGAACTTAGTATTCTAAGGCCAAGTACTCAAAGTAGTGTGTTACGTATACAAGAGAGTTAGAGTAGTCACATTGGCTATTCCTAGGGCATCGACAAAAAAATTCAGTGCACATGACAATACTATGGGTAAAACAGGATTCAATAAAGCATAGAAACAAGTAACTCACATCAATCATTAATCCAAGCTAAAAGAATCTTACAAGAATGAACAAAGCCATCATAGGTAACACTAGCATGTAACAAATGGTCCTAATACATGAAATACACCCATCCCCACACTTAGTGTTGTACATTGCCCTCAATGTACACAAATCATGAAAAACATGGCAAATCGGTAATGAAATAACAGAGGAGGGTGAAAATGAACTTCCCCGGTTACTCTTGTGCTTGTGGGGAAGTGTGACTCGACAAAAGGTGTGGTGAGCAATACATGTCTTGTCTGACCTCCATTTCAAACTAGAAAAGCTCACCAATTCCCTCAATGCCCTGCGAGGAAAAAAAGGGACATCATCATTTAACAAAAACTTACAAAGGAGCGATGGGAAGTAATCATGCAAAACTAAAACAAAATACAAAGAGAACACAAAAACTAGAAAATCAAGTCTAAACAAAAAAAATAAAGTGTCCATGCTCATCCTTGTCCTTAGAATTAAGTCTCTAATCACAAAATGACATCTTGTTCCATGTGGTCACCCCGTGTGGTGTAAATATCACCCCATGGTTGCTTGTCAATTTCTTTATTTCCAAAATTCCTACAAATCATGAAAAACCCAATCAAGCATAGAGGAATCCAATATGATTCAAAATGTAGTGTAAGAGATGAAGAAACAATGAAAAACATGATGTATAGTGTACATACGGCCGTATGGGCGCCGTATAGGTATTGTTCATTTTGACAGAACCTCCCCAAAAACATGAAAATCGAAAAAGTTTTTACATAAATTCAAGGGAGACTTCATCCATAACAATCACACCATCCAAACCAAGCAAAATGTTAAAGAAATTCCACACAAAAGCTCCAAGAATGCCCAAGAATTGAATAAGATAAAACTAGGGCATTGAAAAAGCGTACCGACGAAATCTTGCGAAAACAAGCTTTAAACTCGGGGAAAATGACTAGATCGAAGTCTCCAATGGATTGGGAGAAGTTTTAGGAGAAAAAGATGAGAAGATTTGGCCAAGAAATGAGGGAGAAAGAAGAAAGAAATTCGGTGGAGGATGAGAGGAATGAGAGAATGGGAGAGAGGGTGTAAAGATGAGGGGTTTAAAGGGGGGGGCGTATGGACCGAGAGACCCTCTCGGCCGAGGAAAAGTTCTATCTCAGACGGCCCCGTATGGGGGTCGTTTGAGGGGCCGTCTGAGATGGCACAAAGCCTCGGGTTGGCTCTGTATTCGTCTCAGACGGCCACCATACGGCCCAGTAAGGCCGTATACCCTTTAAAAACATTTGAGAACTTTAAAAACCTGCCCCAAATGAAGTAAAAATGATATAGCAAGCTCGAAGACTCTTCCAAAAATGAATGAAATAAATAAAAGGACGATCTAGCACATGAATTAACATCTAAACATGAGTTTCTCAAGAAGTTGCACAAATACACCACAATTAAAATGATGAGAACAATGTGCCAAGTGTGTGAGCATGAACTTATTCAAAAACAAAACAAGGCGAAGAAATACGAAAATTGAAGTGAACTAAGACCTAAGATACGAAAAATGCAAGAAAACTCCCCCGAATGCTTGGGTTGCATCCCAAGAAGCGCTTGTTTAACGTCATGAGCCTGACGTACCTTAGTCCTTACCTCATGGGGGCTCAAAGAGTTTCAAGCCACCCCCGGTTTCCATTGTAATGTTGTTTCTTCCCGGTAAATTCAGTGACAACATTGAAAAGACCTCGAATTGTTCATGAGTAGAGAGGGGTGAAAATTTTACCTTTCTTTCTTGAGATGTGGGGTGCTGAAGCTTGGTACCTTTCTTTTTTTCTCCCATGAATCTCCCTCCACATTTTCGTCAGAAATGATTCTTTTTTCTCTTTTTCCTTAGCATTAGTACAGGACACCCTCTCTTTTGGTTGCTTCAAGTTATGAATTTGAGGATGGTAGTGAGATTCTTCTTGTTCTTCATTCTCCAACTCTCCCAAGTACTCATCCAAAGGGTTTATAGAGAGCACCTCCTGCACACAATCAGAAATCAACTTATCAGTTTCATCAATAAGTAAAGTGTGTCATCATGATCTAAAGAATGTTTCATAGCAGCCGGCAAAGTGTACACCACTTCCTCTTCTCCGACTCTTAGCGTTAACTTCCCTCCTTTCAAAACAATTAGGGCACCCGAGGTGCTGAGGAATGGTCGGCCAAGGATCAGTGGTATCTCCACATCCTCATCTATGTCCATGATGACAAAATCCACAGGAAAAACAAATTTGTCCACTCGGACAATCACATCTTCAACAATCCCACGAGGTTTTCTTGTTGATCGATCCGCCAATTGTAAGGTCATCATCGTAGGCCGTAACTCATCCAAGCCAAGTTTCAAATACATGGTGTAGGGCATGACGTTTATGCTAGCCCCCGAATCCGCTAGAGCATTTTCTTGGACTCCACCTTCAAGCATGCACGGGATAATGAAGCTTCCCGGATCTTTCAACTTTTGTGGGAGCTTCTTTTCTAGGATGGCAGAGCAATTCCCCGTAAGTGCAACCGTACCTTCTTCCTCGAACTTTCTCTTGTTTGTGAGGAGCTCTTTTAAAAACTTGGCATATTTCGGCATTTGAGTCAATGCTTCAACTATCGGGATGTTCAAGTGGAGTTGTTTGAAGATGTTGATGAATTTTCTGAAGTGAACATCCTCCTTGTCATGCTTCAATCTGGTTGGATAAGGGATTGGAGGCTTGCACTCGGATGATTTTGTTGGTCCTTGTTGTTGCGGCTTATCGTTTCTTCCCCGATTTTTGCCTTCACAGTTTTCTTCCACTAGCTTGGGGTCTTCCTCGGAGGCTACCCCACTTTTCTTGACACTTGGGTCAACTTCGACCCTTGTCTCCACTTGCCTCCCGCTTCTAAGAGCAATGGCCTTTAAGTGCTCCCTTGGATTGTCCTCCGTGTTACTTGGAAGCGAACCTAGAGGACGCTCAGAATTTGCCTTCGCGTGTTCCCCTACCCGATGCTCAAGTGACTTTACCGAAGCTTGGAGGTTTCTCAACACAGAACCTATGTCACTAAACTGTTCGGCATGCTGAGTGAGCTGAGCATTCACCTTGCCAAATTGTGCATCCATGCTACTGGTTAGGCTATTGAACCTGTCATTAGTACTGAGCATTGATCGACGGAAAGTGTGAACACCCGCAAGCGCACGGGGTCGTCAAGTAATAAACCACTCGTGCACGCACTAGTGGGTCGTATTCCCAAGGGGCCCGAGGAGCTACCTTACTCACTTCTCACTTGTTGTTGAGCTCACCGATTCCATTTCAAGAGAATAAATAAGAAAGAAAACAAATAACAACTAGAGAAATTTTCTAAATAAATGCGACTGAATTAAAACACGGGAGATGCTCAGGGATGGAAAACGGTCATGGATGAGGATCCCCAAGGGGGCTACTCAAGTGAGTAGGATATTTGAGAAATAAAGTATGTGGCTAGTTGGACCGAGAAAACCTAAACTTAGGTCAACCCGATGGTCACGGCAATTGACCTCTAACCCGGTACAAGAGTTGAATAAAGAATTTCTTCCACTCAACCTCTCACACGGTTGCAAGGAGAATGATGGTTTCCTCAAGTTAGGGTGGAAACACTAGTTAGTTTTCAACCCTAGAAATGGAGGTGTACAAATACCCGATGGTCACGGCGTTTTTATACAATAATCCCTTCCAAGTTTGGTAGAGTCTAGCACTAAGACAATGGTCATGCTACAAATTGCTACCAAGAATTTGATACATCAATTAAGCACATGTACCAAAGCAATCAAAAATACCAAACAAGGATCACAACAAGCCAATCATACAATAGATAACTCAAATAATCCAAAACATCACAAGTTTTGCCCCCAAGGTTCACCTAGATCCGGTAACATTGGGGTTTAGTTGTTCATGTTCCACAAATCCACCAAATAAACCATGCAAATAACTAAAATAAACATGAGGAACACTCCGTCAAATGGTGAAGGCCGAATGCCGCTTGAATCCCCGGAGAAAACCTTCCGAAGTCGCCACTCGAAGGGGTGGCTTCCCGTTGTCTTCAACCTCCAAACAATGAAGCTTTTGAAGTAGATCCTCCTAGATCTTGCTCTCCCCACCTAAGAAAGCTCGGATTTCCTCTCTTTTTGCCCTCCTAAATGGTGTGGAAGTGATGTCCAAACCCTAGCCTCCTTTCTCCCCCAAAAACTCTCTCCAAGAAGATGCAAAAGTCCCCAAATAAATGCCCTAGATTGCCCTTAAAACCCCAAATCCCGATGGGTAAACGGGTCAGCATACAGCCGGTATGCTGACCCCTCGGGATTTCTACTTTTCTGCCGAGAAGTCCGCGATGAGCTACAGTAACTGCTACAGTGAATGCTACAGTTTTTGCTGCAGTATCCTGTCTCGAAAACGCTGTTTTGGTGTCAAATTTGCTCCCCATCTCGTCGTCGAGTCCCCAGGGCTTCTGGCTGGCCTGAAATACAAAGATAAAGCAATTTAAACCTAAAAGGGCATAGATTTAACAATAAAATGAAAAAATAAAATACAACACATACATGTAAAATACGTACTTTTAGACGTTTATCAAACATCCCCACACCTAAGCGTTTGCTTGTCCCGAAGCAAACAAACATGAAGTACAAGGGAAAAAAGATAAATGACTAAAAATACGACCTCAGGCTTAAAATTAAAGAACTCCACAAGCACAAATGGACAGGAATCAAGAAGTGAGCTGTTCAATGAATAATGAGGTGATAATAGCTCTGGTTCATCCACAGTGCCCTATGTGTGTGTGTGCTAACTCTCACCTTGACCTCCACACCCCAGATTACCTAGGATGACCATTCACCCCACACATAATGAAGATTGCATTAGAGTGGTAAAGACCTTCTCAATGCTCAATTAAAGTCCTTTGGTTCCTAAATACAACTCCAACTCTTAAGTGACCATAAAACAGGTTCTAGGGATCACAAGGGAAACTTTATTTCTTTCACACACAAATATACAAAAATTCTTTCTTTTCTGGGTCCGCCTAACATAGACTGCACAAAAATCTTTCAGATGGATGCACATTCAGCCCGTTGTAAATGATTTGTACCCGTATCCATGAGGCAAAACCATGACGAGGGCACCTTCTAAGGAGATCCTTGAATCTCTCATAGGCTTCAAACAACGTTTCGGAATCCCCTTCTTTAAAAGCTGAAATTTCTTGTCTCAACTTCGCCGCTTTGCTTGGCGGAAAATACCTCCCAAGGAATTTCTCGACCATATCCTTCCATGTTTTTATAGACCCCGGAGACAATGATGTACGGTAAGCTCCGTCTCTCAAACTGAATGGAAATAGTCTCAAACGGATAGCATCGCCCGACACCCGATTAATCTTGAATGTAGAGCAAATTTGGAGGAACCGGGAAAGATGATCATGTATATCTTCATTCGCGAGACCATTGAATTGGACCGAGTTCTGGACCATGCCGATTGTACTAGCTTTAATTTTAAAGTTGTTGGATGTCACGGATGGTGCTTGAACACTAAACTCATCAGCCGTGAATTGGGGTCTTTCATATTTGGATAAAGTGCGACGCTCTTCGGCCATGATTGAAGACTCTCTATCCTCAATTTCAATGTTCTGAGTACCTGACACTTCACCAACTTCTCTCAATCTCCGATGCAAAGTTCTTTCAATTTCACTATCCGGTGTAATCAAGGTCGATGGATTTGAACGTGTCATACACAGTGCCTTGCAAAACCAAGAAGAGTGATAGAAAGTTAATATCAAAGGAAAAGAAAAAATAACGATAAGAAATGAGTAAATAATGCAATGGCTAGAGTAATAATCTAAAAGTTTCCTAGAATTCGTTAAAGGTCCCCAGCAACGGCGCCAAAAAAAAACTTGATTGCTTCCCCGCAAGTGTACGGGATCGCCAAGTAATACCTCTTGCGAAGACACAAGGATCGCATTCCACGGGGCTAAGGATCTCCTATTGCTCCTTCTCGAGCTATTATCTAGCCTAAGATCTCAAGTAATGGAATTTACTCTAGTAGGTGCAATTAAAATTTAAAACAAGATTAAGAACAAATTAGAGAGAACAAGCAATAAGCAAGCAAGAAACTTAGTGAAATGCAAAGGCCTATGGATGTGGATCCTCATGAGGGGTTATCATGAAACATGGATGATGAATGATAAGTAAATGATTATATATATTTTATAATATCAGTTTACATGCATTGAGCATCACTTTTATCAGGTTCTAGCATTAACAAGGTGTGTTTTGTGTTCTTTTGTGCAAACAGGGCTTTGAAGACATGACGTACAGGAAGAAGCAAAGATAGGGTGTGATGACACGTTTCAAGGCAACAATCAGAAGTTGTGTTCATATACATGGGGGTGTTGCCAACTTTCGGAGGAGTACAAGTCATTACACAAACCGAAAGGGCACAAAGGCAGTAGTACACCCATGTCCCAGCTTCCGTACAAAGCAAAAGAAGGTTCTTGAGGATTTCAAAGCATAGAAAGCCACACACCCTACCACACGAGCGTGTGCCCGACCGTGTGGACTCCAAGGAAGACTTCGGGGGAAAAATCGCTGTAGCATTTACTGTAGTGAAGTACTGTAGCAAAAGTACTGTAGCAGTACTGTAGCAACAGTCTTCACACGCCCGTGTGGAATTTCCACACGGGCGAGTGGATGCCCGTGTGGATGCCCGCGTAAAGCCGAGAATTCAAATTATAAAAGCCGCCTTGTGATAATTTTTAGGGATCTTTTCGGCCACTTTCGAGAGACAAGGCGGCTAGGGCTTGGAAGGAGTTCTTTGCGGCTTTGGGAAGTTTTCCTCACCAACTTGGATCGATTCCTCCTCTGTCATAGCGTCAAGGAAGCCATCGGCGACCTAGCTTCGGAGTGGATTCAATCCAGATGTGGAAACTACCCATCAAGACTATCATCACGGATTTAAGGGGGTTATTCTTTATGTCTTTGGAACTTATTTCTGAATTTATTACTTGTTTTGTGACTCGCTCCATGGAGAGCTAAACCCCTAGAGGGTATTCGGACATGTAAACCCTAGTATTCTTATTTTCATTAGATTTACATTATGTTTCTATTCGAATTTATCAGTTTGAGTTTTACTCTTGAGTTCTTAATGCTTGTTTGTGCTTTTGATTTCATTATTGATTGCCTTGCATGTTTTATTCAATCTAGTGAAGAGAGAGATCACCGCTAGGTTTAGAATTACCAAGAGTAAAGACGGTCGAGAGGGTGAGCTTGATATAGCGGAGTGTCCCCTTTCCCTTCCGACAGATATTTCCTATCTTCATATTCCCTAAGTGTCAAGCAACCATATGTGGTGTGAGGCGTCGAGAGAATTCTCCGCCGGGACCTCGTAGGGGGTTAGGGATCTTTCACCTGGAGGCAGGGTTAGATCTACTTTTAGGAATTGGTTATATATCTTTGGGATCCCTAGAGTTTTAAGCAGTTATATGTGGTGTGAGGCGTCGAGAGAATTCTCCGCCGGGACCTCGTAGGGGACTAGTTATCGGCGACCTGGAGGCAGGGGCCGTTATACCTTTGGATACCCACGACTCATTGTTTTCGTTTAGAAACACTTGTAATCTACATCCAACACCCGAATCCTAGGGGGAGCATTGTCCGGATACCTCAACTTAGTGCACTAGGATACCCAAATTAGTCATGCACAACATCTAGGAGACAAATGCACAACTCTCCCCCACACTTGAAAGAAACATTGTCCTCAATGTTTAAAGATGTAAGCATGCAAGCAAAGAAAATAAGTGCAAGTAAAAGTGAGGGTTGGGAATTTTCACCAAGTTAAAGGAGAGGTGCCGACGAAAAATTCGATTGCACACAAGGGTGGGTGTTGATCGCCGATTAGGGATGAGTCGTTTGAGACGACCATCAAGAAAATAATCAATGAAGCCTGAGATACACATGCAAGCATTAGAGAAGGAACAAAAACACAAAGATAAAAATCACACTAAAAAGAGATCAGTTTAGTAGGGGACTCCCCTTGCTAACTGACTCAAGAACACAAACGACAACTGACACACCCTTGCGTGTGTGTTCCGCAAGTGCACGGGTGTCGAAGTAATAAAGTACCCAAACGGGTGGGTAGTCGAATCCACAGGGAGTAGACGTAAGAATAATCACACTTTGTTAAGTAATAAAAAATAAACCAATTGTTGTTGTGAAAGAAAATAAAATATGAAAGAAGTAAAAATAGGGTGCTGAAAATAAAGGTTAGGGTGTAGAAATAGATCAATAAGAAGATGGGGTACTCGGACAATGCTCCCCCTAGAATCCTTGTTTCAAGTGCAAGACTTCAAGTACTCTTACTAAATGAAGATTTCAAGAGTCGTGGAATCCAAAGATACAAGGTCCCAAATCTAAGGTCAACCTTGACTAGTCCCCTACGAGGTCCCGGCGGAGAGAAGACTCTCGACGCCTCACACTACGTATGACTGCGCTATGCTCTAGGGATTCCAAGTGGTAAACCCTATTCCCAACTATAGATCAATCCCTTTGGTCCAGGCGAAAGATCCCTAATCACAAATAAGTCCCGGTGGAAAGGCCTCTCTCAAGGACTAACTCTCTTTGAGATCGAAGGTAATACTTGGAATAAGAAGGTAGGGAAAACCACACTGGAGGGGAAAGGGGACGTGTCGCTACCTCTCAACTCACCCTCTCAACCCCCTCCAATCTTGATTAATCTAATCCTAATGGTGATGGTCACTCGTCAAAAGGATGATTGGATTAGCCCTCAACCCTAGTGTCACTCTAAGGGAGAAACAATTAAGCATACAAGATTGAAACTCAAATTCAACTCAAATTGAATAAAAGCATTAAAGTTAATGAAACATAGGAAATCTAGGGTTTACAAGTCCAAGTACCCACTAGGGGTTTAGCTCTCCATGGAGCAATACAAGTTCATCAAAATAAATGAAGACAAGTGCAAGAAATCCATAAAGAAAACCACCTTAAGCTTCGTGTTGATAGACTATGGGAACTTCTTCTTCTTCTTCAAAGAATCCCTTCCTCCAAGCCTAAGGCACACCTCGTCGAATCGAGTCGTCGAAGGCTCCCCCAATAGCTCTCCTTGGAAGGGATTGATGATGGAATCGGTGAAGAAGCGCCCCCAAAGTGTAGCAAGAACCTCCTGAACCCTAGCTGTCACTCCCTCTCAAAGTTAGAAGAAGATCCCCTCAATAACGCTTCAGAACGGCTTTATAATTGGCCATCTCGAGGATCCACACGGGCGTGTGGAAATTCCACATGCCCCTGTGGATTTTCTGCCTTGTGGAATCTTTATACTAGTCCCCGATTTCGCCCGTTTCTTCTCCTGAGGTCACATTGACGGACACACGCCCATGTGAAAGGTCAGGTGGCATTTCTTGATGATGGGAAAACCTTGGAGAGCTTTTGAAATCTTTGAACCAATCGGAACGAGCGAGCATGACTGCCTTCGTGTCCTTCTACAAGAGTTGTCTTGAAGTCTTTAGAAGTTGGCACATACCCCCTCGTTGGAACCCGATTTGTGTCTTGAACTTCGTAATTGCACAAAAGATCTCCACTTGGCACCATTCTGACCTAATCTTGCCTTTATTCACGTACCATGTCTCCACAACCCTAATTGCGTGAAAGAACACCAGAACACACGAAATTAGCGATAAAGCCTGAAAAATGTGATGCTCATGTGTGGAAAACATTTCCAAAAATATATACATGCAAGCACTTATCAACAACAGAAGTAAAAACAAGGAACAGAAAATAAAGCAAAACACAACAAAAACAAGAACATCAAAACCGGGCGCTCTCAGAATCGGAGTCAGACTCCGATGGCAGGTCGGTGGTGTCGACGCCGACACTCCGGGACGTAGAAGGTCCAGCGGCACGACGAGGTGGACACTGATCCATGATTTTCTGAAAACTCCGCAACATCCACTGGCAAAATTCACTATCGGATGAAACATTAGAGGAATCAGAATCGGAATTGGCCGGCCTAGGTGTATCGGTGGGTGGTGTCGGCTGAGCTGATGCAGATGATTGTGGAAGCAAACCCATACTCCGTAAGGTACGCAAATTGATAGGATGGACCCGACCGCTAACGGTGAACGAGCAGTGAACTGGCAACAATTGCATGCGACGTGCCAAGTGTGTGATGTAAGGTCCAACAAAAATGGCTTTCGTGCGGCGATCTTTAGATTGATGCTGCAATGCCTTAGCAAGTACATAACCCACATGAAATGGAATGCCATTCCACATACTAACCAAGTATGTGAATTCAGTGTTGGTGATGACACCCGTGCTCTCGCCTCGGCCCGTGATGGTCCCACTCAACAGAATGTGAATGACGCGCAATGCAGAAGATTTGAGCGCTGAGGCTCTAGATCGAGCCGGTTGAATTAACCGATGGTCAGAGCTCACCCGCCTCCAACATTCCTGTTGAGTTTCACCTGGAGGGAGATAGAATGTCAAAGATTGATATTCGGAAGATAAAGTGAACGGTTCATCATACAACCCCATCCGAATGGCAAACTCTGTAAAACTCATGGTAAATGCCCTCACTAGCAATTGAAATCGCAAGGCAGTGGGATCCTCCCAATTGATTTGACCACGTTTCAGCTCAAATGTAGCGAGCAACTCGGCCGTTAATTCCCGATATGCAGGTTCTGTAATGGAGAAAATCTTGTACCAAGATCCGACGTGGAGCAACCGATTAATTTCGTCGGCTAGATGTGCTTCTTGAAGGGCCTGCCATTCAAGAATGCGAAAATCCCCGAATTGTTGTTGAAGAAGCCTCTGAAATCGTTGCCTTTGATCAGCTGAGGAGAAAGGGGGAAAGCTAGGGGTAGAGGTGGAGTGAGAATGGCGAGATGGCCGTTGTGGTGCAACACGTTTTGTAGGCATGATGGAAGAAAGTGGAGGACAGCCGGAGAAAGAGCCACCAAGGATAGTGGAGAGCGGCTAGCAAAATTTAGGGTTGCTCGGCTTAAAAGAAACCTGCAAAAAGGAGGGAGCACGGCCGTGCTTCGAAAGGAGCACGCCCGTGCTGATGTTCTGCAAAAAGAAAAGAAGAAAACCTGCACGGGGAGCAACACGGGCGTGCTCTCCCCCATGCTGGCAAAAAGAAAAACAGGAAAGAAAGGAAAGAATGTGGGTTGCCTCCCACGAGCGCTTGTTTATCGTCTCGAGCTTGACTGGTATGGAATTCAAGTAGGTGAAATAAGCAGGAGGCTCTGCACACCCTCGATATCTGATAAAACAGTAGGACTAATGTAGTGCTTTAACCGATGCCCGTTCACCTTGAAAGTGCCCTGGTCAGGATGAGATATTTAAATGGCCCCATACGGGTAGACGCTCGTAACCTGATATGGGCCCGACCAACGCGATTTCAATTTTCCAGGGAACAATTTCAGTCGGGAGTTAAATAACAACACTTGATCTCCAACCTCAAACTGTTTGTCAATCCGTAACCGCTTGTCATGTAATTTTCGAACTTTGTAGTGCACTGAGTTTTCATACGCGGCTTGTCTGAGTTCGTCTAACTCATTTAATTGAAATTTCCTCTTATCTCCCACCTTTTCCAAATCGAAATTCAGTTTTTTAATGGCCCAGTAAGCTCGATGTTCCAGTTCGACAGGCAAATGGCAAGCTTTACCATAGACTAACCGATATGGTGTGTGCCCCGTAGGAGTTTTATACGCGGTCCTGTATGCCCACAAAGCTTCTTCTAATTTGTCTGCCCACTCCTTCCTACTGAACTGAACTGTTTTTTCTAAGATTCGTTTGATCTCCCGGTTGGTGACTTCCACCTGTCCACTCGTTTGAGGGTGATAGGCTGTAGCGATCCAATGGGTAACGCCGAGTCGCAATAAAATTTTTTCGAATTGCGCATTACAGAAATGAGACCCTCTATCACTGATAATAGCTCTTGGGCAACCAAAACGGGCAAACAGCTTTCTTAAAAATTTCACAACAACCCTAGCATCATTAGTACGAAGTGCTTGAGCCTCTACCCATTTAGACACATAGTCCACTGCAACCAATATATATCGGCACCCATTCGAGGAGGGAAATGGGCCCATAAAACCCCACACATCGAAAACTTCACACTGTTGAATTGGGGTCTGCGTCATCTCATCCCGTTTAGATAGATTTCCACTCCGCTGACAAGCATCACAAGATTCGATCATAGTCTTGGCGTCCCGGAAAAGCGAAGGCCAAAAGAAACCGGCTGATAACACCTTCTCCACTGTCCTGTTTTGTCCAAAATGTCCTCCAAGCACCCCCGCGTGGCACTGCGATAAAATATTCCATCCCTCTTCTCTTGAAACACATCTTCTTACCATTTCATCCGCGCAGAGCTTATACAAATACGGATCATCCCACACATAATGCTTGACATCTGAAAAATTTTTTTTTCGTTGTTGATAAGAGAAGGTTTCTGGAATCAGTCCCCCTGCCAGATAATTTGCAATATCTGCGAACCATGGAACTGAAACATTCAAAGGGTCTTTCGTTTCTGTGAGATATAGATGCTCTTCTGGGAAGGAATCATTTACGACTTCAGAATTCTGCCAAGTATTATTGGGGTGTTCTAAACGGGATAAATGATCTGCCACTACGTTCTCAATGCCTCTCTTATCTCGTATCTCTACGTCAAATTCTTGCAATAGTAGGATCCACCGTATCAACCTTGGTTTAGCATCCGCTTTAGTCATCAAATACCTCAATGCTGCATGATCGGTAAAAACTATCACTTTAGAGAGAACCAAGTACTGCCGAAACTTATCGAAAGCGTAAACAATAGCTAGCAGCTCCTTCTCTGTTGTCGTATAATTTTCTTGGGTTGCGGTCAACATTTTGCTTGCGTAAGAGATTGGATGAAATTGTTTATCGTGCCGCTACCCTAGTACCACTCCCACAGCTCGATCACTAGCATCACACATTAGTTCGAAAGGCCGATCCCAAAGCGGTGCTTTTAAAATTGGGGCTTCTACTAACTTCTGCCTCAGCACTTCAAAAGCAGCTTGACATGTTGCGTCAAAATTGAAAGGAGCATCTTTCTCTAAGAGTTTTGTCATGGGTGCTGAAATTTTTGAAAAATCTCGAATAAAACGTCTGTAGAACCCTACATGTCCCAAAAAACTTCTGATATCCTTCGTAGTGGTCGGAATCACTAGTCCCTCAATTGTAGAGATCTTCGCCTTATCTACTTCTATTCCGGATTGTGAAATCTTGTGACCCAACACTATTCCTTCCTGAACCATAAAATGACATTTTTCCCAACTCAGTACCAGATTTGTTGCTTCACATCGGGCTAAAACCTTCTTCAAATTGGACAAACAATTATCAAATGAATTGCCAAAGACTGAGAAATCATCCATGAATACCTCCATAAAATCCTCAATGAACTCGTCAAAAATGGACATCATACAGCGCTGGAATGTGGCAGGAGCGTTGCATAAACCAAAAGGCATACGACGGTATGCAAAGGTGCCATAAGGACAGGTGAAAGTAGTCTTCTCTTGATCTTCAGGTGCAATTGGGATCTGTAAGTATCCTGACATCCCGTCTAGAAAGCAGTAATACATGTATCCTGCAAGTCTCTCCAACATTTGATCAATAAATGGGAGGGGGAAGTGGTCTTTTCTAGTAGCATCATTCAATTTTCGGTAGTCGATACATACCCGCCATCCAGTGACTGTGCGAGCAGAAATCACTTCCTTCTTATCATTCTGGATTACCGTCATCCCTCCCTTTTTCGGCACTACTTGCACTGGACTCACCCACGGGCTATCTGAAATAGGGTAAATAACCCCAGCATCTAAAAGTTTCTTGACCTCTGTCTTGACCACCTCCTGCATATTAGGATTCAATCGCCGTTGTGGTTGCACTCTCGGCTTAATTTCATCTTCCATAAGGATTTTATATGTGCAGAAAGCTGGACTGATGCCTTTGATATCTGATATTGACCAAGCTATAGCTTTCTTGTGTGTAGTCAGTACTTGTAATAATTCCCCCTTTTGTTCATCATCATGGGTCGCAGAAATTATTACTGGGTACTGTTCATCTCCCCCTAAGAAAGCATATTCCAAATGGTTAGGTAGTTTCTTTAGCTCGATCTTTGCACCTTTTATGTCTGCCGTCGGAAAGCTTTGCTCCTTAACAGATTCGGAACCCACTATGTGCAATAATTGATCTTCACAATTCCGGCGATCCACACTGTCCTGATTAAGCTTTTTATCTGTACATTCTTCTGCCAACAATTTCCGCCCAGTATGTTTTTCCATTGAATCACTGCACCAGCTTACTGACATGACTTCCTGTGTATAGTTTAACTCCGTTTGGTTATTAGGCAGTGCTTCTTTCGCGACAATTTGATTTCTTGACCATTGCTGAGATTTCTTGCTGAAGGTCTGCACAGCTTCTTCCAGAGAGACATTCTGGTAATTTGCGTTCGATGGTCGAGAAAGTAGTTCTATTAACTGTCTGCTAGCATCAAGATTTCCTAATTCTGTTTCAAAATGGGGGTTGTCCTGTCTCCTTAATGCATCCAATAGATCTTCCATCTTATGGATGGTACTCCCTCTCTAGAAAGATAAAACGACTGAGGTACACTGCTCCTGCACAAGCACCAAAAGAAATAGATTAGATATGAATTTTTAAGCTCAAAGCGAAAAGAGAAGAGGATAAATAAACAGCTTAAGAAAAACAAAGAAAAACCAAAGAACAAAAACAAAGAATACAAGAAAAATAAAATAGGAACAAAAGAAAATGAATTAAAAGCAAAATAAACGGTTAGAGTACTAAGACTGTCCGTATTCTTAGAAGTTGCCAGTCCCCGGCAACGGTGCCAAAAACTTGATACGCCCCTTGCGTATCCGCAAGTGCACGGGTCGCACAAGTAGTATAATGTATCCTTTGGGTCGGGTAGTCGAATCCACAGGGACTGGTGTAGCTTCTAATACTAACGTCCTACTCAATATCTAACCAAATTAAGAATGAAGAAGTTGACTTTGGACTGACTTTGAGGAAGTTGAGGGAATGGAAAGTTCACAAAGGGAAGATTTAGGATTGACTCGATGGAGGAGATGGGACCCCGGGGTTGGGTTCTGACGTTCACTAACTCAGTCTTTCTCAGTAATTATCAGGGATGTCTTCAGTTCTAAACCTAGTTATGCTACAAGCATGTGGTTTCTAGCGCTGCCGAGCCCTAAGTTGAACTCCCTCTGCTTGCAACAATCAATAAAGATTCGCAAACCTAGATAGGAGAACCAAACTACCAAGCATCAAGCACTAAACAACAAACAAGATAGCCAATAACCTTGATTTATTGAAATGAACAAGACAATCATAAGAACTGCAAGTAAAGACTACGAGTTCGAGCTATAACGTCATACAACCACCCCCGGGGCTCCCTTAAGAGTTTAGCCCCTCATGATAACGACCAACAAACACAATGCCAAAGAAATTACAAAACAAGGAATTGGAAACTCCCTAATTTCTTGCATCCTTGAGGTTGTCGAAGGAGCTATGATGTCGTGTAATCCCCTTCCGATCGCCCTACCATGCGCTTGGCATTCCCTTGATGAAGCTCAGGATGAATCCCCAAAGCTCTCCTTTTCTTTCTCCCAAAGATCGCCCCCAAAAAGTCCCCCAAAAACCTAAGTTTTTAGGGTTTTAAAGTTTTCCCGATGTGAGCACGGGCGTGATGAAACCGTGCTTCAAGCCGTGCAGATTACGGCCAAATAACTCTTCAGAAAACTCACAAACCTGTAATCTGCACGGGGAACAGCACGGGCGTGCTTCGACCGTGCTGAGGCTTTGCACGACCGTGCTCAGCGAACTCTGGCTGTGCTGATCTATGGCCGCATTCTCCTGTAATTTTCACGGGAAGCAGCACGGGCGTGCTTCGACCGTGCTGAGGTTTTCACACCCGTGCTCAACGGAATCAGGCTGTGCTGAATCGCAGTTGAATTCTTCTGCATTTTGTACGGGGAACAGCACGGGCGTGCTCAAACCGTGCTGAGCTTGATGAGGTTTCTTCTATGTCCTTTAGCTTCTAAAATTGTTCCAAAAGTGCTTCTTTTACTTCAGGACTTTGATATCTGCATGACGAACAACGAATACCTCAAATAGCACCGTACTTGGAGAATTATAGCCAAAACATTCAATAATGAGAATTATAGCCAAATAGCACCGTGCTTCTCCCCGTGCTGGATGGAAAAAATCAAACCTGGAAAGCCTGTGAATTTCACCCCCATCAGCACGGGGGTGTTATGCCCGTGTTGGGTCTGGAACTTTCCTTCATGAAGAAAAACACGCCGGATCAAAACAAAACGCAACAAAAACACAAAATCACACCAAACAACGACCACAACAGAGAAGTAACAAAGAAATGAAATAAGTCGGGTTGCCTCCCGATAAGCGCTCTTTTAACGTCACTAGCTTGACGGGTCTAGTCTCAACTTAGGATGGTTCAAAGACATACCTTTCCACTTGGTGCCCTGCAGACCAACATTCTATGAAAGGGCAAAA
Organism: Dioscorea dumetorum; assembly: GCA_902712375.1. NCBI lineage: Eukaryota > Viridiplantae > Streptophyta > Magnoliopsida > Dioscoreales > Dioscoreaceae > Dioscorea > Dioscorea dumetorum. Next base: position 151,435 of record CACTHL010000726.1, on the reverse strand, counting down.
CGAATTTATCAGAAATGCCTCACCAAAGCTGAGGTCATTAGTGGGATTGCCTTTCGGGGCAGAGGCTTGTTGTGTCTTCCTTTCCTTTACCTTTTTCCACCATGTCTGGGCCTTGGACCCCCTGCCCTTTTTTCTTTTGGCCTTCGATTCTGGTTGACCAATGCTCGAGGGTGTAACAGCGATGGTTTCCTCATGGTCTATGAGCTCTTCATCTGGGGGTTCCTCACCTAGTAAATCAGTAAGATGATCCTTTCGCCAGATTTCCTGCACACAATCACAAACAATGTCATTAGTAGTGTCTAAGAAATTGCAAGAATCATCAAATGCCATGGGGTGTCTCATAGCCTCCTTCAGCTTGAAAACAACTTCTTCATCCCCCACTCTTAATGTTAGGCGACCATCCTTCACATCTATGATCGCTTGTGAAGTAGCGAGGAATGGATGCCCAAAAATCAAAGGTACCCCAGCCCGTTCGTCTAAATCCAGAACAACAAAGTCGACCGAGAATATGAATTTGTCGACTTTCACTAAAATATCCTCAACAATTCCCAAGGGTTGGCGGATGGAGCGATCAGCAAGCTGGAGCGTCATTTGATTTGGCTTGAGTTCCCCCAACCCCAGCTTCTGAAAAATCTTTAATGGCATGAGGTTGATACTTGCTCCTAGATCAGCCAACGTCTTTTCATCCATCATCCCTCCAATGGTGCACGGGATGATGAAACTTCCCGGATCTTTTTCCTTCTTGGGAATTTTATTTGAGATGATGGCAGAACATTCCTCACTCAAGGTGACCGTCGAAACTGCTTCCAATTTCCTCTTGTTAGTCAATAATTCCTTGAGGAACTTTTCATACTTCGGCATCTGGGAGAGAGCTTCCACAAATGGAACATTGATGTGCAATGTTTTAAACATCTCCAGAAACTTCTTGAACTGTGCCTCCTGTTGGTCCTTCTTAAGTTTTGCTGGATAAGGCAATGTAGGTTTATAATCTGCAACCAAATCTTTCCCCTTGCCCTTATCCTTTCTCCCCAAGCCTGCCCCTGAATCTTGATCCTGAACTTCCACCTCTAATTCTTGTGGAGTTTTTTGCTGTGCTTGCGGAGTTGAGGGTTCCAGTTCCCTGCCACTTCTCAAAGTGACTGCCTTGAGGGACTCCCGGGGATTAATTTCTGTATTACTTGGGAGAGTACCCTGGGGTCGTTCAGCAAGCGTCTTGGCGATCTGTGCAACCTGACGCTCAAGGTTCTGTAAAGAGGCTTGCTGATTCCTCATCATCACTTCATGCCCTGTCATTCGGGCATCATTAGCTTGAATGTATTGAACGAGGATAGCTTCAATAGAAGGTCCCTTTTGTTCTGGTGGTGGGGGCCTCGAAAATTGAGGCTGAATCTGCTGCTGTTGCTGAGGGGGGCGCTGCTGCCCCTGACTCTGGTCTTTCCAAGAGAAATTAGGGTGATTCCTCCACCCTGGGTTATAGGTGCTGCTGTAGAGATTGCCTGAATATCTCTGATTCTGACCAATGAAATCCACCTGTTCGGTGGCACTAACTCCCTCAGAAGAACAACTGGGCCCTGCTTGGTTCGCCCAACTATCGGTATTCATGTTCATTGCTGGAGATTGGACTTGCATTGTGTCCAACCTTTTAGAGATGGCTTCCACCTGTGCTGCCAAAGTAGTGAGCACATCGACCTTATAAAGTCCGGCAGTCTTCACCGGCTTATTTATCTCAGAACTCGACTGGTAGCCATTGGAGGCCATGTTTTCAATCAAATTCTGTGCCTCATCAGGTCTTTTGCTACATAAGGAGCCTCCTGCTGCGGCATCCAACATTTGTTTAGTGGCCACATTCAATCCATTGTAGAATATCTGGATTTGCATCCATTCCACTATACCATGCTGTGGGCACTTCCTCAACAATTCCTTATACCGCTCCCAGGTATTGTCACACCCTTGCGTGTGTACTCCGCAAGTGCACGGGTGTCGAAGTAATAAAGTACTCAAACGGGTGGGTAGTCGAATCCACAGGGAGTAGACGTAAGAACAATCACACTTTGTTAAGTAATCAAAGATAAACCAATTGTTGTTGAAAGAAAATAAAATAAGAAAGAAGTAGAAACAAAGTGCTGAAAATGAAAGCTAGGTCGGAGAAATAGATCAATTAAGAAGATAGGGTACTCGGACGATGTTCCCCCTAGAATCCTTGTTTCAAGTGCAAGACTTCAAATACTCTTATTCAATAGAGATTTCAAGAGTCGTGGAATCCAAAGATACAAGGTCCCAAATCTAAGGTCAACCTTGACTAGTCCCCTACGAGGTCCCGGCGGAGAGAAGACTCTCGACGCCTCACACCACGTATGACTGCGCTATGCTCTAGGGATTCCAAGTGGTAAACCCTATTCCCAACTATAGATCATTCCGTTTGGTCCAGGCGAAAGATCCCTAATCACAAATAAGTCCCGGCGGAAAGGCCTCTCTCAACGCCTAACTCTCTTTGAGATCGAAGGTAAAACTTGGAATAAGAAGGTAGGGAAAACCACACCGGAGGGGAAAGGGGACGCGTCGCTACCTCTCAACTCACCCTCTCAACCCTCTTCAATCTTGGTAACCTAATCCTAATGGTGATGGTCACTCGTCAAAAGGATGATTGGATTAGCCCTCAACCCTAGTGTCACTCTAAGGGAGAAACCATTAAGCATACAAGATTGAAACTCAAATTTAAACTCAGATTGAATAAAAGCATTAAAGTCAATGAAACATAGGAAATCTAGGGTTTACAAGTCCAAGTACCCACTAGGGGTTTAGCTCTCCATGGAGCAATACAAGTTCATCAAGATAAATGAAGATAAGTGCAAGAAATCCATAAAGAAAACCCCCTTAAGCTTCGTGTTGATAGACTATAGGAACTTCTCCATCTTCTTTAAAGAATCCCTTCCTCCAAGCCTAAGGCACACCTCGTCGAATCGAGTCGTCGAAGGCTCCCCCAATGGCTCTCCTTGGAAGGGAATGATGATGAAACCGGTGAAGAAGCACCCCCAAAGTGTAGCAAGAACCTCCTGAACCCTAGCCGTCACCTCCTCTCCAAGTTAGAAGAAGATACCCCCAATAACGCTTCAGAACGGCTTTATAATTGGCCATCGCCCGTGTGGAAATTCCACACGCCCATGTGGATTTTCTGCCTTGTGAAATCTTCATACTAATCCTCGATTTCGCCCGTTTCTTCTCCTGAGGTCACATGGACGGACACACGCCCATGTGATAAGTGCTTGATTATATATATTTTATAATATCAGTTTATATGCATTGAGCATCACTTCTATCAGATTTTAGCATTAACAAGGTGTGTTTTGTGTTCTTTTGTGCAAACAGGGCTTTGGAGACATGGCATACAGGAAGAAGCAAAGATAGGGTGTGATGACACGTTTCAAGACCACAATCAGAAGCTGTGTTCATATGCATGGGGGTGTTGCCAACTTTCGGAGGAGTACAAGTCATTACACAAACCGAAAGGGCACAAAGGCAGTAGTACGCCCATGTCCCAGCTTCCGTACAAAGCAGAAGAAGGTTCTTGAGGATTTCAAAGCATAGAAAGCCACACACCCTACCACACGAGCGTGTGCCCGACCGTGTGGACTCCAAGGAAGACTTCGGGAAAAAGCAATGCAGCATTCACTGTAGCAAAAGTACTGTAGCAGTTTACTGTAGTAGTACTGTGGCAGAGTACTTCACACGCCCGTGTGGAATTTCCACACGGGCGTGTGGATGCCCGTGTGGATGCCCGCGTAAAGCCCCGAATTCAAATTATAAAAGCCGCCTTGTGATAATTTTTAGGGATCTTTTTGGCCACTTTGGAGAGAGAAGGCGGCTAGGGTTTGGAAGGAGTTCTTTGCGGCTTTGGGAAGCTTTCCTCACCAACTTGGATCGATTCCTTCTCCGTCATAGCATCAAGGAAGCCATCGGCGACCTACCCATCAAGACCATCATCACGGATTTAAGGGGGTTATTCTTTATGTCTTTGGAACTTTATTCTCAATTTATTATTTGTTTTGTGACTCGCTCCATGGAGAGCTAAACCCCTAGAGAGTATTCGGACATGTAAACCCTAGGATTCTTATTTTCATTAGATTTACATTGTGTTTCTATTCGAATTTATCAGTTTGAGTTTTACTCTTGAGTTCTTAATGCTTGTTTGTGCTTTTGATTTCATTATTAATTGCCTTGCATGTTTTATTCAATCTAGTGAAGAGAGAGATCACCGCCGGGACCTCGTAGGGGACTAGTTATCGGTGACCTGGAGGCAGGGGCCGTTATACCTTTGGATACCCACGACTCATTGTCTTCGTTTAGAAACACTTGTAATCTATATCCAACACCCGAATCCTAGGGGGAGCATTGTCCGGATACCTCACTTTTATTGATTGAGAACTCTTTTCCTTTTATTTCCTGCACACTTGTGGTGACACTCTTAGTGTTGGCCATTAGATCATCACATACTACACTCATTAGGCTAGATAACAAAAGAGGGGCTATTACTAGTACTTCTGTTCCCTGTGGTTCGACAACCCGACCCTTTGGGTCCACTTTTATTACTTGACGACCCGTGCACTTGCGGTAACGCAAGGGGTTGACACACATCACCCTGTTGTGTTGTTGCGGAGACGCATCACCATGTGAAAGGTCAAGTGGCATTTCTTGATGATGGGAAACCTTGGAGAGCTTTTGAAATCTTTGAACCAATCGGAACGAGCGAGCATGACTGCCTTCGTGTCCTTCTACAAGAGTTGTCTTGAAGTCTTTAGAAGTTGGCACATACCCCCTCGTTGGAACCCGATTTGTGTCTTGAACTTCGTAATTGCACAAAAGATCTCCACTTGGCACCATTCTGACCTAATCTTGCCTTTATTCACGTACCCTGTCTCCACAACCCTAATTGCGTGAAAGAACACCAAAACACACGAAATTAGCGATAAAGCCTGAAAAATGTGATGCTCATGCGTGGAAAACATTTCCAGAATTATATACATGCAAGCACTTATCAGGTATCATACAGTGTTTCAGATTCGGCTTGCCGGAATGAAGATATGTCACTTCTAAGTTTGGTGATCTTGGCCGGTGGAAAATATCTGGTCAGAAACTTTTCGGCCAACTGTTCCCAGCTTGTAATCGAACCCGCTGGCAAGGAGCTTAGCCATTGCTTGGCCCTCCCTCGCACAGAGAATGGGAACAATCGAAGACGAACCGCATCCTCGGACACATTGTTCGCCTTGAAGGTATCATAGATTTCTAGGAAAGTTGCAAGATGAGCATATGGGTCCTCATCTTGGAAGCCATCAAATTGGCACATCTGTTGTACCATTTGAATAAAATTGGGCTTGAGCTCGAAATTGTTGGCCGCAACTGGGGGCCGAACAATGCTTGATCCAGATCCTTCCAAATTAGGCCGGGCATAATCTGAAATGCTCCTCTGATTTCCAGCCATGTTTTCCTCTTGATCCACTTCAACACTTACTTCCACTGACCCGGTTTCTCTCAAGTGAATCTGTTGCTGTCTCCGATGAAATGTCCGCTCAATATCTGGATCTGGAGACGCAAGATGGGAAGAATTCCCCCGGGTCATGCACTGCACCTGCACACACACCAAAAGAAACAAATGAGATATGGATTTTCAAGCTCAAAGCAAAAAGAGAAAAGAAAAAAAAATAAAAAAAATAAATAGCTTAAGTAAAACAAAGAAAAACAAAAGAACAAAAACAAAGAATACAAATAAAATAAAATAAGAACAAAAGAAAAGGAATTAAAAGCTAAGTAAACGGTTAGATTACTAAGGCTGTCCGTATTCTTGGAAGTTGCCAGTCCCCGGCAACGGTGCCAAAAACTTGATACGCCCCTCGTGTAACCGCAAGTGCACGGGTCGCACAAGTAGTATAATGTACCCAAAAGGTCGGGTAGTCGAATCCACAGGGACTGGTGTAGCTTCTAATACTAACGTCCTACTTAATATCTAACCAAACCGAAAATGAAGGAATTGACTTTGGATTAAATTCGAGGAGAATAAGAGAATAAAAAGTTCACCAAGGGAAGATTGAGGTTTGACTCGATGGAGGAGATGGGGCCCCGGGGTTGGTTTTCTGACGTTCACTAACTCAATCTTTCTCAGTAATTATCAGGGATGTCTTCAGTTCTAAACCTAATTACGCTATAAGCATGTGGTTTCTAGCACTGCCGAGCCCTAAGTTGAACTCCCTCTGCTTGCAACAATCAAGAAAGATTCACAAACCTAGATAGGAGCACCTAACTACCAAGCATCAAGCACTAAACAACATACAAGATAGCCAATAACCTTGATTTATTGAAATGAACAAGACAATCATAAAAACTGCAAGTAAAGACAATGAGTTCGAGCTACAACGTCATACAACCACCCCCGGGGCTCCCTTAAGAGTTTAGCCCCTCATGATAACAACCAACAAACACAATGCCAAAGAAATTACAAGACAAGGAATTGAAAACTCCCTAATTTCTTGCATCCTTGAGGTTGTCGAAGGATCTATAATATCGTGTAATCTCCTTCCGATCGGCCAACCATACGCTTGGCATTCCCTTGATGAAGTGGAGGATGAACCCCCAAAGCTCCCCCTTTCTTTCTCACAAAGATCGCCCACCAAAAGTCCCCCAAAAACCTAAGTTTTTAGGGTTTTAATGTTTTCCCGATGTGAGCACGGGCGTGCTGAAGCCGTGCTTCAAGCCGTGCAGATTACGCCAAATAACTCTTCAGAAAACTCACAAACCTGTAATCTGCACGGGGAACAGCACGGGCGTGCTTAGACCGTGCTGAGGTTTTCACACCCGTGCTCAGCGGACTCAGGCTGTGTTGAATTTTGGTTGAACTTTCCTGCACTTTGTACGGGAAACAGCACGGGCGTGCTCAGGCCGTGCTGAGCTTGATGAGGTTTCTTCTAAGTCCTTTAGCTTCTAAAATTGTTCCAAAAGCGCTTCTTCTTACTTCAGGACTTTGATATCTGCATGACAAACAACGAATACCTCAAATAGCACCGTACTTGAAGAATTATAGCCAAAATATTCAATAATGATGAAGGTAAAGCATGCAATATATATATATGAAATGCGCTCATCAGATAGCAGGAACTTGAACCTACACGAATGACTCTACAACTCGCAGACCGGTCCGTACGCCGACCTTGGGGTAATGTGAGTGATGTATTAGTGAGTGTGGGAGGACTTGTGTTCCCGGCTGATTTTGTTATCTTGGACATCAATGAAACTACTGAGGTGTCTATAATCTATGGAAGACCATTTTTGGCAACCTTTCGCACCCTGCCTGACATCCAAGACGGCATGATGACACTTAGAGCCAGGAATGAAGAAGCTGTGTTTAAACTCCCAGATGCAATGAAACACCCAAAGGAGCGAGATGACGCCTCCTATTGACACACCCTTGCGTGTGTACTCCGCAAGTGCACGGGTGTCGAAGTAATAAAGTACCCAAACGGGTGGGTAGTCGAATCCACAGGGAGTAGACGTAAGAACAATCACACTTTGTTAAATAATCAAAGATAAACCAATTGTTGTTGTGAAAGAAAATTAAATAAGAAAGAAATAGAAATAAAGTGATGAAAAGAAAAGCTAGGGTATGGAAATAGATCAATAAGAAGATGGGGTACTCGGACAATGTTCCCCCTAGAATCCTTGTTTCAAGTGCAAGACTTCAAATACTCTTATTCAATAGAGATTTCAAGAGTCGTGGAATCCAAAGATACAAGGTCCCAAATCTAAGGTCAACCTTGACTAGTCCCCTACGAGGTCCCGGCGGAGAGAAGACTCTCGACACCTCACACCACGTATGACTGCGCTATGCTCTAGGGATTCCAAGTGGTAAACCCTATTCCCAAATATAGATAGATCCCTTTGGTCCAGGCGAAAGATCCCTAATCACAAATAAGTCCCGGCGGAAAGACCTCTCTCAACGCCTAACTCTCTTTGAGATTGAAGGTAATACTTGGAATAAGAAGGTAGGGAAAACCACACCGGAGGGGAAAGGGGACGTGTCACTACCTCTCAACTCACCCTCTCAACCCTCTTCAATCTTGGCTACTCTAATCCTAATGGTGATGGTCACTCGTCAAAAGGATGATTGGATTAGCCCTCAACCCTAGTGTCACTCTAAGGGAGAAACAATTAAGCATACAAGATTGAAACTCAAATTCAAACTCAAATTGAATAAAAGCATTAAAGTCAATGAAACATAGGAAATCTAGGGTTTACAAGTCCAAGAACCACTAGGGGTTTAGCCCTCCATGGGGCAATACAAGTTCATCAAAATAAATGAAGACAAGTGCAAGAAATCAATAAAGAAAACCCCCTTAAGCTTCGTGTTGATAGACTATGGGAACTTCTCCTTCTTCTCCAAAGAACTCCATCCTCCAAGCCTAAGGCACGCCTCGTCGAATCGAGTCGTCGAAGGCTCCCGCAATAGCTCTCCTTGGAAGGGATTGATGATGAAATCGGTGGAGAAGCGCCCCTAAAGTGTAGCAAGAACCTCCTGAACCCTAGCCGTCACTCCCTCTCAAAGTTGGAAGAAGATGTTCTCAATAACGCTTCAGAACGGCTTTATAATTGGCCATCTCGAGGATCCACACGGGCATGTGGATAAGCCACATGCCCGTGTGGAAATTCCACACGCCCATGTGGATTTTCTGCCCTGTGGAAACTTCATATTAGTCCTCGATTTCGCCCGTTTCTTCTCCTGAGGTCACATGGACGGACACACGCCCATGTGAAAGGTCATGCGGTATTTCTTGATGATGGGAAAACCTTGGAGAGCTTTTGAAATCTTTGAACCAATCGGAACAAGCGAGCATGACTGCCTTCGTGTCCTTCTACAAGAGTTGTCTTGAAGTCTTTAGAAGTTGGCACATACCCCTTCGTTGGAACCCGATTTGTGTCTTGAACTTCGTAATTGCACAAAAGAGCTCCACTTGGCACCATTATGACCTAATCTTTCCTTTATTCACGTACCATATCTCCACAACCCTAATTGCATGAAAGAACACCAAAACACACGAAATTAGCGATAAAGCCTGAAAAATGTAATGCTCATGCGTGGAAAATATTTCCAAAATTATATACATGCAAGCACTTATCACCTATGCTTTTGATGAGGACGAACTAATTGTGTCTGATTGTGTGCAGGAGGTTCTGTCGATTAATCCCCTTGACGAGTACTTGAGCGAAGAGCAGGAGGAAATTGAAGCTGAAGACAAGGGAGACCAGAACCATCAGAAGCCACTTGGTCCTAAAAAGAAGAAGACGAAAGCCAAGGGAAGCGGGAGCCTCGAGGAACCACCATGGAAGAAGGCTTAGAAAAAGGTGACTAAGCAAGGTTCTTCGGGCGAAAAGATCAAGGTAACGTCTATCTTCAGAGATGACTTGGGAGCTCATAACATTGAGAGTATGACGTCACTTAACCTCCCTAGCTCATCACCTTCATTCTTTGTCAAACAAGGTATAAATCCTGCCTTTGAACCACCCTTAGGAAGTGAACAGAAATGTCGGTCTCGTGACTCTAAACAAGCGCTCTTAAGAGGCAACCCAAGTTTATTTTCCTCATATTTTCTTTTATTTTACTTTGTGTGCTTTGTGGTGTTTTTTTTTTGTTATGTTTTGCTTTTCTATATAGGTGTGTGGTTTATTTAATGTTTGTGATTAGATGACTTGAATCTCATTTTATTTTGTCGATGTATTGTCGGTTGATGTTGTGTGATTTTCACTTTTGTCGGCGAAGGTTACGTGTTTTACAGGTTACTCATCGATTGGTGTAATCATTTTTGGAGGAAAAATTGAGGAAAAAATCTTACTTCGGGCATGCTACAGCCCGCACAGACCTGCCAGAGGGCTGGTGTGCGGCCCACACGTCAGGCCGCACAGACCTGTGCGGGATGTGCACAACCCGCACAGGGCTGTGCGCAAGGATCTGGCTGCAGCCATTTTTTCTTTTAGGGTTTTAGGGCGGCCCATGCCCCTCCTCATGGCGCCTTCCCTACCCACCCTTTTTTCCTCCTCCCCCCTACCCCCCAATCTTCTTCCACATTTTGGTGTTTGAAACTTTGCCGATCTAAGCTCTTAAAATGCGATCTCTAGTTTTCCACACCAATTTTCGTCGACTGCATATCCACACACCTCAGCACCACCGGCATAGACCGACTCCTAGGACACCTGGTTCTGAGTTTCTGGTTGTTTTTCACAGTTTATTTTATTATTTTCTCTGCAGTTGTGTCTGTAGTCTGTTGGAAAGAGCTTAACTCTTCCAAGCTGCTATCTTACTTTTGGTTTTTCTTCTGTAGTTTTCTTTAATAAACTTTCTGTGATGATTATGTGTGTCTCGATTTGAGGTCCTGTCTACCTCGCAGGGGTAGACATGGACATTGTCTTATCGTCTCTCCACTATCATAGGGAGCGCCACGACTACTCAGCCTATCTTGACACGCGCTGCCACTATGATTCACGGAAGTTCTCCTCAACCCCCTATTTATGCTTTATTCGTTTTATCTTATTCTTTTAGCCGCTGATTTTGTACATTGGGGACAATGTACGACTTTAAGTGGGGGTGATTGGCATGAATGCACTTTTGTTCTTTAGAGTCAATTTTATCTTGTTTTCGGTGCATGCCTGTTTTGGGGTGAACTCTAATGACATTAATTCATGGTTGGAACCGGTGATGGCTATGATATTTAAGTATACAGTAGAGGAGGATAATGATGGATGGTAAGCTTTGCACACAACCCTGCACTTAATGAATTTCGATCATTCGCGGCATACCATCACATACCTTTTTAGCCTGGACCGTGGACACCTAGGTTGGGCTAAATGATAACCTTCGTGACCCTCTTAGTAGCTAACCCATTTTTAGCGTTACATACCATGAGCTGTTAGGCTTCTCTCTAATATGTTGTTTGAGGGCTTCTGTTTCTCTTGAAAATTGGCAGCAAAGAGAATATTTTGCCGTAAGAGAATATTTTGCAGCAAGTAAAAAGAGTTTTGTATAACAATAAGAATGACAATGCTCCTATACTGGAATAGCAAAACTACCCTAGGGTTCATCATGCCCAAATCACATACAAATTAGTTCCTCATGAAAGAGGAACACTCATACAAATCCAATGAACAAACAAGCATAAAGAAAAGCAAAGAACACCCCCTCTAGCTTTAGATTGCCTTAGATGGAAGAGGATCGTTGATGTCACCGAGATCGTGCCTCAAATGACGCCTTAAAGCCTTAGATCTTCCCCCTATCTCCTCCTCCGATGTTTGCCTCCCTCTCGGTGAAGAATGACGCGGTGGATCGCCGGAAAATGCCACCGGCGAGGGTGGGGCGGCGGCCCAAGAAGAAGAGAAGAAGTGGTTGTGGAAGAAGCCCTTCAAATGCCCTAGCTTTCCCTTTAAAAACCACTTTTCGGTCATCCATACGGGCTGCCTTGCGGGCGCAAGATTGCCCGCAAGGCTCTCAGCCTTTTCTAGAAAAATCCCGTTTCAGTGCTATAGTGCCATGCTACTGATAAGTGTCTAAATACACCGTTTTGTAACGGTGAATTACTTATACTTTCATGCATTAATTGAATAAAGTAGTTGCCCTTTGATGTGTTTTTCTTGTTTTTCTTATTTCAGGGCATCCACGGACCAGTTACGTTGAGAGCAGCGTTTACAACTAGAAAATCAAGGCCGAGGAGCGAAGAAAAGAAGGATAAACGAGCTCCGGAGGGCACCCATGCGTTCCTCCACAACCAGACCCATTTTAGGGAGTGTGTGCGGGCGGTACACAGCCGGCACACCCTTGGCAGAAGGATGTGCGGCCCGCACACTGGCCGCACACTGGTATTTAAGCCCGATTAGGGTTTTTCTAAAGGGATTTTTGGCCACCGACGCCTCCAAACACCCCGATGCTAAAAGTTCATCAAAGGAGGTCGTTTTGGAGAGAAATCGCGGCGGAGAAGACGGGAGAACTGGAGGATCTTCATCCTAGAGCTTGCCGACGCGGATTCGGCAAGTTTCTTCATCAAACCTAGTCGACTTTGGTGTTTTTGGTGTTTTTGTTGATGTACGCTTTATTGTGTGAACTTTCGTTCTTATTCATGTCGAACTAAACCCCCAAGGTTGCTGGGCAACCGGTGAACCTTGGGAGGACTATTTGTATTGGATCTTGTAATATTAATTCAATGAATGCATGGTGCGTCATTTGGATTCATACTTTGTGTACTTAATTGTGGTGATTTGCATGAGAACTCTGCATTTCATCTTATCAATTATACTTGGTTGCGGAAATTGCTCTCGCGCATGAAATCCACATAGTATGAAGAGGGATCCATTGTACCGCTACGCCGGAGGTTCCGGGTACCAGTAGCCTCCCGTAGGTTGTAGAGTTCATCTTAGTGCAATTGCTTATAGATAACTCTAACCAAGGCTCCCTAGTCCCAATGACATCGTGTGAGTATCCTTAGGATAAAGGAACTTGTACTGGATTAGGGCTACACTACTGAGGTTATGGGGTAGTCGACTTCCGAGCCTAGACGGACCAAAATATTACATTCCATGCATGCATTACCTGTTATCATAACGTCCTTACTTGTATTTCTCCCGGGGGAATCCTCACCCGGGGCCTTATCTTCTCTATTTGATTTCTTCTCGGTGTGTGCAACCTGTCAGTAGTTAAAGCTTTTATTGATAGTTTAATTTCATTTTCTTACAACAACCTCTGTTTTGATTCGGCTAAACAACTGTGTAAGAGGAAGTAATAGTGGATCTCGGGACCTTAGGGAATACGACCCTCTTGTGCCCGCACAAGAGGTATTACTTGACGACCCGTGCACTTGCGGCCGGGGAGCTGTGTGCCCGCTTTTTAGCGACGCGCGCGTGACACACCCTTGCGTGTGTGTTCCGCAAGTGCAGGGGTGTCGAAGTAATAAATACCCAAAGGGTGGGTAGTCGAATCCACAGGGAGTAGACGTTAGCAACAAATACACTTTGCCAATTACTCAAGAAAAACTCGATGTATGAAGAGATTGAATTAAAAGTGAATAAACAGAAAATAAAGATCGAAAGTGGTAATTAGAGATAAGGAGAATATCAAGATAAGAATGGGGTACTCAGACAGTGCTCCCCTAGGTTCCTAGTTTCAAGTGCAAGACTTCAATTACTTTTACTTAATCGAGATTTAACGAGTCGTGGAAATCCAAAGACACAAGGTCCCAAACCTAAGTTCAACCTTGACTAGTCCCCTACGAGGTCCCGGCGGAGAGAAAACTCTCGACGCCTCACACCACGTATGACTGCACTAAGCTCTTGGGATTCCAAGTGATAAACCCTATTCCCAACTATGGATCAAACCCTTTGGTCTAGGTGAAAAATCCCTAATCACAAATTAGTCCCGGCAGAAAGGCCTCTCTCAACGCCTAACTTTCTTTGAGATCGATACTAACTCTTGGAATATGGAGGTAAGGTATATCAAACCGAAGGGGAAAGGGGCCGTGTCGCTTCCTCTCAACTCACCCTCTCGACCCTTTCGATCTTGGTTAATCTAATCCTAATGGTGATGGTCACTCGTCAAAAGGATAATTAAATTGGCCCTCAACCCTAATGTCACTCTAAGGGAGAAACAATTAAGCACACAAGATTGAAACTCAAAATAAATCTCAATTTAAATAAAAGCAATAGAGTCATTGAAACAAAATAATTCTAGAGTTTACATGTCCAAGCACCCACTAGGGGTTTAGCTCTCCATGGAGCAATACAAGTTCATGAAAATAATTTAAAACAAATGCAAATAAACCATAGAGAGAACCCCCTTAAGCTTCGTGTTGATGGTCTAAGAGGGATGCTCCTTCTTCTCCACGAATTCCTCCTTCAAGCCTAGGGTACACCTCGCCGAATTAATGTCGTCGAAGGCTCCCCCAATAGCTTTCTTGGAAGGAATCGATGTAGAAATCGGTGAAGAACCGTCCTCAAACCCTAGCAAAAACCTCTCCAAACCCTAGCCGAACTCCCTCCAGAAGTTGGGAAGAAGATCTTCCAAAAACGCTTCAGAACGGCCTTTTAAATGGCAAAAGTAGAGGATCCACACGGCCATGTGGAAATTCCACACGGCCGTGTGGAAGTTCCACATACCCATGTGGATTTTCAACCTCAACAAAACTGCTTCTTTTGGTCCCCGATTTCGCCCTTTTTTTCTTCTTAGGCCACACGGACGGACACACGATTGTGTGGTAGGTCATGAGGCATTTCTTGATGTCGAAAGACCCTTGGAGAACTTTTGAAATCTTCGAACAAAACAGAACGAGCGAACATGACTGCCTTCGTGTCCTTCTACAAAAATTGTCTTGAAACCTTTAGAAGTTGGCACATACTCTCTTGTTTGACCCGATTTGTATCTTGAACTTTGTATTTGCACAAAAGGACTCCACTCGACACCATCATGACCTATTTTTGCTTTTCTTCTCATAAACCTTCTTCACAACCCTAATTGCATGAAAGAACACAAAAACACACGAAATGAGAGATACAACTTGAAAAAATGTGATGCTCATGCATGGAAAACATCTTAAATAATATATACATGCAAGCACGTATCAGCGCGGCAACCATCAGCTATAGTAATCTTGCTACATTAATCCTTCTACAGTACTGCTACAGTAACGAAAGCTCGAAAATGGCATATTTGATACGGATTTCTTCCCAAATAGGTTCTTGAGCTCATTTTGGCTTCTTCAAGGCCTATAACACAAATAAAAACAATTTAAATGTGAAATGGGCATCAACTCATCAAAATACATGCAAAATAGTACTAGAATAAAACATATAAATACGTACATTTAGACACTTATCACCTATCACCCGGAGACAGATGGACAAACAGAAAGCTTGAACAAGGGAGTAGAACATTATCTCATATGTTTTGTTTCAGATAATCCCAGAGTTTGGGTCGATCTATTACCATGGGAGGAGCTATCCTATAACACGGCCTTTCATACAAGTCTCAGCATGCCTCCCTTTAAGGCGGTGTACCGCAGAGCACCACCTCCACTCATTCCAATGGCCGTCAGCCCTGAAATTCCTGAAGAAGTAGCGGATACTCTACAGCAGCGTGACACCATCATTTCACAATTGAAGCTCAATTTACAGACAGCACAGGCTCGTATGAAGCGTTTTGCTGATAAGAAACGCACTGAGATATCATTTGAAGTAGGTGACTGGGTCCTCATCAAATTGCAGCCTTATCGGTAGCACTCAGTGTTCTTTCATCGCAATCATAAGCTTACTATGCGTTACTTTGGGCCCTATCAAGTTCTCCAGCCTCTGTATTCACCCCGTATTTCATGTATCTATCCTTAAATTGTATGTACCCCTACTACCGGAAAATGTCCAGCCTCTGCCTCCCTTAGCTGTTGACAGGGGACCTATCATTCAACCAGAGGTCATCCTCCAACAACGTACTATCCTCCTGTTGTCTCGCCCGGTGCGGCAAGTACAAATACAATGGCAAGGATTATCTCACAGGGACAATTCATGGGAAGACTAGGCGTTGCTCGTGCGTCATTATCCACATCTATTTGTTGACCTTGAGAACAAGGTCTTTTATAATGGGGAGGGGGGTGTTGCAATACCATTCCGGTTAGTGGCAAATGAGAGGGTGAAGACCCAAAAGATGGTGACCGACACGTCAGCCGACAATAAATCAGCATTTCCGGAAAAGCATGTAGCCAAGGCGTTAGCGCATGATCACGTGACAGAATCACTCTCGGGGAAAGGTTCGCCAATGGAGTGCACGCGTGGGAAGATCGTGTCGGGAGGACACGTGGACCGTGGGATCGGGAATTCAGTTAGAGGATCAGCGGCGGAGAATATCCCAGCCAAAAGCATCAGAGAAAGGCGACCAAATACTCGTCTGTAGGGGTAGAAGATGCTATAAAGAGAAGATGAGAGGGGAAGAGAGGGTTTGGAAGGAAAACCCTAGGCTTTCTTTGCTGAGGAGGAGTGAGGCTCAAAGGCGGGTCTGGAGAGTGGTTATCTTACTGTTTTCATTGTCTGTATGAACTGGAAACTTGTTTCTTATAATGCTCTGAATTTCTGCTTGGTTACAGAATAAGCTCTATTGAACTGCTGTTACTTTCTTGTCCTTTATCTTGGAGATATTGCAATAGTTGAAATCTGGTTATCTTGCTCTTATTTGAGTTGTTGTTGCTTCTTATACTATCATACCATCACATACTCCATCCATTTTTTTGATGCTGATGTTGATGAATAATATGATTTGCAATATGAAGACATCTTGTGAGTCAAGCAGATGATGGTATTGTGTTTGCATACTTTAATAATAGAGATGGAAGACACAAAGAAAGACCTTTTCTCTTAAATCATTGTGGTCTTCTCTTTACTTAGCAAGAAGACCTGAATTATCACATATATCACATGAAATGTTTGTGTTCAAACCTTTAACTTGATACTTGTGATATCTGCAATATCATTGGGTTCATATTGAATATCAATTATTAAAAAAATATATGCAATTTGAAATTTTTTGAACTAACCATTGAATATCTACATTGAATATCTACATTGAATATGCTGATTAGCTTCACCATAAATAAATCTTTTAAATATTTGTTTAATGACCCTTTTTATATTGTGGTCAAAACTTTTGCTGTTGTATGTGAAGTATTATCGGTAGATTGTTGTGTTTTAGAACTTATGCTATTGGGGATAAATGGTCTTGATGGGCTAAAATTTAGTTGCTTGATTTGGCACCAATCTAGTTTTACACTATTACCCTTTTTATGTTCATTGAATCTCTAAAGTAAATCCCTCTTGTAGGTTCAAGGAAAGATCATTATCACTAAGGTAGGATATATTCCATAGGGAATTATATGTGTTGACAAAGCATAATATTCACAAACTTATCACCGGAGAAATACCAGATAGTTGTGATGTTAGATGTGGTGATCAAACAACTAGTTGTGAATGTTAACTGTTATATCTTTGTTCTGTATAACCATTGAATACATTAAAGGATAACACATTTTCTCATTGTTCTACCTTCCTTGAATGTATACAAAACATTTATTACATTAGTTCTATTGGTTGATATTATTCTTGCTTATTCTTATTTTATAGATCTAAGGATTCATAGTTATAATGTTTTAACCTGAGTTGCTTCAATGTAAAAGGGAGGTCTAGTTTGACAACATACATTACCATGAGGTTTGGTTTGTAGCCAAAGGAAAGTATGTTTAGAGAAGGGAACTTAGGTTGCATAAAATTAAAGGATATTACATAATTTTAAATTTAATAAATAACCATTAAATTAATTAATTATTTCACTTAAATTAGTGTTAATGATAGATACTGAGAGTTACGTTAATTGATTATTTTTAAGCATAAAATTGAAGCATATTACATAATTAAAGGATTTCAAAAATAGTATTAAATAACCAGTGTTAATCATAGATAATTGAGGTAATGTTACCATTCCAGTTACATAGTGACTATATCTTTTAACATACATCAAACCAAATAGTAAAAAAATAGATACGACATTTTTAATTATGACAAAATAAAAAATATTGATACAATTTGAAATACAATATTTTTCACTTATATGTAATTTTATTATACTATAATTTCGGTTACAACGAACCAAAATGTTCCATTGCTCTTTTAAACTATGCAATTTCTATTTCAAAGAATTATCTTGACCAAAGCAATAATCAAAACTGGTGATTTCAACATGTTTTATTTGATTCTTAATTGTTGGAATATTACTTATTTGTTCTTGAGCTTATTAGGCTCTTTTTATATCAATTGAAATCTTGTCTTCTTCCCCAGAAGAATGAGATTTTGCTTGCCTTCTTCACAACTAACTTATTAGTTAAAAAGCTCCTTCAACAAACAAAAAAGGGAAAAGGAAATGAAAAAACACACTCACAACAACTTAAACAAACTTAAAAGTCCTTTTTTTAAATTAATTTTAACGGTTTCCTTTTTTGGGTAAGATATATGCGTTAAAGTTGACACCATATATACGCTTGTATAACTTTAAGTTATTAATGAGGCCTCAATGAGTTGCACGCAAGTGTACGTGCCCTATTGCATAACTCAATACTTTAAAAGCAAAGTTCGTATTCATAGGGACTAGAAATTGCTAATAATAGTTCAATTTTCATTATCTAACTCAGAACACAACTTAAAGGTGTGAAAGATGACTAAATCACCAGTTAGAAAGGTTCAGGAATTATGACCTAGGGGTAGAAAATTCAGAATGAGAAGGCGGTGTCCGGGGAGACTTCACTTGGGATTTTAAAAATTAAATTAATTGCAATGTCAAATAAGATACCTAAGCCTTGTTGGACCGAGGAAAATAAAAAATATACTGATAGGCCCCTTCAGTATACGGGTTGTATAAGTAGTACAATATACCCGAAAGGTCGGGTAGTCAAATCCACAAGAACTGGTGTATCTCTTAATACTCTCTCATTGCTTAATATCTAGTCAATTAAAAGTGATGTTAAGGTTTCTAAACTTAGGAAAGAATGAAGTAGGAAGAGGAAAATCACAAGGAAATATGATTCTGGGTTGCTCAATAAAAGGGATGAGGCCCCGGGTTTAGTACCTTGGTGCAATTCAAAACTTAAATTCTTGCAAAATTTATCCGGCGTGTCTCAATAGTCCTATGTTGTAGAATCTTGTTGCGCTATGTGGAAGATACATGTAGCGGGATTGAAAGCATGAGCCGATTCCTAACTTCTCGTATCAATCATAAAGATATAAAAGCTAAGTGAAATCGCGTAACTCAAGCATTCAAACCACTCAACAGCCAACATCAAGCAAAACAACCAAAGATCTAACAAGGAGAAATAAAGGCTACTATAAATGTCGCAATAAATGAATCCAAGTTTATCCAACACACAAGTTCATAACCCGGGGAACCCAAAAAGGGTTTAGCCCCTCATAGATTCAATCAACAGAAAGACAACAAAGGAAACAAATACATCAAGGACCAAGAACTCCCTCTTTGCTTGCATCTTTCTTGAAATTTGAGGTACCGATGTCGTTAAGAGTGCCCCTCCAATTGGCCTACAATTCGCTCTCTATCCTCTCCGGATGATGACGACTGTACAAACTTCTCCCCCTAGCCTCAACCGCTTCTCCCATGCCAAAAAGTCCCCATGTTATCTAACTTTCGGTGCCTAAAACCTAACTTCCGACTCGAGCACAATCGTACTTAAGCTGTGCTTCAGGCCATATAGATTGTGGAAAAATAAATGGCTTCAGCGAGTCTGCATTTTCACCAGGTTGTGAAGTGCACGGGCTAGAACACGCCCGTGCTTGAGCCGTGCTCAGGTTTGCACGCATGTGCTCTAAGCACTCTTACCATGCTTCCATGTGCTTGCAAATTCCTATGAACTGCAAGGTCAAGAGCACGCCCGTGCTTAGGCCGTGCTTGCATTTACAAACTTCCTTTTTAGGTCCTTTTGTCGTAAATTCTTCTCTAAATCACTCCTAATTGCTTCAGGACCTAAACATCTGCACAATAAACTCAAAATATCTGAAGTAGCACCGAACTAGAAAAATAATAGCAAAAGGACAAGTAAATAGCGGGTATAATGTGTACAATATATATATATAAAGCACTCATCATATACCAGGTGCTTTCTCAAGTCGTCCTAATACCTAATCCCATGCTTGGTAGATCTTGAAGAGAAAGAAACTATGTGAAGTTCATTGAGCTTGAGACAAGTGCTCTTAGCTTCCGATAGTTAGTTTACGCCTTCTTTCCTTAGTCCGAAGAATTCCAAGGCTTTGCTTGACTCGCATTCATTCTCTACAGAGTACTCTTTTTGAGCTTTGAATCTCTTGCTTGAACTTTCTTCTTCGTCTCAAATCTACGAACTACCTCTCTCTAGCTTGTCTTCGTAAGATCCTTCAGCAGTAGGAATTGGAAATCTATCTTTAAATGAGACTGCATTAAAGGCCTATAATGAACACAATAAAGCCAAGTGCTATTTTTCCTCTTTGACTAATAAAAGAAAGAGGAAAATACATATGAGCTAGACCATATAATTAAGCCCCAATTTTAACATGCCATGTTTTTTGAAAAATAGGCATACGTGCGTGGACTAACATTGATACGACCAGTTCTCTCAAGATTTATGTGGTGCTCAAATTCTCTTGTCTGTGGTATTTCTTTAGTTCATGAAGGATGGATGTCTCTAAAACTTTGTAGCAAGAGTTGCTTATCAACGTGCGGACTTTAGTTAATATCCCCTTCACTGTTGAATTGAGGCACATATATAGCAGACAAAGAGTGTCGGGTGCATCGCTCTACAAATTTATTGATGTGGCTTAAATGAATTAGGCATTAATTCCTTGCAACTTGTGGGGTTAACTTTTCCATTGAAACTCCATTATCTTTTTATAGATATACATCACTACGCCTCACGCCTCATTGCTCTAACCATTGTGCCACAAACACCATATATATCTAACCCAGTTAGTGGTAAATAACAGAGAGTTAAGGTAAATACTGTACTTTGGAACGAGATCCTATGTTCTCAAACCATCCACTACACTTCAAAGGTTCTGTGGAAGTTCGACTCTCTTTACTTCTCTTATGCTTTGTTTCTTATATAGAAGTTGTGTGTTTAGGTTTTCGTCGAGTTTCATTTTTGTTGGGATCTTAGTTAAGGTCTTTTTGAGAGGTTAAAAGATGGGGGAAAAGTGTTTTAAAAGGTGTAAGCAAGGAAGAGACCTTGCGGGTACTTATTGTGCCAGCAAAGAGCCAGAAAAGGGGCCTTGCGGGCTCCCATGCTCCCGTATGGGAGCCCGCAAGGACCACCGGCCAGAAGACTATTCGGGCTCCCATACGGGCGCATGGGAGGCCGCATGGCTTCCAGGTTGAGGCCTCGCGGCCTCTCTTGCGCCCGCAAGGGATCCCGCGAGCCCTCCCGCGCTTTGGGTCTTTAAATACTCGATTTAAAACTCAAAGGGCCTTCATAAGACCCCATTTCTCTCTCTTTTTCTCCCCATCTTGAATCCCCATTCTCCCCTCTATTAGATCTTCATTCTTGAGCTCCAAGAAAGAAGAAAGGTGTTGATCTCCCCCTCTCCTCCATTGGTGATGATTCTCCTCTAGTTCTAGCAAGATTTAAGGTGTGTTTTCTTCTTTTCTTCAATTTCTTGTGCTTTTGTTCAATTCTCTATATATCCATGAAGAATTAGAGTGGATCTAGTATGGATTTAATGTTTAATTGGATTTAAGCCATAGATCTAATGTTTTGATGATTTAGTAATCTTGATCTCATATTTTGGTGAAGAATGAAGGAGATCCTTCATCTCTAAACCATTATTATTAATTCTTGAATTTTTAATATCTAGTGAACCCTAGAAGCCATGAGATCTAAATTTGGATCATTCTTTCCTCTTTTGTTTATTGTTTGGTTTATGTGATTGATTCTTGTTTTTCTTGGATGGTTAATGGCTTCAAGGAGGTGAATCTAAAGACAAGGGTAAAGATCAAGTAGGCGAGTGATCCAAGAAGTTCGATCTCGCGAAGTTTGTGAGTGGGAAATGGTTTAATTCATGAGCTATGGTCATGCTTGTTTGAATACCTAATTATATATATTCTTGAATGGTGAATTTCATATTTCAAAGGTTTCTTGAGATGTTTTCATGAAACTTTGAATAATGATGATTTATGTTCAGTTTATTTATTGATTGAAGACATTGATCATCTATACTTCTTGTTCTATGATCCGATGTACTTTTGATTAAGATTGTTGATCATTTATATTTATGGTTCGTGATTTGATTTACTTTTTCGATTATGATCAATGATCTTTTATTATTCTTAAGGGATGAAATCCCTATGTCTTGAAATGCATATTTTCAAAGTAATGTTAAAGGGTTAATGTTATTGACATAAGGACCCAAGAAAGGGCCTAAGAGAATCAAAATGGATTTCTTGGTGATGAAACTCTATTTGAAAGGTTATTCTTTGAGATGATATAGTATTTGAAATGTGTTTTCAAGGAATACTTTTATGATGATTTCCTTGATGAATCCAATATCATTGCCGATGTTTACTCAATAATTCACTTTTTAATTGAGAGTTATATCTATGAGAATTTGTGATCTCTTGATGAGATTTATGATATTATATTGATGTGTTCATATTATTATCGTGATGTGTTCATGATGAGCCTACGGGCGGGATGGAAATCCCAAATGTTTCGATGGTGACATTGGGGGGATCCCTGTCTTCTGCAGAAGCGAGTCTCCACGGAAACACCTAGTTGGGGTGGCGTGGAGTTCTCGGCTGACTAGCCCTTACAGGAGGCGCATAGAGAACCTGAAGGTATTTGTTGGGTTCTCGGAGTCACCACATAGGATACCCAACGGCCAACGCCAAGATACGCGCATCTCGGTGGCTCCTAACCTTGCCACGACCATGGTTAGTGATGGAGAGTTTTCATAGGCTATTGATAATGCTATCGATAGAGGATTTCCGCATATGTTGCACTATAAATCCTTACTTCGATGGGTATAATCTTTTAACTAGTATTCTTAACTTGAATTTTTAGTATTGAATCTCTTTATAAATGATTTTCACAGTTTTATTGATCCCTTTCTTTGAGAAAGTTGGAAAGCTTATTATATTGAAATGTGTACTTAAAGCATTTTGTAAGTTGTTGGGTGCTAAAGATTTACATATGTTTTCGGCATATCATTTGTTACACTTGTATGAGTTATAGCTCCATGTTCAACCCCTCACTGAGTAACTTAGTTAGTCACCCATTCTTCTTCTCTTCTTTTCAGGTGTTAGCACGGCAGCAGAGCGTGAGACGTGATAGTCCTTGGCAGATTTATTCTTGCATTTACCTTTAAGTAGTGTATGTTTCAGAAACATTGTTGTCATGCATAAGATGGATCCACTAGAACCTATGTTTTCGTATTTCCATTTTGGTCTTGGATAATCTTGATTGGTTCAGTTAGAACCTTATGTTATATGAGCTTTACACCCAGTGTTTGGGGAGACTATAATTGTTTTCATGATCATTAATGTTGTGATGTCAAGGAATATTAATACCTGGTGTGAGTATGTTGATCTTGTACATGGTTGTGGTTGAATAGCTTAGATTTAGAGTATTATTGTTGTGATCTTAATATTATACAGGTAAAAGGTTAGCCTTGCGACGATCTAGGGTTGAGGCAGGTGCCTGACCTCCCCTGGGTTGTCGTGGCTGTAGTGTCATGGGTCGGGACCCGAGGGTCGGGGCGTGACAGCTTCCCCATTCATGACTATGAATACAAGAGGGGTGGGGTGGGCGGGGCAGTGCAGAGCGGGGCAGCGAATAGAATTTCCATCACCATTACCACTTCCAACAGGGCGGTGATTCCCCGCCTCAAAAGTCTTCACGGGGAAGACATTTGCCCCACTTACTCCCCAACGGGGTCAGAAAATTCTCACCCCACCAAATTTTTTTTCTATAACATATTTTTATACTTGATCGTGATCTCCCGCAAGCGCACGGGGTCGTAAAGTAATAAACCACTCACGCAAGCACGAGTGGGTCGTATTCCCAAGGGCCCAAGAATGTATTCTTACTTCCTTTTTGCAATGTTGTCTTGCCGATCAGACTTGAGATTAAGTAAGAAAAAAAATAAAGAAGTAAAACAAAAACAATTAAATTACTAAATACCAAGGGCAATGAACGGGAGGAAAATCAGGGTGAGAAGATGGTCACGGATAAGGATCCCCTCGGGGTTACTAAAGTGTGAAGGATGCTGGATTAACATGCAAGTGGCTTGTTGGACCGAGAAAACTCTAGATTAGGTCAACCCGATGGTCACGACAATTGACCCCTAATTCGGTACAAGTATTGAATATGGGCTCTGTCCATTCAAATCCTCCTACGATTGCAAAGGGCAAGGTGGTTTTCTCAAACTAAGGTTGAATTACAAGTGAGTAATTAACCCTAGAATTGGAAGGATATAAATACCCGATAGTCACAGCGTATTTATACGTATTTCCCTTCAAAGCTTGGTGAGTCTAACACTAGGGCAATGGTCATGGAACCTAGTATTGGCAAAGTATGGATACACAGAGTTCTCATGCATACCCAAGCATCCAAAAACAAAAAACAAGGATCACAAACTAACCAACAAGCTTTAATTAAACCAAATCATCCAAACATCATAAGTTCACCCCAAGGTTCACCTACATCCGGTGACCTTGGGGTTTTAGTTGCTCATAATCTCAAAATACATAAATAAAATCATGAAAACAACTAAACCAAACATAAGAGCACTCCCTCCAAAGATGAAGGTCGGAGAAGCTTCCAAAGACGCCACTCGAAGGGGTGGCTTCCCGTCGTCTTCAACTTCCTAATTGTAAACCCTAGAAGTAGATCTCGCCCAAGATCGCGCTCTCCTTGTCGATTCCTCCGTGGAAATGCCCTCCAAACTCTCCTTCTTGGTCAGATTTGAAAATGGGTGAGTGGAGCTCCAAGAGAGGGCCAAAAGTCCCCAAAAGAATGCCTTAGAAATCCTTAAAAAGTGAAAGTTCGGGATGGCTCACGGGTTGCCTGACGGTCAATATATGGCCCATGAAGTTGCCCAGAAAATGGTCAAATTTTGAGTAAGTTGATACAGTACTACTACAGTGACATTGCAACAGTACACTGCTACAGTAAAATTGCTGCGGTACTGTCACTCTCTGGATCGCTTACAGCCGATCTCACGGCCGTGAGGTTACCCGTGAAAACTTCCAGACTTAGCGATTTCTTCGAAATCTTCGCATTTCAGGCTGCTACAGTGCCGCCAGTGCCGGTGCTTTAAAACCTCGATTTCCTTGTCAATTTCTCCTTCATTCGCGACGTTGAGCTCACCAAGGCCTCATTTGTACCTCAAAACACAAAATAAAACAATTTAAACAGAAAAGGGCATCGATTCAACCAAAGGATAACAAAATAATACATATGAATACGTATAAAATACGTATATTTAGGCGTTTATCAATACGCATCATATATGAAATAAAACAAATATACAAAACATTTCCCAAAATAAACATAATATAATGTAAAATAAAAAAATTAATTATTGCAAATAACATAAAGGTTGAAAGTAAATTAAAAATACAAATTCATTAGTAAAATTCATAATACAAAAACTAGTACAATAATTTTATATTTTCATTAGTTTGTTTTTCATTCTTCAAAATATTTAGATTAGAAACTACTACCGCTAGCATTTTGATATGATACTTCCGCCTTCAATAATAAATAAAATTGTAAGTATAAAATAAAATTATAAATAATATCAAAGTTAAAAATAAAATTTTATGAAAACCATATTTACCTCTTAATTCTAATATTGAATTGTTTAATAATTGATTAAAATTAATAATATAAGTTATTTTTAATATATATATATATATATATATATATAATTGGAAATCCCCATGGGGAGCGGTGATACGCCCTTGCGTATCCCCAAGTGCACGGGTCGTACAAGTAGTAAGTGTACCCTAAGGTCGGGTAGTCGATTCCACAAGGACTTGTATATCTTCTAATACTATCGTCCTACTTAATATCTAATCAAATGAAAGAGAGTGAATTACTTGAACCAGGAAAAGAGACAGTTGGGAAAAACAAGAAATTTAGCGAGAGGGAGAATTAAGGGTGCTCAAGAGAGAAGATGGGGGCCCCGGGTTGTACCCTTGATGCTACCTAATTCAAACTCAATCAGCATTTATCTTGAGTTCCCTTCAGAAACCTCTAATTCCAAATCTTGTTGTGCTATATTGTAGATTATGCTATGTAGGTGATACTCTAGGAAGAACCCTAACTTCTTACATCCATTGCGGAAACATGCAAGCTAAGTTATAGTCGAAATCAAAGAGAACCATAAACATTCAATCACCATAAATTAGCCAACAACCAAAGATCTAATAATAGTACAAAGGCAACCATAAATGCTTGATAAAAGAGTTTAAATCCAAAAGTGCATAACAAGGTTTCAAGCCGGGGCTTCCCCGAAGGGTTTCGCCCCTCATGGATTCAAATAACGAAAACAACACAAAAGACACAAATACAAAAAAGTTCCACGACTCCCTATTTGCGTCCATCCTTGGTGTTGCTCAATGTTTGATGTCGATGAATCTTCTCCTCTCCTTTGGCCTACAGTTCACGCGTAGATCCCTCTCCGATGATCTTCAGATTCGTCCTTATGCTTCCCTTAAGCCCCCGTTCTTTTTCTTCCTCCAAAAGTCGCTCAAACCCTAGATTTCGGGGTCTTTAAGCTTCTCCCGATGTAAGCACGGCCGTGCTGAAGCCATGCTCCAAGCCATGCAGTTTACGGCCAAATAGAAACTCTGAAAAATCATCTGCCTGTAAACTGCACGGGGTTCAACACGGGCATGCTGTAGCCGTGTTGCGAATTGTACGACCGTGCTTAGCGACCCCAGCCCGTGCTTACTCTAGTTGAATTCTCCTGTGAATTGCACGCCTTAGGAGCACGAGCATGTTGAATCCGTGCTTAGCTTGATGAGGTTTCTTCTAAGTCCCTTAGCTACTAAAATCACTCGGAATTGCTTCTTCTTGCTTTGGGGCTTCGACATCTGCATCGAAAACTAGAAATACCTCAAATAGCACGGAAATGTGAGAATTCAAAGTAATGTATTCGTGAATAATGGGTAAAAGATGGGAAATATATCTATATGAAATGCACTCATCAAATACCCCCACACTTGAATCGTTGCTTATCCTCAAGCAACCTTAATTTCCTAGCCAAAAGATGAGTGCATGACCTCTGATCTCAGCTAAGTCAAAGAATTCCTAAAGCTTGATGAGCCCTAAGTAGCAAGTGCCTTAGTCAATTGAAAGCTCGTGAAATACTTTTACTCTTACTCCGTACTACCGTGTGTGTGTGCCACCTTGTGAAGTGTGTCACAATTGTCCTCGAAGAGGTCTAGTTCAAGCTGTGCATTTTCTTCTTTTATGAAGACTCCTAAACTGGGTAGTAGCTTTATACACCCTAGATGTAGCCATCTCACCTGGTAGGTCATCAAAAATGACATTTGTGATGCCTAAGATCCGACTACTCAAGTGCGGCTTTCGTTTTTTCTAAGGTGATAGCTCTTTCTACCATCTTTCAAGCAGAATTCGAAAGGGCATCCTAACAGGAATCTGACTTTTTAAAATTCAATACTTTTCACTTCTCAATTTTTCTTTTCACATTTCACTTTTATTTTTGAGTTTGGAGTTATGATTAACTATTTCAAGCCCTAAAACTAGACCTTCCTCTAAACAGAGTGAGAACAGATTGAAATGCGAGGTGTTTGAATTAGGGTTTCCAAAGTAAGAGCAAAAATTAAACCTTAAGTTCAACAAAAGTACACTAACACACTCATTGTAATTCTTAACCACAAAATTTCATAGATCATCCTAGGTCATGCACTAACATCTAAAAGTACATAAAAGTATACAACCCTCCCCCACACTTGAATATAACATTGTCCTCAATGTTTGGAAAAGATAGCACATGCAACATAATTAAAATGATTCAAGTGAAATTGAAGAAGAGAGTTGGGAAGTGTTCACTAACTATAAGAAGGAGGCGTATATGAACAAGTACGTAAAATGCAAGGGCGTGTGTTCATCATCGAGGGCAACCAGTTGAAATGGGAAATAGAGAAAGCTAACATCCTGAATTACAACACACAAGCATTAGAGAGACACTAGAAAACCAACATAAAATAAACTGATGAAGAAAAGAGGTTAGTTTAGTAGGGGATTCCGTTTGCTAACTGACTCAACTACAAAAAGAACAAAAACTGAAAATAGAGAAAATAGACAGAAATAAATGAAATAAAAACTAAAAAATAGGCACTATCGGAGCTGGTCTCGGAGGCAGAGGGTAAATCCTCGGTGTCGACGCCCACACTCCTGGAGGTAGACGGGCCAGCAGCCGATCGAGGCGGTGGAGACAATGTCACGTCAATACTGGCAGCTAGGCACTGCACGCTCCTAATCATCCACCGCAGGAAAGAGGGTTAGTGTGCAGGGGGAGAGTCTGGAATAGGTGCGGAAGTATGGGCCCGTGGGGTGCGTAGAGAAGCAGAGAGGCCAGCTGCAGCGGGAGGAGAGTCTGGTACACTTGCAACAGGAGCAGCGTGGTACACAGGGCCGTTGAAGGTGGGAGTAGATCGGAGCATACCAATCACTCGGAGGGTGTCTACCGAGACGAGCACTACGCCGCCCACCATCCTCATCCCTCTGATGCCGGACTGGAGGCCCATCCCTCGAATCAGTCTAGTGATGTAGGGTCCGCCAAAGAGAGCGCCAACCCGAGAATCCTGGCCCTGATGCTGGAGGCTGAAGGCAACCTCGTAGCCGAGGTGCAGATGGAAGCCATCCAACATGCTCAGCAAGAAGTCAAAGTCACTGCCAACAACTGATGGCCCCGGTACTATCTCCCCTGCCTGTAATAGAATGGCTCAAGATGAAAGGGATGTACCTGAGGGCGGGGAGGCGTAGGGATGAGGCTTTAGATCGGCGAGGATCATAAGCCCGGTAAATGCTCAGCCACTGCCAAGAGATCTCCTGAGGCTCCCCAGGCGGTCGAGCGACGAGGAGCGAGTCGTACTGTGGAGTTCGGGTGAACTCCTCATCGTACAACCCCAATCGGATAGAAACTCTGTCAAACTCATGCGATGTAGCGCTCCGAACGCCTGAAACTGAATGGTGCCGGCGCGGTGGTAGCTGACTGGACTGCGGGGCATCTCGAAGGTCCCGAGGTCCTACAAGGATAGCTCCCTGTAGGAGGCCTCCATACCGATCTCTCGCAGGACCTCCCAATTAATCGCACTCATCTCGCCAAATCTCTTGGCGCTCAAACGGGAATAGCGCTCCTGGTGGACGGGAGCACCAAAAGTGGGCTCAGAGGGAGCGGACGGGGTGGACGACTCCCCTCGGACCCTCTTCGAAGAAGGGCCGACTGTGGTTGCCTTCCTCGGCATGATCTGCAAGATAAGAGATTTAAAGGCTTAGAAACAGTGAAAGCACGGGCGTGTTGAATTCGAGCACGCCCGTGCTGTCATTCAATTTAGGGCTTTGCATGGCACGGGCTTTGCATGGCTTAGAAACATGCAAGCTAAGTTATAGTAGAAATCAAAGAGAACAATAAACATTCAATCACCATAAATAAGCCAACAACCAAAGATCTAATAAAAGTACAAAGGTAACCATAAATGCTAGATAAAAGAGTTTAAATCCAAAAGTGCATAACAAGGTTTCAACCCGGGGCTCCCCGAAGTGTATAGCCCCTCATGGATTCAAATAACGAAAACAACACAAAAGACACAAATACAAAAGAATTCCGTCACTCCCTATTTGCCTCCATCCTTGGTGTTGCTCAACGTTTGAAGTCGATGAATCTTCTCCTGTCCTTTGGCCTACAGTTCACGCGTAGTTCCCTCTCCGATGATCTTCAGATCCGTCCTGATGCTTCCCTTAAGCCCCCGTTCTTTTTCTTCCTCCAAAAGTTGCTCAAACCCTAGATTTCGGGGGTCTTTAAGCTTTTCCCGATGTAAGCACGGCCGTACTGAAGCCGTGCAGTTTACGGCCAAATAGAAACTCTGGAAAATCATCTACCTGTAAACTGCACTGGGTTCAACACAGGCGTGCTGTGGCCGTGTTGCGAATTGCACGACTGTGCTCAGCGACCCCAGCCCGTGCTTACTTTGGCTGAATTCTCCTGTGAATTGCACGTGTTAGGAACACGGGCATGTTGAAGCCATGCTTAGTGATGCGTCTCCGCAACAACACAACAGGGTGATGTGTGTCAACCCCTTGCATTACCGTAAGTGCACGGGTCGTCAAGTAATAAAAGTGGAACCAAAGGGTCGGGTTGTCGAACTACAGGGAACAGAAGTACTAGTAATAGCCCCTCTCTTGTTATCTAGCCTAATTAGTGTAGTGTGTGATGATCTAATGGCCAAAACTAAGAGTGTCACTACGAATGCGCAGGGAATAAAAAGGAAAAGAGTTCTCAATCAATAAAAGTGAGGTATCCGGACAATGCTCCCCGTAGGATTCGGGTGTTGGTTGTAGATTACAAGTGTTTCTAAACGGAAACAATGAGTCGTGGGTATCCTAAGGTATAACGGCCCCAACCTCCAGGTCACCGATAACTAGTCCCCTACGAGGTCCCAGCGGAGAATTCTCGCGACGCCTCACACCACATATGACTGCTTAAAACTCGCGGGATCCCAAAGATATAACCAATTCCTAAAAGTAGATCTAACCCTGCCTCCAGGTGAAAGATCCCTAACCCCTTAAGAGGTCCCGGCGGAGAATTCTCTCGACGCCTCACACTGTTTATATAAAATTTTTATATCCTAATTTTAATAAAAATAGGTTTATCTTAAAATTTTTGATATCCTAATCAAAATAGGTTTTATCTTAAAAATTCTAATATCCTAATCAAAATAGGTTTATCTTCATTATCTACAATCAAATTGTAATGGAATTAGGATATTATTAAGATAAACAAAATGGATATTATTTTAAAATATTAAAATCTCAAGATCAGCCGAGAGCACGGATCTCGAGGCGATCTAAAATATTCAAATCCCAAGATCAGCCGCGAGCACGGATCTCGAGGCGATTTAAAATATTCAAATCTCAAGATCAGCCGAGAGCACGGATCTCGAGGCGATCCAAAATATTCAAATCCCAAGATCAGCTGAGAGCACGGATCTCGAGGCGATCTCAAATATTCAAATCTCAAGATCAGCCGAGAGCACGGATCTCGAGGCGATCTAAAACATTCAAATCTCAAGATCAGCCAAGAGCACGGATATCGAGGCGATCCAAAATATTCAAATCCCAAGATCAGCCGAGAGCACGGATCTCGAAGCGATCTAAAATATTCAAATCCCAAGATTAGCTAAGAGCACAGATCTCGAGGCGATCTAAAATATTCAAATCTCAAGATCAGCCATGAGCACGGATCTCGAGGCGATCTAAAATATTCAAATCACATGATCAGCCAAGAGCTTAGATCTCGAGGCGATATAAATATTCAAATCTCAAGATCTGCCGAGAGCACCGATCTCGAGGCGATCTAAATATTCAAATCTCAAGATCAGCCTTAGAGTACGAATCTCGAGGCGATCTAAATATACAAATCTCATGATCAGCCAAGAGCACAAATCTCTAGGCAATATAAGATATTCAAATTCCAAAAATACAAATTACGAAATAAAATTAAAAAACTAATAATAAATAATAAAGAAGCAAATTGAAATAAAAATAAAGAAAACAATGTTAAATAAAAGATATATATATATAAAGATAAAGTGAAATTTAAAATTAAAATAAAAAAATTTAAATAAAAAAAAAAATAAATTAGAATTAAATTAAAAAAATTTTGAAAAAAAATGGTCAAATCAAATAAACATAATGTAATAAATAATAAAAAAATAATGATAATAAAATAATAATAATGAAATATAAAATAAAAAATAAAAAAATATAATATTATTATTATTAAAAAAATTAATTAATATATATATATATATATATATATATATATATATATATATATATATTAATATATATTAATATATATTAAAAAATATATATAAAAAAAGAAATGGGACGTGGGGACATGCCATGCATCCATGGACCATGATCCACCATTATGATAATAATAATAATAAATAATATATTATTATAAAAAAAGTCGGTACGTGCATGGGTGGCCTTTGGTCACGATCTGATGGTGGTTTTCATCACGAGGGGGGACGGTTGCAGGACTTTTGAATAAGAAGAAGAATGGGAAGCATTGGAGGAGGAGGAGAAGACTGAAACAAGGAAGAAGAAGAAGGAGGAGGAGAAGAACGAGGTCTTTCTCACTACATTTCTCCCTTCTTTCTTTGGCTGGATACATATATATAGATACATATAAAAAAAAAAGTCACTTTTGTTGCTGTCGATGCTCATTACCGCCGCCGACGAGGTTAACGAGGGTGGAATATCCCTCGTTCACCTCCTAATTCTGGCCACCCAATGAATGTTTAATCAAAGAGTCTCAAAGACCATGCCTTGATTCGTTCGAAAGCCTTGAGAAAGAGATCGAGATTCGAGAGAACCAAAACCCTAGCAATGGTGGAACTGGGAAATGAGATCTGAGATCCATCCGCTTCAATGGCAAAGGCTACGGCGGCGGGGTGGATCTCGCTGCAGAATAATCGTCTACTACTGTTGTTGCTTGTTTTTATTTTTATTTTTTTAATACAGTAACATCAATGAAGCCTGCGAAACGCGCCGGGATGCCGCCGTTGCTTCTTCGTATGGAGTGGTCACGGCGTTCGGGGACTTCTCTTTCCACCGGCCGCGACACGCCCCCATGCTCTCGAAGGTTTTGAGTTGAAGATTATACTGGCTGTTGTAACTTATGTTGTTGAAGAGGGTGGAAGCGCTGGGTGATCTCTCTGGTTGAAGGATTCTCGGGTTTCCATTATGTTGACGAATGTATTTTGGATTGGGGAGCAGTTTTGTACAATATCTTGGTTTCAGTTTCTCCCTAGTGAGATTGATGCAAACAACCTACCCGATAAAAGCTTAAAAGTGGAACAAAAAGATGCTGCTACATTTTTGGTACTTTCTGCACACCTCCATTTGCAGAATGAAGGCTTCCTCAGTGCATGGACTAATTCATTTGTCGGACCATGGGATCTATCTCAGGGTGTGCACAACCCTGATGAGAAAATCAAGCTTTGGCTTTTTATTCCTGGGCAACACTCATCTATAAGTGATAATGCACAATCTGTTGTCTCAAGATTGAAAGTTGTTGGAACCGGACTTTGGGTAGCTCCTGGAGACTCTGAAGAGGTAGTGGCTGCGCTATCTCAGGCCTCAAAAAAAAAATTCTTTAGAAAGATCATTAAGACTGCTTTCATACATGAGATTTGGGGATGTTTTCACAAGGTGCCAAAACTTTATAACAAATGAAAATAGTTTAAGGAGAGCACAACCTGCCATTGAGTTTGTTGCCACTGAAGAAGCAATTTATGTGCATGCCGTCATATCAGCAAAGCATGTCCGAGGCCTATGCAATGATGATATGGAAAGGTTATTGAAGTACCGGTCCTCTAAGTCTATTCAAGAAGGGATCCCAGTTATTGTTGCTCCTAATGGAATGCGTGGTAGGCTTATTGAATGTCGCCCCAGTGATTTGGTGAAGCAAGTGCATGTCAGCAAGGCTAAGGCTTCAAATGGACCCTCTGTTTGTATTCCTTTCCATGCTGCTCAATCTTCAGTGTGCCAACTCAGGGGCCAAAGCTTTTATGATGAGGTTAGCCTTGGTTGCCCTTCCTCTTCCGAGGATTGCTCATTGAAATTAGTTAGGGATTAACCCAAAGTCCTCATTCAGCATACTGAAGAACAACACCAGGTATCTTCTGAAAGTGTCCAACAGAAGCAGGGATCCACTGATAAACTTCCAGTACTTGAAAGAACGTTCCTTTCCCCCGCATTTCCACCAACAATTGCGGAGATTACCTTTTTTATATGTACAAATTTTTAAGGCGGTAATGAGATATATATCTCAAGACAG
The DNA here is from genome assembly GCA_902712375.1 of Dioscorea dumetorum. NCBI lineage: Eukaryota > Viridiplantae > Streptophyta > Magnoliopsida > Dioscoreales > Dioscoreaceae > Dioscorea > Dioscorea dumetorum. Next base: position 117,751 of record CACTHL010000726.1, on the reverse strand, counting down.
CAATGAGATATACAACGCGGTGACGAGGCGCATGCAACAATATGTAAAAAAAAATTAATTAATTAATTAAATTTTTAATATGTATATGAAATAAATAATAAAATTTATAGTTTGCAATACCTTGCCTTTAATTGTACTCAAAGCCCTTAATCGGAGGTTCCCAAGATTTTAATCTGGGGTAATTAATAATAGAGGCCTGCCTCTATTAGGAATGGAAGAGTCCACAAAATAAAATAAAATAAAATAAAATAAAGCATTTGTGATTCGATATATCACCCGGTGTCTTTTTACCGACACGACGCCAGGTTACATATTTTCGATTCCACAAAATCTGGCACGCCCGGTGGGACTCTTTAATTCCTCATCCATCTTTGAGGCAAAAGTACAAGTAAAAGCAATTATTTTCTTATAACACATATATAAGAAAATTAATATTGTTGATATTTTTATTGCAGGTAAAATGGTATTCAAAAGTTCAACTGCACCCGGAAGCCAGAAGATGACTATTTTCTTGGGGGAAGGAGCTGAAGTTCAATTACCAAATTGCATTCTAAACGCTGGAGCTGCTGGAGCTGAGATAAGATTTGGCACAATTTCCGAATCTGTACAATTTTTGAGAAAGACTCCAATTGTGAATGAAGACCTGACTTTCCAGCGCCTTCCATCCAGGGGCCGTCGCCCAAATGTCATTGTTCCTGCATCTGCCAAGACTATTTGTGATGAGGAACCAAGAACCAATGTCTTTCAGAGGCTATCATTTCCTTAAAATGTAGTTTCTACAAATGATGACGATGATGAACCAACTTTCACTGTGACCGTCAAAGGGAGAGAAAGTCGAATTTTTCAATCTGAAACAGTTAAGCCTAGGAAAAGTGTATTCTCAAGGCTGACACCCAAGAAGGTGAAAATTCCAAATCACAAATTAAATTTTGTGTCATTTCAAAACCAGAAGGGTGATCGAATGGGTTCTTTCAAAAACTCATTTGGACCACTTAATATGGTTAAGAAGAACGCAGCCACTGCAGAGTTGCGTTACCAGCCATGTGACAAGGAAGGAGGTAGACCCCCAAAATCTTATAAAACTTCATTCAGCAGAAATCTTTACAAGATACATGCAGCATCGAAGGAATTACAATCAAACAAAATGAAGCCAAGGGAATTCTACCAAAAGAAGAGGCAATTAGTCCTGAACACATGAAGGACAGTTTTTTGACCGACTTACTTTGCCTGATGATCAAGTTTCACAACTGCAGGCTTCACAAGGTCAAGCTTCTCTTTCTCACTCGAAGTTTGATCGAAAGAAGGGGATTGAAGATGAACATATGTCCGATGGAGATATCGAAATACACTCTGTCCGTATGATTACTGAAGCTCGAGGAGATCCGACAGCTGAACAAGAACAACCAGGGCCAGTCACGAGATCTCGTAGACGGGCAACTGATTCTCAAAGCATAGTTGGAGAAGAAGGTTCAAGCCAAGTTCCACATGCTATACCAAAAGATTTAAAGGGGGCAAATTCGCCAAATGAAAGTGAAGAAGATGAACCAGTTTTTGTTATGGATCAGAACAATGTTACGAAGAAAATTCAACAAATGGAAAATCATGAAACAGAATACGAGAAAATGAATGAAAACATGATGATGTTAATGAATACAGTACTCCAAATGCAAAAGCATATGACAGCCTTGATGGCAAATCACCCTGAACAGGTACAGAGGCCAGATAATCTAATCTCTCAACCAAAAGAGACTGTTCAGGCAGTGGGGCAAGGGGAAACAATTAGTATCCCTATTCAAGAACATTCAACGGCAATGACTCGGGAGGAGATACAACAGATGGTGGCTGCTGAGCTTAAATATGTGAAAAATAGCGAGATAATAGTTGATAGTGACAAACCTTATCCCAGCTATCATAATTTGGTACCTTATCTGAAAGGATACAATGTGCCTAAATTTAAACAATTTAATGGGATTGGTAACCCTGACCAACACTAAGAATAGGACAATGCGGGTTGAATTCCTCCGCTCGGGTGAAACCATTAGTCGATGTTTCAATATGGTTGTCCGAGCGATGTGCGCCACTCGTGAGGATTTTGTTCACCCCCCCCCCCAGCAGCACATGTCACCCAGATATTGAGAGCAATCCAAACTGGTACCCTTTCTTCAAAGTATGCCATTAATTCTTATGCAAAAAATGTTTATCTTAAACCTCAAATTACAACGTAGAATAAGACATAACAAACAAATCTATTATGTAGGACTGCATAGGGTTGCTGGATGGGACACATATTGATGTGTCAGTTCCTCTGCAAGACATGCCCCGATTCCGCGGCCGCAAAGGACCAACACAAAATGTGCTCGCCCTTGTGAACCCCGACCTAAAATTCACTTATGTGATGGAGGGATGGGAAGGATCGGCGAATGATTTCACCGTCCTTAGGGATGCGCTCTCACGACCACCCCCGGAGGGACTTAAAATAATAGAAGGTGGGCCTCATACGTTGCGTTACCGAGTATGTAACTTGAATAATTTGTAATGTATCTTCACATCGTGTAGGGAAGTACTTCTTGGTGGGCGCTGGTTACACAACAATGGCAGGGTTCATAGCGCCTTATCGAGGTGTTAGGTATCATCTTAAAGAACATAGTGGCTGGTCTCGGGTGGAGCGCGCATTTGCAATCTTGAACAATCGGTTCAAAATACTCACTTCACATCATTTTTTCCCATTCAAGACTCAAGTCAGACTTGTACTTGTTTGTTCTGTATTACATAATTACATCGCAGGGGCAGACCCGAACGATCAGTTTCTTAACGATGCGAACACTGAAGGTGATGAGCCACTGACGAGTTCGCAGGCCAGATCACGACGTGACCAATAATGGGAGAACCGACAATGGGTGGAACTCAGAGATAAGATAGCAAATGACATGTGGGCTAGTTATAATGCACAATAGCCGAACTTGCTACTCACTATTGCACCATTCGTAGTTATTTTTTTGCTTTATTTCACGTGAACTGTGTTTTTGGATATCTCGTACTTAAACTGTTCCTCTTCTTGAAACCCTTAACAGCATGTTTTCTCTATTGACTTGATGCTTGAGTATTCTTGTTTCGGAATGGATTTAATTGTTTGTTATTTTTCAAGAGAAGTATGTTTAGGGCTTGTAGAATGCCATGCTTAATTTAAATAGGACCCATACACACATAGGGGAAAGTTTTACATAACATAACATGCAGAGTGGTTGGTTGTGAAATTTTGTATTAGTAAGTAATTTTTTTTTACCTCTCCATTCAAGTGAAGATATGTCTGGCCAAGATCGCACGCCCGTCCCTCCACAAGAAACGGGTGGCCAATCCAAGGGACCCGCGAATAAGCGTGGTACTCCTAACAAAAGATGGAAGAATGATTACGACGCATTCTTGATCCCGTTGTTGGTCGAGCAAGCAAAGAAAAGGCTGAAGTGTGACAAGTCATTCAAGAGGGTTGCCTTCTCTTTCGCCGCGGTTGCAGTGAATGCTTGATTCGGGACAGATTTCACGCCCGAGAATGTTGAAAATCATTACCGCACACTTAAAGCCCGATTCGCTGAAATAAAAAAGATCCGTGACTTGAGCGGCGCTGGGTGGGACGAAGAAACGAAGACAATCACTCTGGACCCAACAGTTGCTCTCACCTATACTGAGGTAAGAAATTGAGCCCGGTGATTTATTTGTGAATGCTTTCGGTTTGTGAACTTGCTTGTGATTGACCAATTTTTTTTTTTTAACACAAGGCACACCCAGCTGCGCGACCGTTCATCAATAGGCCGATTGAACATTACGAGGGATTAAGGATCATTTGCGGTGAGGACAACGCGACGGGATCTTACGCGGCTTCAATTTTCTCGGATTTCGCTGACAAGTCCGATAATGAACCGGATGAGGACATGAACCCTGAATTGGGTCCAATGGAACAACAAGGCGAGGAAGATGAAGACGCTGAGTCCATCCCGCCGGTTGTTCGTAGCGTGGCAACGTCATCGACACAACCCGCACAACGTGCGAGCAAGAGTAGCAGGAATGCGTCGATGGTAATGGAACTGGTGAATGCAGTCGACAAGATGGCGGCTGCGATACAGAACCCGTCTCATTGGACGGAATCACTGCACAAGAAAGTCATGGAGGTGGATGGTTTCGACGAGGATGTGCTGCTAGATGTGTTTGACTACCTCGAAGAGCATGAGAGCGAAGCTAGGCGATTCATGGCAAGGAAACTTGATCACCGAAAGGCATGGGTTCAGAAATTCATGAATGGCGGACACTGAGTGCGAGATCAAGCGTGCACAATCATAACCCTTACTATCTTGGACAGTTTCTATTTGCTGCACTCTTTCCGTTATTTACCTATGGTGTTAGAACTTCTTGTGTTTCTGTCCTTATGCTTGGATATTACCTTCTTGCATTGCAGTTTATCTATGTAGGGCATTGCATTTTTATTGGCTAACCATTACCTTGACCGGCTTGTATGTTTGTATGTTGTGTGTTTTGCAGGTCCGATGGTGATGATGATGGTGTATTTTCTAATTTAACTGAGGGGTCGCTCTCGTACGCAACGGCGGGGTGATAAGAGAATCTGGAAATGGGTTCTCTATTGCAGTCGTGCGTTCTTGTTTGTTTTATTCGCAATGATTGTTAGCCGTGTTTTCAGTTGTTTGTGCTTTTTTTATTCACCATTTTCGCATAGGTCATGGGATATTGTTGTGTTTGTGTTTGAAGCAGATTCTGTGTCATTTGTTTGTCTTTGTATGTGAGTGCTTTGCGCAGGTCACCTTTGTGTTTGCTGTTTTTTTGTTGACGGGATTTGTGGCATATGGAATTTAACTCATTTTCTCTGTATTTTCTGTATGAATTGTTTTATGCGGGTTTTGTGCAAGCTACGGCGAGGCAGTTTGGTGCACCACACCAATTCTACAGCCTGACTTGCAAAACGAGAGTCGTACACCGATGATTAGGACCAACCAACTGAGCCATCCAAATTGCGCTGGCGAATTTCTGACAAGGAGAGGAGGGCTGCTGACGATGGGAAGCAGATCAAATTTGTTGCTGTTTTTAAGGATTCTGAATTGTTGAAGCTGTTCTCAAGGTTTGTAGGTGATGACAAGGTACTGTCTTATTTATTTATTTCTGCGTCAGGAAGAATGCTTGCAAAAGCTACAAAGTAGCTTTTTTGGTTTCTTATGATAGTTCCGAGGTTGAACATCAGGTATTTAATGTGAGTCTGGATTATTCTTGAACATTCTCTGCTGCTTTATGCTTTATAATGGTGGTAATTTGGCCGGGAATCATTCCTAAGCTTTCGTTGTAGCAAAACGGTTAGTCATTATTACTCTATCTTCAGTTTTAAGAGTTGGCTGGCAAATTCATGTGATTTATTGGCTTGTATTCATGTTATATAGTACAAACTAATATTGCTGTGATTTTCATGGAATGTTACCATCTCAGCTGCTGGTAATTTGCATTCTCCTGTCATCTTGCTGCTTCTTTGCTATTGTTCTTTGTTACATCATTTTTGTCAAAATTTTTCAAACGTTGTTATTTCCATAAGTGTTGCTCATTATCAAACTGTTGGGTGTTATAATTTTCCTCAGTTTTATATATATGATCACAGCCTTTGTGTTGTCAACAAGAGATGGTAATAACTTAATCACTCGCTTTTCCTTTTATGTCATGATAAATATCCAGTTTCCTTTTTTATAATTCTCTCAAGTATAAACTATGATATTACATTTACACAACCTGCCTGGTGGTACAGGAATGAATTCCCCAGGTCGAGATTACAACATTCCAGGATCTCATACCAGCAAGATATTCAACACAATTGGTGCTGTTGCTAGTCTTGTTTTTGCTTACAATATACAGGAATGCTGCATGAGATACAGGTATATTACTAACTTTCTGAATAGATTTAAAAGCTCCACATTCTGAATGATAGTGTTGGTGGATTATTGACTGAGTGGAATCAGCTATGCTTTTAAGTTGGAAGTTCAGAAGTGGCATATATGATCTGCTCTGTGTAATTTAAGGTAATATTGTGTTAAAAAGAGGGCAAATAACAAGTCACTGTTTATGTCTGAAATATCATGTCCAACTTCTCTTGAGCACCCCGAAATGTGAACATGCCAGGAATTTGATTTTGATTTGATTAATTCCAAACAATTCATTTCTAATTCGGGACTTACAGCTTAATGTTAGAAGGCTATTATTTTGGGACACTTTCATTTGGCACGCATGGAAATGGATTAACTTTACAACTATTAAAATCATATTCTCCTCCATAATATTTGGCAACTTTCTGAACCATGCCAATAGCTATGAGGAAATTTTGTAGATATTGCTTGTAATCATTGTGATGGTCTTTTGCTTACGATGTGAGAACCATTCTTCTCTCCATTTCCTGTCTCTTGGGAGGTGCTTTTCTCTCTCTCTTTTCATCTGTTATTTTTTGTTTTTCTGCTGTTTTGTATTCAGTAATTCTTTGTGGTAATTTGTATTATTTACAGTTATTTTTAGAGCCAAACAATGACTCTCCACTCAACACTCAAGCAGCAGCATTATGGTAGACTCATTTCAGGTTTGTATTGTTTGCGTAATTTATGATTTTGTTTTGAGTTCATGATTGCTTCCTAATTTTTTTGTTATCCATGTGCAGGTTGCTTTGTATGATGGGCTTGCTTGTAATCATGTGTACCTATGAGGAAATTTTGTAGATATTGAAAAAATCGATCTGTTTGTTGGTTGTTTTTAACATTTTGATCATATTACTAGTTAAATTTGATGAAATTTATCAATTATTTTAAGCCATTGTATTGTCAGAAGGAGTGAGATTAATTGGGTTATAATGATCAAGGTTGGTTTGGTTATGGTTGTGTTTTTAATGCCTCTTGGTTTGTTAGGTTTGATGGATATATGTTTGATGTTTTTATAGCCGGAAGACAACTTAATAAAATTTATTTGGATATACACTTAATTGGATTTGTAATGCACATAAAAAGTTTGGAAAATAAAATACAATACAATTGAAATTGTTGTAATTTATGGTATATTTGCAAATATAACCAAAGTTAAGTTGGAAAATTTATATGAAGGCAAAGACACTGTTTGTGGGACAAATTATTCATATATTTGTTGTTCATGTGTATGATGAATGCTTGCATCAACAATTTTTAGTTTTATTTAAAATAACATTAAATAAAAAAAAAACTTTAATAAGATTAGTTTCTTTGATTGTTTGTAACTTTTTTTCATTTGTGTTCAAGGCTTTTGGGAAGGAAAATAATGAAATAGGAATACATATAGGCGTCCGTAAGAAAATGGATATTATAGATTAGGTTTAGAGTACATGTTAATAAATTAAGTAACACAATGGTAATAAATTAATATATTGATGATGGAAGTTAGTGAAGTAATTACTAACATATTGACCGATTCTTAATTTAAATGTATTACTAACATGGTAATAAATTAATTTTGGCTGTGCAATATTTTTCATTAATAACTAAATTAATTATTATCATGTTAATAAATTAATTAAGAAAGTCACATGTAATTAGGAAAGTCACATGTAATATTTTTATTATGTTAAACCGTCACAAATTAAGCTACTATGTCAACGTTAGTTTCAAATTGTTAAAGTGAAGGCTTCAAGTTATTGAGTGTTGCAAGTGATAACCGATTTAATTTAATTTGTTAGTATAGTAATAAGTTAATGTTCTGTGTGCAATATTACTTTTTTAAGTAAATTAATTACCGTCATAATTATTTTAATTAATTCACTAATGTCATGAATTGCTTATAATGAGGATGTGTTAAAATAATTAATTAATAAAAGTTGTGCTAATTATGAGAATGTCTTAAACTAATTAATTTTATGGGATTGTGGTAACGAAGGGACGATAAAAGTTGTGCAGATATCAAGTAATTATAAAAGTTGTCAAAATATCAACTAATTAATTGAAATTATTATTAAATTTTCAAACATATTAATTACATCATAGTTACTTCATTTAATCAAGTTTTTGAAATGAAGAATAACTTGTATTTGTACAAGGTTTCAAAATTAAAAGGGTAACTTCACCCCCATCCCGAAGTGGTGATCATATCCCCACTTCGGTGTTACCAAACACCCAGAAGTAATGAAGTGGGATTTTTCAGATTTCTACTTCCACCAACCAAACACAGGAACTGCATTCGGAAGTCACATTTTCCAGCTCAACCAAACAGACAGAAGTCTTCACTTCCAGCTGAACTGCTCACTTCCACCGAAGTGCCACTTCCAGAATTCCGCCACTTCGGTAGATCACTCCCGAACCAAACAGCCCCTTTGTATCTCTATATATAAGGTGTTTATCTATGTCTATTGTAATTCGTATCTCTTTTGGTTTACTTCAAAATTAATATTGCTACTCTCTTCTCCTTGTTAATAATTATATTCAGGAGTTGGCATACGCTTGGTCTTCTTCCTTGATGTCATGTCGGTGCAAATGAAAATATAGAAAATTGAACCATTTTTTTTTTTTGTCTGGAAAATTGAACCATTTAAGCCCATCACATTCTTGGGTTTCTTGCTCTAATAATTTAAGCAACGACAAATATAGGGTGGAGTTACTATTTTGTATGGGAAACATTTTTCTGCCATTTAATGTGAAAGATTTATTTCTCTACATTCCCAATAGACGCTTGGGAAATCTTAAGAAAACTCGAGTTCTTTACAAGCGGGGGCGAATAATAAGGCATCAAATCTGTAGACTAGCCAACAACCGCAATTTCTGCAGAAAGAAAGGGCTTAAATGTAAATCTTTCTATTTTAGCCTTTTTACCCTTGTATGTGTGGTATGATCTTAAATGAAATTATGCATGAATTTCTCTATTTTAATCTTGTACTTTTGTGACGGCGGTTTGGTCTTTAACTGTTCTTAGTTGGCACTATAGCTCATAGTTGCAATTAGTTGGGAGTTTTTATTTGATGTTTTAATTTTTTTTTAATGAAAATGTGACAATTCCATATCAAATATGTGTACAAATGTGGAGTGCAACCACAAAATCAACAACATCTATACCTTCACCTTGTATAAGCTTGGGATTCGATCTTAGATCCTCCCCAAAACCAATAATCTAAGTAGGGGACCCAATACCAATAGACTATTGCTTTAATCAAATTTTCATATTTGTAAAATTTTGGGGTTTTAATGGCTTCCGCTAATATCTACAATCATTGTTGGTTTGAGATCAAAAAATTCAATTTTTTGTTTTTCTTTCTAGATCATATAATATTTAAAATAAAAAACTGTAACATCCTACTCCATTATGCAGGGCCTGTTTGGTTACAAAATAAAAAAATCTGTCATAATTTTATTACGTAGGAAGTGCAAGTGATTACTGCATAAATTATGACATATTTTATTATTACAGAATGAGTGTTTGGTTACCAAAATATAAAATATTACATAATAAATATAGCCGTTGGAATATAATGGAAGATAATTTAAATTTGAAAACTAGCCGTTAAAAAATAGCCGTTATAATTTTTTACTATTTATACACAACATGGTTCCTTTGCAACTACGCATACTTTTTTTTTGTTTTATAGGTGAAAATCTTCATAGTTTTAACATTGTTTCAATATGGACTCCTTAAATCTTTGGAGAAGAAAAAATGAAGAAGATGATCTATTAATGCTAAACATTTGGTCGAGTCAATGTCCAACGACTTCCAAAGGTAAAGAACATCACTCATCCATTCTTACAGGCGCTGCATATGTACAAGAATTTCTTGAAGGTCATCCGGAACGCTGCAAAAGGGAATTTCGTATGGAGCCTTACATATTTCAAGCACTGGCTGATCGCTTAAGAGAAACAAGACTCCTTTGCAACTCAAAAAGAACAATAGTCGAGGAACAACTAGCAATGTTTATGTACACCCTTGCTCATAATGCTAGTAACCGCGATGTGCAAGAGCGATTTCAACATTCTGCAGAAACGGTTAGTGATCTTTCAGAAGTCAATCAAACAGATACCCACATGAGAGATATCACGTTATAAAATATAACATTTTCAAATGATTCTAAAACTTAGAATTATCAGAAAGTGGTACTAAGAAACAGTTTACCAAAACATTTGGTAGCATTTGCTTAAGGTGGTTACCCCTTTTTAATTGAAGTGAATTATTGTAGTTGCCAGTGTTTCTACCTTCAAGTCATTCTTTAAAATTTTCAAATTCTTATGTTCACATACAAGGCATATCCGGAGACTCTTAAGAACATCTTTTAGAAAAAAAAGAGAAGTCAATATAGTGCTAAGAGTGTACATGTTAAGCATCAGCATTCCAAATAATTCAACCATTTTTAGATCAAATGGTATTGCAATGAAAGCCTCAGAACTCACAACTTCGCCAAAACAAATCACAAAGACCCAACTTTTAAACATCAAATCGTTGCAATGAGAGCATTAAACAAAGAAAAAAGAATTAAATCTTAAAGAGAACTCACAACATCAGAATTCCTAATCACTGAATAATCAATATGAAAACAACTTTCATTCACACAACTTTTCAAACACTAACCTCGATGGTTCCGACTCCTCGATCCAAAGCAAAGATGAGGATTCTGGGAACCCTTCGACCCTAGGCCTCCTCTTAATGAAGCTGAAATCGGATTCCCCCAAAATCTCTATTCCTACCAATAAAATCCAATAAATCATCGAAATACTGAGATCCTTCAAGTTGGAAAACAAGGTTATACACTAAAAACTCAGAAAAATCAGGGGAAAAACAAGGAAGATGAACCTCGAATGTGTCGGGTGCTGGCACCGGTGGTGGCCTTCGGCTCCGGCGTCTTGGGTGCACCGGTGGTCTTCGGCTTCAGCTACTTTCTTCAAACCCTAGTGAGAAAATGCTGCCCAAGTTTGTGAAAGAGAACGGGAGTTACGGGAGAGAGTGACACCTTCACGCATTTCAGCAGTTTTTTTATGCTGTAATCTCCCCATTATGCTATAATTTTGTTGTATCAGTTAGCTACCCAAACAGCCATTATGGCATAATTTTACCAAAATATTATATTATGCTATAATGTCTCAAATATGCCATAATCTGGGCTTACCCAAACAGGCCCGCATTGTTCTTTTTTTATTATTCACACCTCCATCAATGGACTACACCATTTTAGACCTTTGTTATTCCCTTGAAGACGGTTGTTTACATATCTTTTAGGGACATTTTGTTCACAGTAATGATATATTATGATAATAAATGAGGTCGGGAGTGCTACATATCAAGAAATATTGTGATAATGTGTGATAAAAAGTTATATGATCAATCTAACATTATTCCAAATTTCCCCAAATACATTTGTATCTAAAACTTTGAACAAATTTAAATTTAAAATAAAATAAATTTTGGATCACAATAATTAAATTATAATACAAAAATTAAGTTTTGTCTTTCTTCCCAAGATACCCTTATATATAAAATTTTAAACAAATTTAAAGTTAAAATAAAATAAAATTTTTACATGAAAATAATTAATTATAATATAAAAATTTTAATTTTTTTTGAAAGTGAAGATATTCCCAAAATAGCATCATTCAAAATTAATTTTTTTGGTATTCAACAAACAAGTATGCCATAAAAAACATATTTGTTTAGATTGAAATTCCCATATTGCCACTCACTTGGTAATCCAACATAGTCACCTATTTTGATGATAATGGGGTTTCTAAATTTTTTGGTAATATTCCAAAGTTGGTAATCACTTATTATGGTCAATATTATTATCTCCACTGACCCAATGTGGTAACTTTTTTAAATTACCACATGACACATAGATTACCTGTAACCAAACGCTCCTTAGGGATAAATCTTCACTGTCATGCAATCTTGAAGGGGAGGGAGAGTATTCTTCACACATACCCTTCCACAAGGGGACTTCTGCATTGCAAATTGAGGGTCTCGAATTGAAGCTCAACTCACAATGCATGGTAAGAGACATTGGGTTATGTCATGTTTATCTTTTCATCATCCCTATTGTTACAATAGTTTAGTGTAGGTACTTTATTTAGGATCCTTCATCTTATAAGTGACGAAGAATCAAATGCTTATATGAGCAAAATAAGGGCATGTGAAATATTTAAAAAACTCACACACACATCTAACAAACTTCATATATACTAGAAAGTTCATTACTTTGTTATCTTGTAGAACATTGTGGCTTGTACACTTTCATTAAAAAAAACTTATGCTTTGTTTGAATGGAGGTATAAGAAAGCTTTATAAAGTAAGATAAAGTATGGTCAACGGCCTTTGGGTCAATTGGCATTTGGGTCCTCCGTGAGGATGCTTCGCAAGTGGTGAGAGTTCAAATCCTCGGGGTGAGGGTGCATGTCTGAGAATTGTGAGCACGAACTGTGGGTGGTACCAGCGCCCATGTGTGCGCGGCCCCACAGGCCGCAGTCGAGGCATGCGCACGCCCCTGTCTTAGTTTAGCGGGCCCATTAGGGGTTCGTTCTTCTTGACCAAAAGTAAGATAAAGTATGGTAATGGGAGGTAATGCAAAATTTTAAACTCTTCCTTACTTGACGCAAGATAAAATAAACGGAGGATTTGAAACCTTATTGTGTCTGGTTTCAAGATAATTAGAGCTAAGGTTATATTATGATATTACTAAATTACCCTTAGGATAAAAGACAAAATTATAACTTCGTTTACTAAATTACATAAAAGTTACATAATTCTCTCCATTATTTACCTAAATCTCTCCCTGATTATTATAAAATTTCATTTTGTAGAATGAAATTAATTAATTAATATTATTACTAGATTAATTAATATTACTATATAGTTTGACAATATTAACTACCAACTAATAAATGCTTGATATTTTTTACAACAAATAAAATAAAATAACTTATGATAAAGTAAACATAATTGCTGACAAGAAAAATATTATTATAAAAAATATAAGTATAAGTGGTATTTTGGTCCACAGAAACCCTAGAGTATAAGTATAAATATAAAAAAAAAATTATAAGTATAAGAGGTAGTTTGACAATATTAGTTTTGTATTTTGATTTTTATAATATCCTCGAGTTTTTTTTAAAGTATAAGGGGTATTTTGGCCCACAAAAAAATATAAGTTTCTCAAAACCTCCGCAACCCACTTGGAGGGTTGATAAATAGGAGTTAAATGGGGGTCTTAAAACCTCTATCTAACTAGGGATGACAAAAACCAACTTGACCCACCCATGGTTTTCAATCCGCCCCGAACACGTTGTTTTTTGGAGATCAGGGAACGGGGTGGAGGGTTTGGTTTTGGTTTTACCTTGCCCCCGCCCAGCCCTATTAAAATATTTGCATATATGCCCCTATATATTAATATATACAAATAATTTTAAACATTTTCATTTTATAAATCAAAATTGCTTGGAAAGGACTAATCCAAGGGTTTTGTCTAATTTCCAACCTTACAAAAATGACAAGCCTAAGAAGGCAGAAGGTGTCAAGTACATTGCTACATCATTCAATGTTGACAAAGAAAAAGCACTATAGAATCACATAAACCAGAACAAGCTAAGCCACTTAGCTTAGGTAATCCTGGAAATGAATCAAGGCCCATTCCCTCTTTGAAAGAAAGAATGAACAAAAAGTATTCTTTTCAAAGAGACAAAGTAATGAAAATTTTCAAAGATGCTGTGAAGGGAGGCTTACAATTGCCTGAGTGCAAGAGACCGGAAGAAAAGAGCAAGAAAGATCATCCCAATTATTGCCCATACCATAGAGTATTGGGACATACAATTGAAGATTGCTACGTCTTCAAAGATTGGCTCGAGCGCCAATATCAAGAGGGTAAAATTACACTCTCTAAGAATGTTCTCTTAGAACAACTTGCTGAACATATCCGCTTCGTGACCACTACAGATTATGAGGGATCATCCCAAAAAAAAGTTACAATAGTGGGTAAAAAAATAGTACTTCCTTTAGTATCTGATGATAAACCTCCGTCTGTTCCAGAGGAATTATGGGAAGTATTCATATCCAAAAAGTCAAAGAAGATGTTGAAGAAATTGGCTGAGCTCCCAGGGATCAAGTGGAGAAATGCCCAGAAACCCCCTGAAGGGCTTCCAATAAAGCAAATCAAGAAGAAAAATAAGAAGAAGAAGCAAAAGCGTGAACATTCAAAACACAAGAAATCCATCATAGAAGAGTATATTGATTCTCTTGAAGAATATGAACAGAAGGAAAGGATGTTGATCACTCTTAAAAACTATTTTCCTGAGGAAGTTGAAGAGCTACTTGAGGAGCTGGTTGAAGGAGATGATGAAATAATACAGTGGAAACTTGCAGGGCTATTTCTGGAAGTGAACACTCCATATGACCAATGTGGAAGTTCGATCTTTTTCGCTTCTCTTGTGCTTTGTTTCTTGTGTAGAAGTTGTGTGTTTAAATTTTTGTCGAGTTTTATTTTTGTTGGGATCTTAGTTAAGGTCTTTTTGAGAGGTTAAAAGATGGGGGAAAAGTGTTTTAAAAGGCTTTAGCAAGGAAGGGACCTTGCGGGCACTTAGTGTGCCCGCAAGGAGCCAAAGAAGAGGCCTTGCGGCCTCCCATGCGCCCGCATGGGAGCCCGCAAGGACCCCGGCCAGAAATGCTTGCGGGCTCCCATGCGGGCGCATGGGAGGCCGCAAGGCTTTCTGGAAAGGGCCTCGCGGCCTCCCTTGCGCCCGCAAGGGAGCCCGCGAGCCCTCCCGCACTTTGGGTCTATAAATACCCGTTTTCAAACTTAAATGGCCTTTATAAGACCTCATTTCCCTCTCTTTTTCTCCCCATCTTGAACCCTCATTCTCCCCTCCATTAGATCTCCATTCTTGAGCTCCAAGAAAGGAGAAAGGTGTTGATCTTCCCCTCTTCTCCATTGGTGGTGAATCTCCTCTAGTTCTAGCAAGAATTGAGGTGGGTTTTATTCTCTTCTTCAACTCCTTGTTCTTTTATTCATTTCTTTTTAGATCCATGGAGAATTAGTGTGGATTTAGCATGGATCTATTATTTAATTGGGATTTAGCCATAGATCTAATGTTTGAATGGTATAGGAGCCTTGATTTCATGTTTTGGTAAAGAATGGAGGAGATCCTTGATCTCTAAACCTTTGATTCTTGTAGATCCGAACCCAATTAGGATGTTCTTGATTTCATTTTGATTTTGAGGGTTTAAGGATTCTATTATTGTTAATTCTTGAATCAAGAGCACATAGTAAACCCTAGAAGCCTTGAGATCTAATTTTGGAGCATTCTTTCCTCTCTTATTGATTGGATAAGGTTGTGATTGATTCTTGTTTTTTCTTGGATGGTTAATGGCTTCAAGAAGGTGGATCTAAAGGCAAGGGTAAAGATCAAGTGGGCGAGTGATCCAAGTGTTCGATCTCGCCAAGTTTGTGAGTGGGAATTGTTTAAATTAAAGAGCTATGATCATGCTTGTTTAATGATGCATGCCTTGAAATGAGAAATTCTTGATTTTAATGGATTCTTGAAATGTTTCTTGAAAACTGAAATTTTGATACTATATGATCCTTTTAATTCTTGATTTCATCTTAATGGACTCATGAGATGATTTCCTTGAGATCTAGAAATCTTGATGTTTATGATCTTACTTAACTATTGATTCTATTACAAAAGACTCATGAGATGATTTCCTTGAGATCTAGAAATCTTGATGTTTATGATCTTGCTTAACTATTGATTCTATTACAAAAGACTCATGAGATGATTTCCTTGAGATCTAGAAATCTTGATGTTTATGATCTTGCTTAACTATTGATTCTATTACAAAAGACTCATGAGATGATTTCCTTGAGATCTAGAAACCATGATATTTGTGATTTTGCTTAACTATTGATTCTATTACAAAGGCTCATGAGATGATTTCCTTGAGGCCTAGAAACCATGATAGTTTATGATCTTGTTAAATTCTTGATTATTTATATTTGATAAGGATTGGATAATCCTATGGTTTGAACTACATGTTTTCAAGATTTGTGAACTTGAGAATTCGATATTCTTGTTATTTTGACCAAATAAGGGTCTATGTAAACCAAATTGAGATTCTCCACGATGTTATCGTATTTGAAATGAGTTTTCAAAGGATACTCTTGTGTTGATATTCTTGATGAAAATGACATTATTGTCGATGCTTTCGCAAAAGGATTTACTCTTCGATTAAGAGTTGTATTTTATGCGAATTTGTGATCTCTTGTTGAGATATGTGATTTTAAAATGATACATTTATGATTAGCCTATGGGCAAACTATTTGTGATCTCTTGAAGAGATATATGATTTTATAACGATACGTTTATGATGAGCCTACGGGCAAACTATTTGTGATCTCTTGATGAGATATATGATGTGTTCATGATGAGCCTACGGGCGGGATAGGATATCCCAAATGTTTCGATGGTGACATTGGGGAGGATCCCCGTCTTCTGCGAAGCGAGTCTCCACGGACCGACCAATGGGGTGGCGTGGAGTTCTCGGTTGATGAGCCCTTTACGGGAGGCGCGGAGTGAACCTGAAGGTGCTTGTGTTGGGTACCCGGAGTCACCACACGGGATACTCAACGGCCAACGCCAAGATACGTGCATCTTGGTGGCTCTTGACCTAACCACGGCCATGGTTAGTGATGGAGGGTTTTTCATAGGCTATTGTTGACGCTATCGATAAAGGATTTCTGCATGCGTTGCACTATAAATTCTTAATTCGATGGGTTTGATCTTTTGATCTTTTGACGAGTATTCTTAACTTGAATTTTCAGTATTGAATCTCTTTACAAAAGATTTTCAAAGACTTATTGATGCCTTTCTTTGAGAAAGTTAGAAAGCTTGTTATATTGAAATGTGTATTTAAAGCATTTTGTAAGGTGTGATTGTTAAAGATTTACATATGTTTTCGGCATACCATTCTTTACACTTGTATGAGTTATAGCCCCATGTTCAACCCCTCACTGAGTAACTTAGTTACTCACCCATTCTTCTTCTCCCCTTTTCAGGTGTTAGCACGGCAGCGGGGCGTAAGAAGTGATAGTGCTTGGCATCCATTCTCGCATTTACCTTTGACTAGTGTATGATTCATAAACATTGCCGTTATGCATAAGATGGATCCACTAGGACCTATGTTTTCGTATTTCCATTTGATCTTGTATAATCTTGATTGGTTCAGTCAGGACCTTAGGTTGTATGAGTCTATATTCAGTGTTTGTGAAATACTATGATTGTGTCCATGATCATTGGTGATGTGATTTCCAGGGATATATGTACATATATGTGCGAGTCTGTTGATCTTGTACAGGGTTGTGATTAAATACCTTAGATTTAGAGTATTATTGTGGTAAAGTTAATATCGTACAAGTAACAGGTTAGCCTTACGGCGACCTGGGGTTGAGGCAGGTGTTGACCTCCCCTGGGTTGTCGTGGCGGTAGTGCCATGGACCGGGACCCGAGGGTCGGGGCGTGACAACCAAGATGATGATGAAGATAGTTTTTCTGAGTCAGAAGAACTATATGATCGCCATGGTCGGCCTTATATTAGTAAGAAGCAGAAAAAGAAAATGGCATTCAAAGAAAGAGTAAAAAAGGCGAATGCTAAACTCTCTGAGCCATACCATTCAGAAGAGCCAAAGAAACCATGTTATACTCCCAAGACTCCGAAATATAAAATCCTGAAGAAAGCAATGGCAGCTGAAGACATCTCTTCCTTCATTCAAAGAGTGACAGAAGAATCAGCTAATAAGCTAATACAATTGCATATTACTGATAATAAATGGGATGAATCTGGGATATATCCTCCAAAGTTAATAGGTGAAAATTTTGATCAAGAAATTGTGAAGCCTACATCTTCGATGATAAGTTTTAAGAATAAGTCTTTTTCTTCAGATATTGAAATAAGAAAAAACAAAAGAAGAGAGCTTTTTAATCAAGCCATGGAAGAAGGGTTAGACTTACCCAAGCCTAAAAGGCCGTGCTTGATGCATTTGGATAGTCACCCAAATTATTGTCCATATCACCGACTTGTGGGACATACTATAGAAAATTGTCGGAATTTTCAAAAATGGCTACAAAAGCAAGTTTCCACAGGAAATTTGAAGTTGACTGATGATGATTTTGAAACAAAAGGTGTTTGTTATGCTATAGCACGTCAGGGAAGTTCTGATGATGAATTGAATATCCGGATGAAGAAGATGAAGTATCCTGCCATGTACATCAAATGCAACTTAGAACTGGCAAGTTACTCCAGTCAAGACAGGCCTCCAATTCTAATGATAAAAATAAAGGGAGGATGATAGAAGAAACATATGTCTCACCAAAGAAACCTTTAAAGAAACCAGATTATAATATCTTGGCACACCTGAAAAAGTCCCAGCTCTCCTTAGTATGTATGATGCACTGATGATGTCAACAGTAGTCAGGAAATCTTTAATACATGCCCTACAAAACCCTGAAGAGTATCAAGCTTATTTTGCTGAAATCAATATGACAGAAGCTCTGTACGTAATAAATACACTTTCGGTATCATTCACTAATGAAGACTTATTACTTGGAACCGCAGAGCATAATAGACCATTGTATGTGACAGGGTCTTGTGACGGGATAAAGATCAATCGAATTCTAATTGATCCAGGGTCTTCTTTAAACCTAATGACACTCAATACTCTTCGGGCATTAGCCCTGGAAATATAACTTTTATCTCCAGAACGGATCATTATTCAAGGCTTTAATCAGCATAGTCAGAAAGCATTGGGATCTATTACTCTCCTGATCAAGTTTGGAAAGATCACATCTGATGTGAAATTCCATGTAATTGATGCTTTGTTGGGTAGACCATGGATCCATGAAAACCGGATGGTCCCATCAACTCTTCATCAGTGTATGAAATATATGATGGATGGAGAAGAATGCAGAATTGATGGCGAAATTCAGCCCTTTGGCGTCCATGAAATACATTATGAGGACGCCAAATATTTTCTTGGTGTTTCCAAAGGGGGAAAAACACTAAAGGAAAAGGTTTCCACGAAGCCATCTAATACTATCCTAGTATCTAAAAAGGAAGAATCAGAGTTACCCCACTATGGCAGTGATACTGAATTTTCTAACGATGAAAATGAGGCAAGTCAAGCCAAAGGGTCTTCCCAAGAAAGCACGTTGCATATCACAAGGGTTCCAGATGGCCTCTACAAATCCTTAGATGACTTAGAGGTTGATACGGTTGAGCACTTGAAAACATTCTATGTGCCAGCTCGAAAGAAAAAAGAAAGAGGTATTCTCTTTTACAAAGTTAAAGATAATAAAATTTCAAATGATCATCTTATACATATTGAACAAGAAGAGGATAGTGAAATCCAACATTTAAATTTCCCAAGCCGGTACCCTAATAAACTCAAGAGGATAGTTGAAGAGTTTGGGGGCAAAATAAACTGGTCGAAGAAATTAAATCAAATTTTTTATCAATTGTGGAGCCATTCCCATTCTGACAAAAAAGGGGTTGGTTATTGATGAGCGCATTTCATATATATGTACTGCATGCTTTACCCTCAACATTATTTAATATTTTGGCTGTCATTCTCCAAGTACGGTGCTATTTGAGGTATTCATTGATCGTCATGCAGATATCAAAGTCCTGAAGTAAGAAGAAGCATTTTTGGAACAATTTTAGAAGCTAAAGGACTTAGAAGAAACCTCATCAAGCTCAGCACGGCTTGAGCACGCCCGTGTTGTTTCCCGTGTAAAGTGCAGGAAAGTTCAACCAAAATTCAGCACAGCCTGAGTCCGCTGAGCACGGGTGTGAAAACCTCAGCACGGTCGAAGCACGCCCGTGCTGCTTCCCGCGAAAATTATAGGAGAATGCAGCCACATATCAGCACAACCAGAGTTCGCTGAGCACGGTCGTGAAAACTGCAGCACGGTCTAAGCACGCCCGTGCTGTTCCCCGTGCAAATTACAGGTTTGTGAGTTTTCTGAAGAGTTATTTGGCCGTAATCTGCACGGCTTGAAGCACGGTTTCAGCACGCCCGTGCTCACATCGAGAAGACTTTAAAACCCTAGAAACTCAGTTTCTAAGGAGACTTTTTGGTGGGCGAACTTTGGGAAAAAGAAAGGGAGAGCTTTGGGCGTTCATCCTCCACTTCATCAAGGGTATGCCAAGCTTATGGTAGGCCGATCGGGAGGAGATTACACGGCATCGTAGATCCTTCGACAACCTCAAGGATGCAAGAAATTAGGGAGTTTTCAATTCCTTGTCTTTTAATTTCTTTGGCATTGTATTTGTTGGTTGTCATTATGAGGGGCTAAACTCTTAAGGGAGCCCCGGGGTTGGTTGTATGACGTTGTAGCTTGAACTCATTGTCGTTACTTGCAGTATTTGAATGTCTTGTTCCTTTCAATAAATCAAGGTTATTGGCTATCTCGTATGTTGTTTAGTGCTTGATGCTTGGTAGTTAGGTTCTCCTATCTAGGCTTGTGAATCGTTATTGATTGTTGCAAGCAGTGGGAGTTCAACTTAGGGCTCGGCAGCGCTAGAAACCACATGCTTATAGCATAACTAGGTTTAGAACTGAAGACTTCGCTGTTAAATACTGAGAAAGACCGAGTTAGTGAACGTCGGAAACCCAACCCCGGGGCCCCATCTCCTCGATCGAGTCAAACCTAAATCTTCCCTTGGTGAATTTCCTATTCCCTTAACTTCCTTGAAGTTAATCCAAAGTCAATTCCTTCATCTTCTGTTTGGTCAGATATTAAGTAGGACGTTAGTATTAGAAGCTATACCAGTCCCTGTGGATTCGATTACCCGACCCAAAGGGTACACTTTACTACTTGTGCGATCCGTGCACTTGCGGTTACGCAAGGGGCGTACCAAGTTTTTGGCGCCGTTGCCGGGGGCTGGCAACTTCTAAGAATACGGACAGCCTTAGTATTCTAACCGTTCTTATTTCCCCTTTAGTTTCATTTCTTTGTTTCTGTTGTTTTTCGTATTCTTTTTATTTGTTCTTACTTAAACTGTTTATTATTTCTCTTTTTGCATTGAGCCTGTAAGTTCATATCTCATCTGTTTCTTTTGGTGTTTGTGCAGGAGCAGTGTACTTCTTTCTAGGGAAGAAGTACCATCCATAAGATGGAAGATCTTTTGAATGCATTAAGAAGACAGGGCAATCTCCATAGCGAAACAGAAGTAGGAGATCTTGACGCTGGCAGACAACTACTAGAATTACTTTCGCGTCCATCAACTTGGGAAGTGATGAAGTCCCAAGGCCAACCTTTTTAAGTGCACAGCTGACGGAAGAACAAAAAGAATCTTTCAAAGATCTTTTGAAAGAATATGTTAACTGTTTTGCCTGGAATTACAATGAGATGCCAGGGTTAGAGAATGAGGTAGCTGTTCATAGGTTGGCTATTGATTCTAATGGCACTCCAATTACGCAGGCTCCAAGAAAAATGAAATTCGATTTGGAAGAGAAAGTGATAGAAGAAACAAAGAAGTTGATAGAAGCAAATTTTATCAGGGAAGAAAATACCCAGACTGGGTTGCTAATATAGTACCTGTGAAGAAAAAGAATGGCCAGATACGGATATGTGTCGATTTCAGAGATCTGAACAAAGCATGTCCCACAGATGATTTTCCTTTACCAGTTATGGAGATCATGATCGACAACACTTCAGGATATGAGATGTTCTCCTTTATAGATGGATACTCTGGATATAATCAAATTAAGATGCACCCAGATGATGAGAAACATACTGCCTTCCGAACACCTATGGGCATGTATTGCTACAGGGTAATGCCGTTTGGCTTGAAAAATGCTGGGGCAACATATCAAAGAGCCATGACCAGAATATTTGATGAATTTATTCATAAGGTCGTTGAATGTTATGTGGATGATCTGGTTGTAAAAACAAATTCAAAAGACAAACATCTTGAAGATTTGAGAACCGTTTTCATACGCCTCAGAGAATATAAACTAAAAATGAACCCAATGAAATGTGCCTTTGGGGTCTTATCAGGTAAGTTTCTGGGTTTCATTGTGAGACATCGGGGGATAGAAGTAGATCCTTCTAAAATAAAGGCAATTTTGGAAATGCCACCTCCACAAACATTGAAGCAGTTGCGGTCTTTCCAAGGGCGTTTAGCATACATTAGGAGATTCATTTCCAACTTATCAGGAAGAAGCAAGCCTTTTTCTAAGTTGGTCAAGAAAAATACATCCTTTAAGTGGGATGCTGAATGTCAGAAAGCTTTTGAAGATATTAAAAGTATCTGGTGAATCTACCAGTATTAGCGGCCCCAATTTCAGAGAAGCCACTAATTCTATATACTGCTGCCTTAGAAGGATCTTTGGGAGCTATGTTAGCCCAGAATAATGAAGATGGCAAAGAAAATGCATTATATTACCTCAGCAGAATGTTGATAGGAGCTGAAAGTAAATATACACCCATTGAGAAACATTGTTTGGCCTTGGTGTTTGCAGTAAAGAAATTGAGACATTACTTATTAGCACATGAAATTATTCTGATATTAAAAATTGATCCTCTCAAGTATCTTATGACAAGGCCATTACTCACTGGAAGATTGGCAAAATGGGCACTGATTTTAATGGAGTTTGATATAACATACACTCCGCAGAAAGCTATTAAGGGGCAGGCACTAGCAGATTTCTTGGCAGCACATCCTCTTTATGATGATTCACCTCTTAATTATGATCTCCCTGATGAAGAGACGCTTACAGTGAAAGAAGCTGAATGGAGACTGTACTTTGATGGAGCGTCATCTATAAAGCGGGCACTCAGGTTTGAACTTCCACAAATCAAAGCTGGGATAGGACTTGTGTTCGTTACACCAGAAGGAGGAATTCTTAGACATGCACTTTCTCTTACAGAGCCACGTACTAATAATGAAGCAGAATATGAAGCTCTCATAGCTGGTTTGGAATTGGCAATCATAATGGAAATTCAACATATCCATATATTTGGCGATTCACAACTCATCATCAGGCAAGTTGAAGGAGAATACAAAATATACAAAGCTGAACTTCTTAAATACTATAAGAAGGTCAAAATGTTGATGAAGAAAATTCCCCAAGTGCAGTTGAGCAGGGTTTCAAGAGCAGAAAATGGAGAAGCTGATTCTTTGGCAAGAATAGCAAAGGAGCTGGCAAATCCAAATCTTGGTGAAATTCAAATCACTATAAGGAATAGAAGACCCATAAGCACAATCCCTAGCGATGTTGAAGAAGAACATATTGAAGACAACATGGAAATCTTTACCCTCGAGATGCCAGTGGAAGATTGGAGGCAACTATTCATGGAGTATTTGAAATATGATAAATTGCCAGAGAACAAATCAGAAAGCCTTCAAATAAAACGAAGAGCTTTAAGATTCACCCTCATTAATGACACACTATATTGCAGGTCATATGATCAATTACTCCTGCGATGTGTTTCATATGAAGAAGCGAAAGAAGTCATGCATGATGTACATTCCGGGATATGTGGTGCACATCAATCTGGACCCAAGATGTGACTTAAGATTAAGGCATGGGATATTATTGGCCAACCATGATTAAAGATTGCATTGAATATGCTAAAAAATGTCATCTATGTCAAATTCACGGGGATTTTATTCACCAACATCCGAATCCCTTACATCCCATAGTTTCTTCATGGCCGTTTGAGATCTGGGGAACAGACGTGATCGGTCCTATTGAGTCTCCATCATCTTTAGGACATCGATTCATATTGGCTGCAACAGACTATTTCTCTAGATGGGCAGAAGCTATTCCTTTAAGGGAAGTAAAAACTGATAATATCATCAAATTCTTCAGGGAAAATATCTTATATAGGTTTGGAACTCCAAGAAGAATTATCTCAGATAATGGCCCTGCTTTCAAAAGTTTTAAAATTGGGAGATTTGCCCAACATCACAAAGTCGATTGGAGATATACCTCTATCTATAATGCAAGAGCAAATGGGTTGGCAAAAGCATTTAACAAAACTCTTGCGAAATTGTTAAAGAAGGCTGTGTCTAAAAATAAAAAGGATTGGCATGATAGGCTTCCCGAGATGCTATGGGCTTATCGCACCACATACAGGACTCCAACACAATGCACACCATTCTCTTTAGTGTTTGGAACTGAAGCAGTCCTACCACTTGAAATAGAGATACCTTCATTGAGGATGGCATTGCAGAATGAAATATCAAATGAAGACAATGTTCGACTTCGTCCAGATGAGTTAGACTCTCTTGATGAAAAAAGAATAGAGGTACAGCAGAATCTTGAAGTTTACAAGGCAAAGATGTCTCAAGCTTATAATAAGTTGGCCAGATTTCTGACATTTACAAAAGGAGAAATGGTTCTTGTCCTCAGAAGACCTATCATTACCAATAAGCGGGCCGGGGGCAAATTCAAAGCAAATTGGGAAGGTCCATATGTCGTGGAGATTGTCTACGAAGGAGGCGCATACCAACTCATTGATGCTAATGGAGAAAGACCTATGCCACCCATTAATGGTCGTTTTATAAAAAAGTATTATGCTTAGAGTAAAATGTTAGTCTATGACGGAATGTCCGGTCCCTTATAAAAAAAAGGTAGACCAGTCATGTACAATTGTGCGTACTTCCTGAGGCAAAAGATTGAATTTTGTGTACTTTTGTCTATGATAAAATGTGTGGCATATTATCTTAAAATATTATTTTTTTATGAATCGAGATATTAATTTTTCTTGATTTAATAAAAAAATAGAGGAGTAATGTAATCACATTGCTATTATTCCAACATCAAATAAATACTCCTCAAAACCAATTACCGAAGTACAATGAGAATTGGAAAGAAATTAAATCATGTTAAGAAAATTTTTATGATCATAGAAAATGTCTCGGAAACAACAACTAAAATAAATATATGTTCAAAATAATAATAATAATGATAATAATAATTATCTAAATTAGCTAAACAAATAAAAGAAAGATAAAGTTCCTCAATGTTTGAAAACTTGAACGCAAGATTTCTTGGCTTCTTCGAGTTTATCAAGTAATGTCGTGAAGAGAGCAACATGATTGTCATTTGAATCGCCTTCTTGAATCTCAGCAAGTTGTGTTTTACTCTCATCCAATGTAGCTTGCAAGTTTGTTTGTGTCAGAACAGAAATTTCCAAGGAATGTTTTGAAGTTGTTACTTCGTCACGTAAAATCTTTATCTTATCTGAAATCTCACAAATCTTTTTTTGAAGTTGGTGGTGTTCTGCTTCAAGTTTCTGAAGTTCATCCTCCTTAGTATTTGTGTTATTGATCAAATTCACCCTGTGCTTGTTAAGATCTTCAAGCGCTAACGTTGTAGTTAGCACACGATCTTTGGCTTGTTGCTTATGTACATGAGCTTGGACGTTGGGGTCTTCTGAAAGCTCTTTAACATGAAATGCACATTGAGATACCTTTTCCAAAATATATTCCAAGTTATTCAAGTCAATGCCAAAAGACATAAGAATTGCACTTGATGCTTTCACATTATCGATGACATTTTGGTAGTTGTATTGATCAAGGGATATAATACTTTCGACTACTTTGTCCCGTAGGAATAATATAGGATTCCTCAAACCTACAGAATTAAAAGCTACTGAGTAATAATGAATGAACAAATTGAAATAGAGTAAAAATAAATTTACCCTGTGGGATTGATGGAAGCAGGTCGACATTAGTGTCAATATTGGCATTAATAGGCTCTAATTCTTCCATACATTGTCCTAAAATAAAAAAATTGCAATGAAAGATTGTCACCCTCTTCAAGGGCTAAAAAAAATATGGTGGAATAAAATTACCTTCATTCTGTTTTAATAATGACGTAACTTCGATGTTTGTATCATCGCCTTTCAATTCTTCTGTGGAGGAAGGGGAATTTTTAATAAACTCTTTAGAAGGGGTTCGTCCCAAAGATGGCGTACTTTCAACATCTTGAATATCTAAATTCCAAAAGGCATGTTAATTTTATACAGAATGAATATGTGAAGAAATCAATAAAAAAAAAAATATATACCTTCTGGCATCAAGGGTGAATGGTGTTGTGGTTCATTCTAAAATACAGTTGGTATATTACCTAAGATGGGGTTAAATGCAACTAAGACCAAAATAATAATAAATTATGATGAATGATGACCAAGCAATAATACCGTGTGAATGATCAGGAATAATTTCCTTAGCCACCATATCGAAATCTTGCGGGTTTATTGAGTCTAAAAAAAAAAAAGAGTTTTGATAAATATATATATATAAAAATGATGAAAATGAATATAAAATCGAATAAAATAATATACCAATCTGTAGATCTTGGGTGGATGTGATATTTTCCAATGATGTATCATCAATTTGTATACCTAATTATATATATATATATATAATGGAAGTTTATATATAACAAAAGTGGAAGTTTACTAAAATTATAAAAAAAATATAATAATAGATAAATAACAATAGTATCGACATACCCTGAGTCCGCTGCCTTTTCATGGAAGTTGATGTTTCGATAGCCGAGTAACTCCATTTAAAGTTGGGGCTTGGAGGACTAATGAAAATACCTTCATTGATAAATTGGGGTCTTCTTGAAGATTGACTTTGTTTTCTACTTGTGACAGGCTCTCCTTGAGTTAAGGATGTAATGCTTTGATTGAAGAAAGCTTGAACATTGTTCAACCACTTTTGTGCATAGATTAATAAGAGTTTACCACTCCTATCATACTCAAGAATATTAAACAAACTCGAGGTTTTTTGGCGAGAGAAATGAAACCTGATAAGTGCTTAAATGTGTATATTTATTTATAGTATTTTTGTTTTAAATTACATGCTTTTGTTAAGCCGACGCCCGCTTTTGTGGTTTAATTAGTTTATTTGTGTTACAGGCCTTGAAGAAGCCCAAACGAGCTCGAGAACGTATTTTGGAAGAAATCGACAGCAAATACGGCGTTTTTGGAGCTCTATACTGTAGCAAGGTTACTGTAGCCCTGCAGAAAATGATTTTTTGGAGAATTCCTGGGAGCCTTGCGGGCAAGCATGCGCCCGCAAGGCTGACCGCATAACCCCCCGATTTTCATGTTTAAAGGGCGTTAGGGCTAAGAAAAGTGGGAGCTTTTTGGTGAGGCTTGGGAGAGAGGTTTCTTGAGCTTGAAGGAGGCTTGAATCTGAAAAAGGAGGGACCTTTTCTCATCACTTGGAGAGTGGAGATCAAGAGGAGAGTAGAATTTTGGCAAGATTCATCGTCTACATCACCTTTCAAGGTTTGGAGAAGAAGAAGGAAGCCGCCCTCATTGCGGCGTAGGTGGAGGCTCGTGGCAACGATCCGGCTCACCTTTTCATCACCAACAATTGAGGGAGTGTTTGTTATGGCTAGATTAGTTGTTTTCATTATGTATTTTATGCTATTTGCTTGTATGAACAACTAAGTCCCAAGGTCACCGGACGCCGGTGAACCTTGGGACAAACGAGCTTGTATGGATACTTTGATTTATTTTTAATGCAATTTGTTAGTTTGTGGTTCATGCTATGTGTGCTTGATTGCCTTGAATTACATGAGAACTCTGTAGTTCGATTTCTAGGTTGTACTTGGAGCGTGGGATACGCCCTTGTATTAGACTCGCATAGTTTGAAAAGGATACATGTACCTATACGCCGAGGGATTCGGGTATGTGGTACCCTTCCAATCATTAGGTTCGAACCTAAATATTGAGTTTGTTCCTAATCAGAGATTTCCCTAGTCGTAGTGCAATCATAGGGGGAATTTATCAGAAGAGAATCTGTCCAATACCTGTATGGGATTAGGGGTTAATCACCGAGGGATTCGGGGTTAACCTATTTTAGGAGTCACTTGGCCCGAACAGCAATTGCAATTTTAACCCTAGCATCTGTCTAGCTTCAGTAGTCCCAGGGGGATCCGCGTCCATGACCGTTTTCTCCCCTTTGTGATTCTCCATTTATTTCGGCCGTAGTTCGTTATTCAGTTAGATTTTCTAGAAGTTAGTCTGTAGAACTTAGCACCCAACTTCGAGACATTTGGTTAGACAATAAGTGAAGAGGAAGTAAGGGTAGATCCTTGGCCCCGAGGAATACGACCCTTGTGGCACACACAGGGTATTACTTGACGACCCCGTGCACTTGCGGGACGCTCATCAAAACCAATAGCCTGCGAGAATCCCAAGGGAAGAAGGTCTTCTAGGAATATTAATATATTTAGGAAAATATTGGTCGTAACCAAATTGACGCCCAAATCGATGAGGATTATAAGGTTCTGCATAAATATCCCAAGCACAACGCAGTGGAAGAATTCCACAACGAAGACAAATTACATACTCTATGGTATAAGAATCTAAAGCTTCTGGCCCAATAGAATTTCTAGAATCTCGTATTCTCTCACCATTATGCTGTAGAAACGGAAATGGACGCCATACAAAGTTTTCTTCACGTCTGATAAATTTCCTCACAGACAAAGGACAATTAAATGGAGTGGGAGATGCATTCATATAATATAACATCCCCGGTATTTCTGAAAGTCCTGGAATAGTTAGTGTGCTAGCGTGAATCTTCCTTCGAAGATATATTCTAGGGAAGTGACATCCGGCCCACGCATATAGAAAATGAAAAGGAAAAATTTTAGTAGGAAATCCAGGACCCTTCCTATTATTGGCCATTGCATTCAATCCCACATATATTCGTGCTAAGACCGCGGGAGCAAAAGCAATTTTCTTCTTATACACAATATCCGAAGCCATCATAAAAACTCCTGGCCTAATCACATTATAGTTGCTTGGCATCATGAAATAACAAATCCAAAGAGCCACAAAAAAGCAGCTAAATCAGTATAAAGAGAGGGTTTTGGAGGAGGATCATGTCTTGAATCAAATTTTGTTCTTTTTCTAAAAACTTCTATCCAATTATCAAAAGACACGCCTTTGTTATCTTGAGAAAAATCTTGCCTTGCAAGCCATTGATAGATATCAAAAAGGTTTCTCAAAATTGAAAAGTCAGAAATTTTTCTCTGGTGAAATATGTCATTAGTAGGGATGAATTCATCATACATGTCGCCACAAATAGGAAGCCCTCCAAGTATCTTAATATCCCACAAAGAAATTCCTACCTCCCCATGTAGAAAATGAAATGTGTTGGTTTCTGGACACCACAATTCCACCAATGACTTATAGAAATTAATATTTATATTATATCTCCCAATTGAAGATATTATCCCTCCTACTAGCTCCACATGGGATAATTCATTAGAATAACTATTAATGACATATTTGGCCCAATCCGCATAATCAGGAAAATCAATCAACTCTTTTAAGATAGGATTCGTACCTTTCCATCCCGGATGAGGATTGATAATCTTATGTCCAAGAGTTTGGAAATCATTCGAATCTTGTGCACTTCCTTCAGGCTTTAAGTAAATTGCATCGATTTTACTGTCTTAGTACCAGTGGTTCAGAGTAAGCCTCGCAGTGACTAAACGAGCCGAAGGACGCTTCACCCACTCTGAATACTCTTCTCCTTCATAATTAATAATGGGTTCAGATCCTACACCAAAAACAGGGTTATGTCGAGTAAACCTTTGACCATGTGGGGATTCACTGCAATTTTCGTTAATGTTCCAAAAAAGCTCTTTTTGTGAATTATTTGCCATGACAAACAAAAGATTTGAAGTTCCTACTTGTGTCACTCAATCTCACTAAAGTTTTCATGAGAGAAGTATGAAGGGGGCATTTGTTTATATAAAATTTTTATATCCTAATTTTAATAAAAATAGGTTTATCTTAAAATTTTTGATATCCTAATCAAAATAGGTTTTATCTTAAAAATTCTAATATCCTAATCAAAATAGGTTTATCTTAATTATCTACATTCAAATTGTAATGGAATTAGGATATTATTAAGATAAACAAAATGGATATTATTTCAAAATATTAAAATCTCATGATCAGCCAAGAGCTCAGATCTCGAGACGATATAAAATATTCAAATCTCAAGATCAGCCGAGAGCACTGATCTCGAGGCGATCTAAATATTCAAATCTCAATATCAGCCTTAGAGTACGAATCTCGAGGCGATCTAAATATACAAATCTCATGATCAGCCAAGAGCACAAATCTCTAGGCAATATAAGATATTCAAATTCCAAAAATACAAATTACGAAATAAAATTAAAAAAATAATAATAAATAATAAAGAAGCAAATTGAAATAAAAATAAAGAAAACAAAGTTAAATAAAAGATATATATATATATATATATATATATATATATAAAGATAAAGTGAAATTTAAAATTAAAATAAAAAAAATTAAATTAAAAAAAATTAAATAAAAAAAATTAAATTAGAATTAAATTAAAAAAAATTTTAAAAAGAAATGGCCAAATCAAATAAACATAATGTAATAAATAATAAAAAAATAATGATAATAAAATAATAATAATGAAATATAAAATAAAAAATAAAAAATTATAATATTATTATTATTATTAAAAAAATTATTTAATATATGTATATATATATATATATATTAATATATATTAAAAAAATATATAATAAACAAAATGGAACGTGGGGACATGCCATGCATCCATGATCCACCATTATGATAATAATAATAATAAATAATATATTATTATAAAAAAAGTGGGTACGTGCATGGGTGGCCTTTGGTCACGATCTGATGGTGGTTTTCATCACGAGGGGGGACGGTTGCCAGGACTTTTGAATAAGAAGAAGAAAGGGAAGCATTGGAGGAGGAGGAGAAGGCTGAAACAAAGAAGAAGAAGAAGGAGGAGGAGAAGAAAGAGGTCTCTCTCACTACATTTCTCCCTTCTTTCTTTGGCTGGATACATATATATAGATACATATAAAAAAAAAGTCACTTTTGTTGTTGTCGATGCTCATCACCGCCGCCGACGAGGTTAACGAGGGTGGAATATCCCTCGTTCACCTCCCAATTCTGGCCACCCAATGAATGTTTAATCAAAGAGTCTCAAAGACTATGCCTTGATTCGTTCGAAAGCCTTGAGAAAGAGATCGAGATTCGAGAGAACCAAAACCCTAGCAATGGTGGAACTGGGAAATGAGATCTGAGATCCATCCGCTTCAATGGCAAAGGCTACGGCGGCGGGATGGATCTCGCTGCAGAATAAGCGTCTACTACTGTTGTTGCTCGTTTTTTTTTTTTTAATACCGTAACATCAATGAAGCCTGCGAAATGCGCCGGGATGCCGCCATTGCTTCTTCGTATGGAGTGGTTGCGGCGTTCGGGGACTTCTCTTTCCACCGGCCGCGACATGCCACCATGCGCTCGAAGGTTTTGAGTTGAAGATTATACTGGCTGTTGTAACTTATGTTGTTGAAGAGGGTGGAAGCGCTGGGTGATCTCTCTGGTTGAAGGATTCTCGGGTTTCCATTATGTTGACGAATGTATTTCGGATTGGGGAGCAGTTTCGTACAATGATGCGTCTCCGCAACAACACAACAGGGTGATGTGTGTCAACCCCTTGCGTTACCGCAAGTGCACGGGTCGTCAAGTAATAAAAGTGGACCCAAAGGGTCGGGTTGTCGAACCACAGAGAACAGAAGTACTAGTAATAGCCCCTCTTTTGTTATCTAGCCTAATGACTGTAGTGTGTGATAATCTAATGGCCAATACTAAGAGTGTCACCACAAGAGCGCAGGAAATAAAAGGAAAAGAGTTCTCAATCAATAAAAGTGAGGTATCCGGACAATGCTCCCCCTAGGATTCGGGTGTGGATGTAGATTACAAGTGTTTCTAAACGAAAACAATGAGTCGTGGGTATCCAAAGGTATAACGGCCCCTGCCTCCAGGTCGCCGATAACTAGTCCCCTACGAGGTCCCGGCGGAGAATTCTCTCGACGCCTCACACCACATATGACTGCTTAAAACTCTAGGGATCCCAAAGATATGACCAATTCCTAAAAGTAGATCTAACCCTACCTCCAGGTGAAAGATCCCTAACCCCCTACGAGGTCCCGGCGGAGAATTCTTTCGACGCCTCACACCACATATGGTTGCTTGACACTTAGGGAATATGGAGATAGGAAATATCTGTCGGAAGGGAAAGGGGACACTCCGCTATCTCACGGCTCACCCTCTCGACCCCCTTTACTCTTGGTAATTCTAAACCTAGCGGTGATCTCTCTCTTCACTAGATTGAATAAAACATGCAAGGCAATTAATAATGAAATCAAAAGCACAAACAAGCATTAAGAACTCAAGAGTAAAACTCAAACTGATAAATTCGAATAGAAACACAATGTAAATCTAATGAAAATAAGAATCCTAGGGTTTACATGTCCGAATACCGTCTAGGGGTTTAGCTCTCCATGGAGCGAGTCACAAAACGAATAATAATTTGAGAATAAAGTTCCAAAGACATAAAGAATAACCCCCTTAAATCCGTGATGATAGTCTTGATGGGTAGTTTCCACGTCTGGATTGAATCCACTCCGAAGCTAGGTCGCCGATGGCTTCCTTGATGCTATGACGGAGGAGGAATCGATCCAAGTTGGTGAGGAAAGCTTCCCAAAGCTGCCAAGAACTCCTTCCAAGCCCTAGCCGCCTTGTCTCTCGAAAGTGGCTGAAAAGATCCCTAAAAATTATCACAAGGCGGCTTTTATAATTTGAATTCGGGGCTTTACGCGGGCATCCACACGGGCATCCACACGCCCGTGTGGAAATTCCACACGGGCGTGTGAAGTACTTTGCTACAGTACTGTTACAGTAAACTGCTACAGTACTTCGCTGCAGTAAATGCTACTGTGATTTTGCCCCCCCCCCGGAAGTCTTCCTTGGAGTCCACACGGTCGGGCACACGCTCGTGTGGTAGGGTGTGTGGCTTTCTATGCTTTGAAATCCTCCAGAACCTTCTTCTGCTTTGTACGGAAGCTGGGACATGGGCGTACTACTGCCTTTGTGCCCTTTCGGTTTGTGTAATGACTTGTACTCCTCCGAAAGTTGGCAGCACCCCCATGCATATGAACACAGCTTCTTATTGTGGACTTGAAACGTGTCATCACACCCTATCTTTGCTTCTTCCTGTACGTCATGTCTCCAAAGCCCTGTTTGCACAAAAGAACACAAAACACACCTTGTTAATGCTAAAACCTGATAAAAGTGATGCTCAATGCATATAAACTGATATTATAAAATATATATAATCAAGCACTTATCATACAATATCTTGGTTTCAGTTTCTCCCTAGTGAGATTGATGCAAACAACCTACCCGATAAAAGCTTAAAAGTGGAACAAAAAGATGCTGCTACATTTTTGGTACTTTCTGCACACCTCCAGTTGTAGAATGAAGGCTTCCTCAGTGCATGGACTAATTCATTTGTCGGACCATGGGATCTATCTCAGGGTGTGCACAACCCTGATGAGAAAATCAAGCTTTGGCTTTTTATTCCTGGGCAACACTCATCTATAAGTGATAATGCACAATCTGTTGTCTCAAGATTGAAAGTTGTTGGAACCGGACTTTGGGTAGCTCCTGGAGACTCTGAAGAGGTAGTGGCTGCGCTATCTCAGGCCTCAAAAAAAAAATTCTTTAGAAAGATCATTAAGACTGCTTTCATACATGAGATTTGGGGATGTTTTCACAAGGTGCCAAAACTTTATAACAAATGAAAATAGTTTAAGGAGAGCACAACCTGCCATTGAGTTTGTTGCCACTGAAGAAGCAATTTATGTGCATGCCGTCATATCAGCAAAGCATGTCCGAGGCCTATGCAATGATGATATGGAAAGGTTATTGAAGTACCGGTCCTCTAAGTCTATTCAAGAAGGTATCCCAGTTATTGTTGCTCCTAATGGAATGCGTGGTAGGCTTATTGAATGTCGCCCCAGTGATTTGGTGAAGCAAGTGCATGTCAGCAAGGCTAAGGCTTCAAATGGACCCTCTGTTTGTATTCCTTTCCATGCTGCTCAATCTTCAGTGTGCCAACTCAGGGGCCAAAGCTTTTATGATGAGGTTAGCCTTGGTTGCCCTTCCTCTTCCGAGGATTGCTCATTGAAATTAGTTAGGGATTAACCCAAAGTCCTCATTCAGCATACTGAAGAACAACACCAGGTATCTTCTGAAAGTGTCCAACAGAAGCAGGGATCCACTAATAAACTTCCAGTACTTGAAAGAACGTTCCTTTCCCCCGCATTTCCACCAACAATTGCGGAGATTACCTTTTTTATATGTACAAATATATATATATGTAAAAAAAAATTAATTAATTAATTAAATTTTTAATATGTATATGAAATAAATAACAAAATTTATAGTTTGCAATACCTCGCCCTTAATTGTACTCAAAGCCCTTAATCGGAGGTTCCCAAGATTTTAATCTGGGGTAATTAATAATAGAGACTTGCCTCTATTAGGAATGGAAGAGTCCACAAAATAAAATAAAATAAAATAAAATAAAGCATTTGTGATTCGATATATCACCCGGTGTCTTTTTACCGACACGACGCCAGGTTGCATATTTTCGATTCCACACACACCACATATGGTTGCTTGACACTTAGGGAATATGGAGATAGGAGATATCTATCGGAAGGGAAAGGGGACACTCCGCTATCTCACGGCTCACCCTCTAAACCCTCTTTACTCTCGATAATTCTAAACCTAGCGGTGATCTCTCTCTTCACTAGATTGAATAAAACATGCAAGGCAATTAATAATGAAATCAAAAGCACAAGCAAGCATTAAGAACTTAAAAGTAAAACTCAAACTGATAAATTCGAATAGAAACACAATGTAAATCTAATGAAAATAAGAATCCTAGGGTTCACATGTCCGAATACCCTCTAGGGGTTTAGCTCTCCGTGGAGCGAGTCACAAAACAAATAATGAATTGAGAATAAAGTTCCAAAGACATAAAGGATAACCGCCCTAAATCCGTGATGATGGTCGTGATGGGTAGTTTCCACGTCGGGATTGAATCCACGCCGAAATTAGGTCGCCGATGGCTTCCTTGATGCTATGACGGAGGAGGAATCGATCCAAGTTGGTGGGGAAAGCTTCCCAAAGCCGCAAAGAACTCCCTCCAAGCCCTAGCCGACTTGTCTCTCGAAAGTGGCGCGAGAACGCTTGTGGATCATCTTCCCCATCCACACGGGCGTGTGGATGGGCCACACGCCCGTGTGGATGCCCAACCATGGTCAAAAGGCCATGGTTAGGTGGTTTCCACATCGAAAACACCCAAAATCGACAAGCATGCATATTACGATAGTTCCCATGAAAGATTTATGCATAAAACATCAACAAATCACCAGATCTGAAATTTAAAACTCATGGCAAGAACTAGAAAGACATGGAGCTTACCGGAGATTTTTGATGAAGAAAGAGATGGGGATCGCCGGAAAAACAACCAAGAATCCTTAAATAAGCTAAGAAAAGGCGTTAGGAACCCAAGAGGTGCGTCTCTTCAGGTGGAGGCGTCGGAAGGAGGAAAGGCGCGAAAGTTTGAATGGTGGTTTCAAGGCCTTCTCATCTCCTTATAAGAAACATGGGCGTGTGAGGGTCTCACACGCCCTTGTGGATAGCCATACGGGCGTGTGGATGAGCCACACGCCCTTGTGACTCCAAAAATCGACGCCA
Organism: Dioscorea dumetorum; assembly: GCA_902712375.1. Taxonomy (NCBI): domain Eukaryota; kingdom Viridiplantae; phylum Streptophyta; class Magnoliopsida; order Dioscoreales; family Dioscoreaceae; genus Dioscorea; species Dioscorea dumetorum. Next base: position 82,070 of record CACTHL010000726.1, on the reverse strand, counting down.
GAACGCCACAAGGGCACTCACATTTACGTGTGAGTGCCGGTGTGGATGGAAAACTCGGGACAGAAGGCCACAGGAGTGCCCTTGTGGACCTAGAAAATCCACAGGGGCAGCCACACGCCCATGTGGATGAGCCACATGGGCGTGTGGCTCCTCAGGAAGGTCACAGGGGTACTCACACGGGCGTGTGAGTGCCCTTGTGCCCTTCTGTTTCATGTTTTCTGCAATTTTCAGCAAGGCACAGGGGCACTCACACCCCCTTGTGCCTGTCCTTGTGGATTTTTAGCAAAACATGAAACGATCAAATCCAAGGCCAATTCCTTAACTTTAAACTTCTAAAACATTCTAGATCATGCCACGCATGTTTAATTATCATGAAACAGCAAGATTAAACCATAAAAACGCAGCAACGACAGAATTAACACAAAGTCGCCTACTCAAGCTTATTATTACTGCAGAATGAAAAACTAACTACGAAAGCAATAAAATGACTTGGGTTATCTCCCAAGAAGTGCTTGTTTTACGTCATTAGCTTGACCTACCTGATCTTTTATGGGGGCTCATGCAGGTGAGATATGTTCTTAGCAGCCTTTACCGGACAATTCAGACAATATGACTGCATGGGAGGCGAGTAATGAGACATCTTGTTACCACTTGAAAAGCCATCACCCTCTTCTCGTGTGTATGTATCTTTTATACTCTTTTGGTGCTTCTTGCGGTGACGCTTTGATCTTATCAGTCTACGGAAAATCCTCTTCAGAATTCCCGGTTGTGGTTGATCCTCGATCACTCGAACCTCCTATAGATTTGACTCATCTTTTTCCAACTCAGGCCACCCCTCATAGGGGGCAGGGTAAAACATCTCCTGCATATACTCATCGACAAGCTCATCATTAGCATCAACAAAATAACATGTGTCATCGAATTCGCGAGGGTGTTTCATAGCATCTGTGAGGCGATAAGTGATCTTTTCGTCTCCAATGCGCAGAGTCAATTCGCCCCCCTCCATGTCTATCAATGCCTTGGAGGTTCGAAGGAATGGCCTCCCGAGAATCAATGGCACTTCCACATCCTCATCGACATCAAGTACTACAAAGTCTGCAGGGAAAATATATTTGTCAATCTTAATCAAAACATCTTCAATGATACCTCTAGGATGTCGAATTGAGCGATCAGCTAGCTGCAACGTCATTTGAGTTGGCCGTGGCTTTCCTAGCCCCAATTTCTGGAAAAATTTGTACGGCATCACGTTGATGCTTGCTCCTGAATCAGCTAAAGCTTTCTCTTGACCTAAGCCCTCGATGACACATGGGATGATGAAACTCCCAGGATCTTTCTTCTTGCTTGGGAGGTTCTTTTGGAGTATTGCTGAACAACTCCCATCGAAGATCACAGCTGCACTTTCTTCAATTTTTCTTTTGTTAGTCAAAGGTCTTTCAAAAATTTTGCATACCTGGGCATTTGTGATAATACCTCGACAAAAGGGATGTTGATGTGCAGCTGTTTGAACAACTCTAGAAATTTCTTGTTCTACTCCTCCGTTTGGTCCTTCTTCAGCCGTGAAGGGTATGGTACTCGAGGTACGTAGGCAGGAGGTGTTACTGCGGCTTCCTTCTCTTTTTCCTGGACCTTAGGCTGCACTTGCTCTGGTTCTTGTGCAGTCTTCTTCTCTTGAACTCTATTCTCTACCTCTCGCCCACTTCTCAACATGATTGCCTTCACATGCTCTCTTGGGTTTGTCTCTATATTGCTCGGCAGGCTTCCTTGAGGTCTATCGGCCAAGGATTTTGCTATTTGACCCACTTGAGTCTCCAAGTTGTGCAATGACGCAGTGTGGTTGCGCACCGTCACCTCCACGTTCTGAAACCTGGTGTCAGTAGATTGAATAAACTTAGAAAGTACCTTTTCAAGTTCAGAAACTCTCTCTAGAATAGAGGGTTGTTGTGGGAAACCCGGAGGAGCTGCTTGTTTCTGCTGGCCTTGATTGCTCCATGAGAAGTTCGGATGGTTCCTCCATCCCTGATTATAAGTATTCGAATAAGGGTTCCCTTGCCCCCTTATTGGAGATTGTTTTGGGACATGTAGGGTTCTACAGACGTTTTATTCGAGATTTTTCAAAAATTTCAGCACCCATGACAAAACTCTTAGAGAAAGATGCTCCTTTCAATTTCGACGCAACATGTCAAGCTACTTTTGAATTGCTGAGGCAGAAATTAGTGGGCGCCCCAATTTTGAAAGCACCGCTTTGGGATCGACCTTTCGAACTAATGTGTGATGCTAGTGATCGAGCTGTGGGAGTGGTACTAGGGCAGCGGCACGATAAACAATTTCATCCAATCTCTTACACAAGCAAAATGTTGACCGCAGCCCAAGAAAATTATACGACAACAGAGAAGGAGCTGCTAGCTATTGTTTACGCTTTCGATAAGTTCCGGCAGTACCTGATTCTCTCTAAAGTGATAGTTTTTACCGATCATGCAGCATTGAGGTATTTGATGACTAAAGCGGATGCTAAACCAAGGTTGATACGGTGGATCCTACTGTTGCAAGAATTTGACGTGGAGATAAGAGATAAGAAAGGCATTGAGAACGTAGTGGCAGATCATTTATCCCGTTTAGAGCACTCCAATAATACTTGGCAAAATTCTGAAATCGTAAATGATTCTTTCCCAGAAGAGCATCTATATCTCACAGAAACGAAAGACCCTCTGGATGTTTCAGTTCCATGGTTCGAAGACATTGCAAATTATCTGGCAGGGGGGCTGATCCCAGAAACCTTCTCTTATCAACAACGAAAAAAATTTTTTTCAGATGTCAAGCATTATGTTTGGGATGATCCGTATTTGTATAAGCTCTACACAGATGAAATGGTAAGAAGATGTGTTTCAAGAGAAGAGGGATGGAATATTTTATCGCAATGCCACGCGGGGGTTCTTGGAGGACATTTTGGACAAAACAGGACCGTGGAGAAGGTGTTATCAGCCGGTTTCTTTTGGCCTTCGCTTTTCCGGGACACCAAGACTATGATCGAATCTTGTGATGCCTGTCAGAGGAGTGGAAATCTATCTAAACGGGACGAGATGAAGCAGACCCCAATTCAACAGTGTGAAGTTTTTGATGTGTGGGGCATTGATTTTATGGGCCCATTTCCCTCCTCAAATGGGTGTCGATATATATTGGTTGCAGTAGACTACGTGTCTAAATGGCTAGAGGCTCAAGCACTTCCTACTAATGATGCTCGGGTTGTTGTGAAATTTTAAAGAAAGCTGTTTGCCCGTTTTGGATGCCCAAGAGCTATTATCAGTGATAGAAGGTCTCATTTTTGTAATGCCCAATTCGAGAAAATTTTATTGCGACTTGGCGTTACCCATCGGATCGCTACAGCATATCACCCTCAAACGAGTGGACAAGTGGAAGTCACCAACCGGGAAATCAAACGAATCCTAGAAAAAACAGTACAGTTCAGTAGGAAGGGTGGGCAGACAAATTAGAAGAAGCTCTGTGGGCATACCGGACCGCATATAAAACTCCTACGGGGCACACACCATATCGGTTAGTCTATGGTAAAGCTTGCCATTTGCTTGTCGATCTGGAACATCGAGCATACTGGGCTATTAAAAAGCTAAATTTCGATTTGACAAAGGTGGGAGATAAGAGGAAATTTCAATTAAATGAGTTAGACGAACTCAGACAAGCCCTTATGAAAATTCTGTGCACTATAAAGAAAGGGTTCGAAATTTACATGACAAGCGGTTACGGATTGACAAACAGTTTGAGGTTGGAGATCAAGTGTTGTTGTTTAACTCCCGACTGAAATTGTTCTCTGGAAAATTAAAATCGCGTTGGTCGGGCCCATATCAGGTCACGAGCGTTTACCCGTATGGGGCCATCGAAATATCTCATCCTGACCATGGCACTTTCAAGGTGAACGGGCATCGGTTGAAGCACTACATTAGTCCCACTGTTTTATCAGATATCGAGGGTGTGCAGAGCATCCTGCTTATTTCACCTACTTGAATTCCAGACCAGTCAAGCTCGGGAAGGTAAACAAGCGCTCGTGGGAGGCAACCCACATTCTTTCCTTTCTTTCCTTTCCTTTCATTTCTTTCTTTTTGCCAGCACGGGGAGAGCACGCCCGTGTTGCTCCCCGTGCATTTTTCAGGTTTCTTCTTATCTTTTTGCAGAACATCAGCACGGGCGTGCTCCACACGAAGCACGCCCGTGCTCCCTTCTTTTTGCAGGTTTCCATTTTTCCTTTTAAGCCGAACAGCCCCTGTTAGCCCTAATTTTTGCTAGCCGTTCTCCGCTGTCCTTGGTGGCTCTTTCTCCGGCCATCCTCCACTCTCTTCCATCATGCCTACGAAACGTGTAGCACCACGACAGCCATCTCGCCATTCTCGCTCCACCTCCAACCCTAGGTTTCCTCCTTTTTCCTCAGCTGTTCAAAGACAACGATTTCAGAGGCTTCTTCAACAACCATTCGGGGATTTTCGCATTCTCGAATGGCAAGCCCTTCGGGAAGCACATCTAGCCGAAGAGATTGACCGGTTGCTCCACGTGGGATCATGGTACAAGGTTTTCTCCATTACAGAACCTGCATATCGGGAATTAACGGCCGAGTTTCTCGCTACATTTGAGCTGAAACGTGGTCAAATTAATTGGGAGGATCCCACTGCCTTGCGATTTCAATTGCTAGGGAGGGTTTTTACAATGAGTTTTACAGAGTTTGCTATTCGGATGGGGTTGTACGACGAACCGTTCACTTTATCTCCCGAATATCAATCTTTGGCATTCTATCTTCCTCTGACCATCGGTTATTTCAACCGGCTCGATCTAGAGCCTCAGCGCTCAAATCTTCTGCATTGCGCGTCATTCACATTCTGTTGAGTGGGACCATCACGGCCCGAGGTGAGAGCACAGGTGTCATCACCAACGCTGAATTCACATACTTGGTTAGTATGTGGAATGGCATCCCATTTCATATGGGTTATGTACTTGCTAAGGCACTTCAGCATCAGTCTAAAGATCGCCGCATGAAAGCCATTTTTGTTGGACCTTACATCACACACTTGGCACGTCGCATGCAATTGTTGCCAGTTCACTGCTCCTTCACCGTTAATGGTCGGGTCCATCCTATAAATTTGCGCACCTTACGGAGTATGGGTTTGCTCCCATCATCATCTGCATCAGCTCAGCCAACATTACCCACAGAAACACCTAGGTCGTCCAATTCGGATTCTGATTCCTCCAATGTTTCATCCGATCGTGAATTTTGCCAGTGGATGTTGCGGAGTTGTCAGAAAATCATGGATCAGTGTCCTCCTCGTGGTGCCGCTGGACCTTCTACGTCCCGGAGTATCGGCGTCGACACCACCGACCTGCCATCGGAGTCTGCCTCCGATTCTGAGAGCGCCCGGTTTTGATGTTCTTGTTTTTGTTGTTGTTTTGCTTTATTTTGTGTTCTTTGTTTTTACTTCTGTTGTCGTCTGTCTTCTTGAGTCAGTTAGCAAGGGGAGTCCCCTACTAAACTGATCTCTTTTTAGTGTGATTTTTGTCTTTTTGTTTATGTTCGTTCTCTAATGCTTGCTTGTGTATCTCTGGCTTCATTGATTGTTTTTCTTGATGGTTGTCTCAAACGATTCATCCCTAATCGGCGATCAACACCCGTCCTTGTGTGCCATCGAATTTTTCTTCGGTACCTCTCCTTTAACTTGGTGAAAATTCCCAACCCTCACTTTTACTTGCACTTATTTTCTTTGCTCTGCATGCTTACATCTTTAAACATTGAGGACAATGTTTCATTCAAGTGTGGGGGAGGGTTGTGCGTTTGTCTCCTAGATGTTGTGCATAACTTAGGACGATCTATGAAAATTATTTTGGTTGAGAATTGCTAAGCTAGGAGTTTTTGGGTATGCTAGTGCACTTTTGTTGAACTTAAAGTTTTATTTTGCTCTTACTTTGGAAACCCAAATGCTAACACTTAGTCTTCTGTTGTGTTGTTATTCTGTTAGAGGAAGGGCTAGTTATAAGGCTGAAAAATTAGAAGTTGACTCCAAACTCAAAATAAATAAAAGCTAGAATTTCGTGACAAGTCGGATTCCATTTTAGGATGCCCTGTCAATTTTTGTGTGAAAGATGGTAGAAAGAGCTATCACTTTAGAAAAAGCGAAAGCCGCACTTGAGTAGTCGGATTTTAGGCATCACAAATGTCATTTTTGATGACCTACCAAGTGAAATGGCTGCCTCTAGGGTGTATGAAGCTACTACCCAATTTAGGAGTCAATAGTGAAAATTGTGAGAAGAAAGAGCTTGTACTAGCCCCCTCAAGAACAGTTTTGACATACTTCAGGAGGCGACACCCACACACGGTAGTACGGAGTATGAGTAAAATCTTTCACACGCCTTCAATTGACTAAGTCACTAGTTCTCAGAAACTCCTTAAAGCTTCAGTAACTCTTTTAACTTGTTGAGATCAGAGGTCATGCACTCATCACTTTATTAGGGGAATAAGGTTGCTTGAGGAAAAGCAACAATTCAAGTCTGGGGGTATTTGATGAGCGCATTTCATATATATATATTGCATGCTATACCTTCATCATTATTGAATGTTTTGGCTATAATTCTCCAAGTACGGTGCTATTTGAGGTATTCGTTGTTCGTCATGCAGATATCAAAGTCCTGAAGTAAAAAGAAGCGCTTTTGGAACAATTTTAGAAGCTAAAGGACTTAGAAGAAACCACATCAAGCTCAGCACGGTTTGAGCACGCCCGTGCTGTTCCCCGTGCAAAATGCAGAAGAATTCAACTGCGATTCAGCACAGCCTGAGTCCGCTGAGCACGGGTGTGAAAACCTCAGCACGGTCGAAGCACGCCCGTGCTGCTTCCCGTGAAAATTACAGGAGAATGCGGCCATAAATCAGCACAACCAGAGTTCAATGAGCACGGTCGTGCAAAGCCTCGGCACGGCCTAAGCACGCCCGTGCTGTTCCCCGAGCAGATTACAGGTTTGTGAGTTTTCTGAAGATTTATTTGGCCGTAATCTGCACGGCTTCAGCACGCCCGTGCTCACATCGGGAAAACATTAAAACCCTAAAAACTTAGGTTTTTGGGGGACTTTTTGGTCGGCGAACTTTGGGAGAAAGAAAGGGAGAGCTTTGGGGGTTCATCCTCAACTTCATCAAGGGAATGCCAAGCATATGGTAGGCCGATCGGAGGGAGATCACACGACATTGTAGATCCTTCGACAACCTCAAGGATGCAAGAAATTAGGGAGTTTTTAATTACTTGTCTTGTAATTTCTTTGGCATTGTGTTTGTTAGTTGTTATCATGAGGGGCTAAACTCTTAAGGGAGGCCCGGGGGTGGTTGTCTGACGTTGTAGCTCGAACTCCTTGTCTTTACTTGCAGTTTTTATGATTGTCTTGTTAATTCAATAAATTAAGGTTATTGGCTACCTTATTTGTTGTTTAGTGCTTGATGCTTGGTAGTTAGGTTCTCCTATCTAGGTTTGTGAATCTTTATTGATTGTTGCAAGCAAAGGGAGTTCAACTTAGGGCTCAGCAGCGCTAGAAACCACATTCTTATAGCATAACTAGGTTTAGAACTGAAGACATCCCTGATAATGTCTGAGAAAGACTGAGTTAGTGAACGTCAGAAACCCAACCCCGGGGCCCCATCTCCTCCATCGAGTCAAACCTAAATCTTCCCTTGGTGAACTTTCCATTCCCTCAACTTCCTCCAAGTTAGTCCAAAGTCAACCCCTTCATTCTCGATTTGGTTAGATATTGAGTAGGACGTTAGTATTAGAAGATATACCAGTCCCTGTGGATTCAACTACCCGACCCAAAGGGTACATTATACTACTTGTGCGACCCGTGCACTTGCGGTTACGCAAGGGGCGTACCAAGTTTTTGGCGCCGTTGCCGGGAACTGGCAACTTCTAAGAATACGGACAGTCTTAGTACTCTAACCGTTTACTTTGCTTTTAATTCCTTTTCTTTTGTTCTTATTTTATTTTTCTTGTATTCTTTGTTTTTGTTCTTTGGTTTTTCTTTGTTGTTCTTAAGCTGTTTATTTTTCTCTTCTCTTTTCGCTTTGAGCTTAAAAATCCATATCTAATTTGTTTCTTTTGGTGCTTTTGCAGGAGCAGTGTTCCTCAGTCGTTTTATCTTTTTAGAGAGGGAGTACCATCCATAAGATAGAAGATCTTTTGAACGCATTAAGGAGACAGGGCAATCCCCATTTTGAAACAGAAGTAGGAGATCTTGACGCTGGCAGACAGCTAATAGAACTACTTTCTCGACCATCAAACAAAAATTACCGGAATGTCTCCCTGGAAGAAGCTGTGCAGACCTTCAGCAAGAAATCTCATAGATGGTCAAGAAATCAAATTGTCGCAGAAGAAGCAATGCCTAATAGCCAAACGGAGCTGAACTATACAGAGGAGGTCATGTCAGTAAACTGGTGCAGTGATTCAATGGAAAAACATACTGGGCGGAAATTGTTGGGAGAAGAATGTACAGATAAAAAGCCTACTCAGGACAGTGTGGACCGCCTGAATTGTGAGGATCAATTATTGCACATAGTGGGTTCCGAATCTGGAAAGGAGCCAAGCTTTCCAACGGCAGACATCAAAGGTGCAAAGATCGAGCTGAAGAAACTACCTGACCATTTAGAATATGCTTTCTTAGGAGGAGATGAACAGTACCCAGTAATAATTTCTACGACCCTTGATGATGAACAAAAGGGAGAATTATTACAAGTACTGACCACACACAAGAAAGCTATAGCCTGGTCAATTTCAGATATCAAGGTCATCAGTCCAGCTTTCTGCACACATAAAATCCTTATGGAAGATGAAATTAAGCCGAGGGTGCAACCACAACGGCGATTGAATCCTAATATGCAGGAGGTGGTCAAGACAGAGATCAAGAAACTTTTAGATGCTGGGATCATTTACCCTATTTCGGATAGCCCGTGGGTGAGTCCAGTGCAAGTAGTGCCAAAAAAAAGAGGTATGACGGTGATCCAGAATGACAAGAAAGAAGTGATTTCTGCTCGCACAGTCACTGGATAGCGGGTGTGCATCGATTACCGGAAATTGAATGATGCTACTAGAAAAGATCACTTCCCTCTCCCATTTATTGATCAAATGTTGGAGAGACTTGCAGGACACATGTATTACTGCTTTCTAGACGGGATGTCAGGATACTTACAGATCCCAATTGCACCTGAAGATCAAGATAAGACTACTTTCACCTGTCCCTATGGCACCTTTGCATATCGTCGTATGCCTTTTGGTTTATGCAACGCTCCTGCCACATTCCAGCGCTGCATGATGTCCATTTTTGACGAGTTCATCGAGGATTTTATGGAGGTATTCATGGATGATTTTTCAGTTTTTTGCAATTCATTTGATAATTGTTTGTCCAATTTGAAGAAAGTATTAGCCCGATGTGAAGCAACAAACCTGGTACTCAGTTGGGAAAAATGTCATTTTATGGTCCAGGAAGGAATAGTGTTGGGTCACAAGATTTCACAATCCGGAATAGAAGTAGATAAGGCGAAGATCTCCACAATTGAAGGACTAGCGATTCCGACCACTACAAAGGATATCAGAAGTTTTTAGGGACATGTACGGTTCTACAGACGTTTTATTCGAGATTTTTCAAAAATTTCAGCACCCATGACAAAACTCTTAGAGAAAGATGCTCCTTTCAATTTCGACGCAACATGTCAAGCTGCTTTTGAATTACTGAGGCAGAAATTAGTGGACGGCCCAATTTTAAAAGCACCGCTTTGGGATCGACCTTTCGAACTAATGTGTGATGCTAGTGATCGAGCTGTGGGAGTGGTACTAGGCAGCGGCACGATAAACAATTTCATCCAATCTCTTACGCAAGCAAAATGTTGACCGCAGCCCAAGAAAATTATACGACAACAGAGAAGGAGCTGCTAGCTATTGTTTACGCTTTCGATAAGTTCCGGCAGTACCTGGTTCTCTCCAAAGTGATAGTTTTTACCGATCATGCAGCATTGAGGTATTTGATGACTAAAGCGGATGCTAAACCAAGGTTGATACAGTGGATCCTACTGTTGCAAGAATTTGACGTGGAGATAAGAGATAAGAAAGGCATTGAGAACGTAGTGGCAGATCATTTATCCCATTTAGAGCACTCCAATAATACTTGGCAAAATTCTGAAATCGTAAATGATTCTTTCCTAGAAGAGCATCTATATCTCACAGAAACGAAAGACCCTCTGGATGTTTCAGTTCCATGGTTCGCAGACATTGCAAATTATCTGGCAGGGGGACTGATCCCAGAAACCTTCTCTTATCAACAACGAAAAAAAAATTTTTCAGATGTCAAGCATTATGTTTGGGATGATCCGTATTTGTATAAGCTCTGCACAGATGAAATGGTAAGAAGATGTGTTTCAAGAGAAGAGGGATGGTATATTTTATCGCAATGCCACGCGGGGGTGCTTGGAGGACATTTTGGACAAAACAGGACTGTGGAGAAGGTGTTATCAGCCGGTTTCTTTTGGCATTCGCTTTTCCGGGACGCCAAGACTATGATCGAATCTTGTGATGCCTGTCAGAGGAGTGGAAATCTATCTAAACGGGACGAGATGAAGCAGACCCCAATTCAACAGTGTGAAGTTTTTGATGTGTGGGGCATTGATTTTATGGGCCCATTTCCCTCCTCAAATGGGTGTCGATATATATTGGTTGCAGTAGACTACGTGTCTAAATGGGTAGAGGCTCAAGCACTTCCTACTAATGATGCTCGGGTTGTTGTAAAATTTTAAAGAAAGCTGTTTGCCCGTTTTGGATGCCCAAGAGCTATTATCAGTGATAGAGGGTCTCATTTTTGTAATGCCCAATTCGAGAAAATTTTATTGCGACTTGGCGTTACCCATCGGATCGCTACAGCATATCACCCTCAAACGAGTGGACAAGTGGAAGTCACCAACCGGGAAATTAAACGAATCCTAGAAAAAACAGTACAGTTCAGTAGGAAGGAGTGGGCAGACAAATTAGAAGAAGCTCTGTGGGCATACCGGACCGCATATAAAACTCCTACGGGGCACACACCATATCGGTTAGTCTATGGTAAAGCTTGCCATTTGCTTGTCGAGCTGGAACATCGAGCATACTGGGCTATTAAAAAGCTAAATTTCGATTTGACAAAGGTGGGAGATAAGAGGAAATTTCAATTAAATGAGTTAGATGAACTCAGACAAGCCGCTTATGAAAATTCTGTGCACTATAAAGAAAGGGTTCGAAATTTACATGACAAGCGGTTACGGATTGACAAACAGTTTGAGGTTGGAGATCAAGTGTTGTTGTTTAACTCCCGACTGAAATTGTTCCCTGGAAAATTAAAATCGCGTTGGTCGGGCCCATATCAGGTCACGAGCGTTTACCCGTATGGGGCCATCGAAATATCTCATCATGACCAAGGCACTTTCAAGGTGAACGGGCATCGGTTGAAGCACTACATTAGTCCCACTATTTTATCAGATATCGAGGGTGTGCAGAGCATCCTGCTTATTTCACCTACTTGAATTCCAGACCAGTCAAGCTCGGGACGGTAAACAAGCGCTCGTGGGAGGCAACCCACATTCTTTCCTTTCTTTCCTTTCCTTTCATTTCTTTCTTTTTGCCAGCACGGGGAGAGCACGCCCGTGTTACTCCCCGTGCATTTTTCAGGTTTCTTCTTATCTTTTTGCAGAACATCAGCACGGGCGTGCTCCACACGAAGCACGCCCGTGCTCCCTTCTTTTTGCAGGTTTCCATTTTTTCTTTTAAGCCGAACAGCCCCTGTTAGCCCTAATTTTTGCTAGCCGTTCTCCGCTGTCCTTGGTGGCTCTTTCTCCGGCCATCCTCCACTCTCTTCCATCATGCCTACGAAACGTGTAGCACCACGACAGCCATCTCGCCATTCTCGCTCCACCTCAAACCCTAGCTTTCCTCCTTTTTCCTCAGCTGTTCAAAGACAACGATTTCAGAGGCTTCTTCAACAACCATTCGGGGATTTTCGTATTCTCGAATGGCAGGCCCTTCGGGAAGCACATCTAGCCGAAGAGATTGACCGGTTGCTCCACGTGGGATCATGGTACAAGGTTTTCTCCATTACAGAACCTGCATATCGGGAATTAACGGCCGAGTTTCTCGCTACATTTGAGCTGAAACGTGGTCAAATTAATTGGAGGATCCCACTGCCTTGCGATTTCAATTGCTAGGGAGGGTTTTTACAATGAGTTTTACAGAGTTTGCTATTCGGATGGGGTTGTATGACGAACCGTTCACTTTATCTCCCGAATATCAATCTTTGACATTCTATCTTCCTCCTAGTGAAACTCAACAGGAATGTTGGCGGCGGGTGAGCTCTGTCCATCGGTTATTTCAACCGGCTCGATCTAGAGCCTCAGCGCTCAAATCTTCTGCATTGCGCGTCATTCACATTCTGTTGAGTGGGACCATCACGGCCCGAGGTGAGAGCACAGGTGTCATCACCAACGCTGAATTCACATACTTGGTTAGTATGTGGAATGGCATCCCATTTCATATGGGTTATGTACTTGCTAAGGCACTTCAGCATCAGTCTAAAGATCGCCGCATGAAAGCCATTTTTGTTGGACCTTACATCACACACTTGGCACGTCGCATGCAATTGTTGCCAGTTCACTGCTCCTTCACCGGTAGTGGTCGGGTCCATCCTATAAATTTGCGCAACTTACGGAGTATGGGTTTGCTCCCATCATCATCTGCATCAGCTCAGCCGACATTACCCACAGAAACACCTAGGTCGTCCAATTCGGATTCTGATTCCTCTAATGTTTCATCCGATCGTGAATTTTGCCAGTGGATGTTGCGGAGTTTTCAGAAAATCATGGATCAGTGTCCTCCTCGTGGTGCCGCTGGACCTTCTACGTCCCGGAGTGTCCGCGTCGACACCACCGACCTGCCATCGGAGTCTGACTCCGATTCTGAGAGCGCCCGGTTTTGAAGTTCTTGTTTTTGTTGTTGTTTTGCTTTATTTTGTGTTCTTTGTTTTTACTTCTGTTGTCGTCTGTCTTCTTGAGTCAGTTAGCAAGGGGAGTCCCCTACTAAACTGATCTCTTTTTAGTGTGATTTTTGTCTTTTTGTTTATGTTCGTTCTCTAATGCTTGCTTGTGTATCTCAGGCTTCATTGATTGTTTTTCTTGATGGTTGTCTCAAACGATTCATCCCTAATCGGCGATCAACACCCGTCCTTGTGTGCCATCGAATTTTTCTTCGGCACCTCTCCTTTTCTTTGCTCTGCATGCTTACATCTTTAAACATTGAGGACAATGTTTCAATCAAGTGTGGGGGAGGGTTGTGCATTTGTCTCCTAGATGTTGTGCATGACTTAGGACGATCTATGAAAATTATTTTGGTTCAGAATTGCTAAGCTAGGAGTTTTTGGGTATGCTAGTGCACTTTTGTTGAACTTAAAGTTTTATTTTGCTCTTACTTTGGAAACCCAAATGCTAACACTTAGTCTTCTGTTGTGTTGTTATTCTGTTAGAGGAAGGGCTAGTTATAAGGCTGAAAAATTAGAAGTTGACTCCAAACTCAAAATAAATAAAAGCTAGAATTTCGTGACAAGTCGGATTCCATTTTGGGATGCCCTGTCGATTTTTGTGTGAAAGATGGTAGAAAGAGCTATCACTTTAGAAAAAGCGAAAGCCGCACTTGAGTAGTCGGAGTTTAGGCATCACAAATGTCATTTTTGATGACCAACCAAGTGAAATGGCTGCCTCTAGGGTGTATGAAGCTACTACCCAATTTAGGAGTCAATAGTGAAAATTGTGAGAAGAAAGAGCTTGTACTAGCCCCCTCAAGAACAGTTTTGACATACTTCAGGAGGCGACACACACACACGGTAGTACGGAGTATGAGTAAAATCTTTCACAAGCCTTCAATTGACTAAGTCACTAGTTCTCAGAAACTCCTTAAAGCTTCAGTAACTTTTTTAATTTGTTGAGATCAGAGGTCATGCACTCATCACTTTATTAGGGGAATAAGGTTGCTTGAGGACAAGCAACAATTCAAGTTTGGGGGTATTTGATGAGCGCATTTCATATATATATATATTGCATGCTATACCTTCATCATTATTGGATATTTTGGCTATAATTCTCCAAGTACGGTGCTATTTGAGGTATTCGTTGTTCGTCATGCAGATATCAAAGTCCTGAAGTAAAAAGAAGCGCTTTTGGAACAATTTTAGAAGCTAAAGGACTTAGAAGAAACCTCATCAAGCTCAGCACGATTTGAGCACGCCCGTCCTGTTTCCCGTGCAAAGTGCAGAAGAATTCAACTGCGATTCAGCACAGCCTGAGTCCGCTGAGCACGGTTGTGAAAACCTCAGCACTGTCGAAGCACGCCCGTGCTGCTTCCCGTGAAAATTACAGGAGAATGCAGCCAGAGATCAGCACAGCCAGAGTTCGCTGAGCACGGTCGTGCAAAGCCTCAGCACGGCCTAAGCACGCCCGTGCTGATTACAGGTTTGTGAGTTTTCTGAAGATTTATTTGGCCGTAATCTGCACGGCTTGAAGCACGGCTTCAGCACGCCCGTGCTCACATCGGGAAAACATTAAAACCCTAAAAACTTAGGTTTTTGGCGGACTTTTTGGTTGGCGAACTTTGGGAGAAAGAAAGGGAGAGCTTTGGGGGTTCATCCTCAACTTCATCAAGGGAATGCCAAGCATATGGTTGGCCGATCGGAGGGAGATCACACGACATCGTAGATCCTTCAACAACCTCAAGGATGCAAGAAATTAGGGAGTTTTCAATTCCTTGTCTTGTAATTTCTTTGGCATTGTGTTTGTTGGTTGTTATCATGAGGGGCTAAACTCTTAAGGGAGCCCCGGGGGTGGTTGTGTGACGTTGTAGCTCGAACTCCTTGTCTTTACTTGCAGTTTTTATGATTATCTTGTTCATTTCAATAAATCAAGGTTATTGGCTATCTTGTTTGTTGTTTAGTGCTTGATGCTTGGTAGTTAGGTTCTCCTATCTAGGTTTTTGAATCTTTATTGATTGTTGCAAGCAGAGGGAGTTCAACTTAGGGCTCGGCAGCGCTAGAAACCACATTCTTATAGCATAACTAGGTTTAGAACTCAAGACATCCCTGATAATTTCCGAGAAAGACTGAGTTAGTGAACGTCAGAAACCCAACCCCGGGGCCCCATCTCCTCCATCGAGTCAAACCTAAATCTTCCCTTGGTGAACTTTCCATTCCCTCAACTTCCTCGAAGTTAGTCCAAAGTCAACTCCTTCATTCTCGATTTGGTTAGATATTGAGTAGGACGTTAGTATTAGAAGCTAGACCAGTCCCTGTGGATTCGACTACCCGACGCAAAGGGTACATTATACTACTTGTGCGACCCATGCACTTGCGGTTACACAAGGGGCGTACCAAGTTTTTGGCGCCGTTGCCGGGGACTGGCAACTTCTAAGAATACGGACAGTTTTAGTACTCTAACCGTTTACTTTGCTTTTAATTCCTTTTCTTTTGTTCTTATTTTATTTTTCTTGTATTCTTTGTTTTTGTTCTTTGGTTTTTCTTTGTTGTTCTTAAGCTGTTTATTTTTCCCTTCTCTTTTCGCTTTGTGCTTAAAAATCCATATCTAATTTGTTTCTTTTGGTGCTTTTGCAGGAGCAGTGTTCCTCAGTCGTTTTATCTTTTTAGAGAGGGAGTACCATCCATAAGATGGAAGATCTTTTGAACGCATTAAGGAGACAGGGCAATCCCCATTTTGTAACAGAAGTAGGAGATCTTGACGCTGGCAGACAGCTAATAGAACTACTTTCTCGACCATCAAACAAAAATTACCGGAATGTCTCCCTGGAAGAAGCTATGCAGACCTTCAACAAGAAATCTCATAGATGGTCAAGAAATCAAATTGTCGCAGAAGAAGCAATGCCTAATAGCCAAACGGAGCTGAACTATACAGAGGAGGTCATGTCAGTAAACGGAGCTGAACTATACAGAGGAGGTCATGTCAGTAGATCTAACCCTGCCTCCAGGTGAAAGATCCCTAACCCCCTACGAGGTCCCGGCGGAGAATTCTCTCGACGCCTCACACCACATATGGTTGCTTGACACTTAGGGAATATGGAGATAGGAGATATCTATCGGAAAAGAAAGGGGACACTCCGCTATCTCACGGCTCACTCTCTCAACCCTCTTTACTATCGGTAATTCTAAACCTAGTGGTGATCTCTCTCTTCGCTAGATTGAATAAAACATGCAAGGTAATTAATAATGAAATCAAAAGCACAAGCAAGCATTAAGAACTCAAGAGTAAAATTCAAACTGATAAATTCGAATAGAAACACAATGTAAGTCTAATGAAAATAAGAATCCTAAGGTTCACATGTCCGAATACCCTCTAGGGGTTTAGCTCTCCATGGAGCGAGTAACAAAACAAATAATGAATTGAGAATAAAGTTCCAAAGACATAAAGAATAACCCCCCTAAATCCGTGATGATGATCGTGATGGGTAGTTTCCACGTCTGGATTGAATCCACTCTGAAGCTAGGTCGCCGATGGCTTCCTTGATGCTATGACGGAGGACGAATCGATCCAAGTTGGTGAGGAAAGCTTCCCAAAGCCGCAAAGAACTCCTTCCAAGCCCAAGCCGCCTTGTCTCTCGAAAGTGGCCGAAAAAATACCTAAAAATTATCACAAGGCGGCTTTTATAATTTGAATTCGGGGCTTTACGCGGGCATCCACACGCCCGTGTGGAAATTCCGCACGGGCGTGTGAAGGCTGTTGCTACAGTACCGCTACAGTACTTTTGCTACAGTGCTTTTCTCCCGAAGTCTTCCTTGGAGTCCACACGGTCGGGCACATACTCGTGTGGTAGGGTGTGTGGCTTTCTATGCTTTGAAATCCTCAAGAACCTTCTTCTGCTTTGTACGGAAGCTGGGACATGGGCGTACTACTGCCTTTCTGCCCTTTCGGTTTGTGTAATAACTTGTACCCCTCCGAAAGTTGGCAACACCCCCATGCATATGAGCACAACTTCTGATTGTGGCCTTGAAACGTGTCATCACACCCTATCTTTGCTTCTTCCTGTACGTCATGTCTCCAAAGCCCTGTTTGCAGAAAAGAACACAAAACACACCTTGTTAATGCTAAAACCTGATAAAAGTGATGCTCAATGCATGTAAACTGATATTATAAAATATATATAATCAAGCACTTATCAACAAGCTTTAAACTAGGGAAAATCACTAGATCGAAGCCTCCAATGGATTGGGAGAAGTTTTAGGAGAAAAAAATGAGAAGATTTGGCCTAGAAATGAGTTAGAAAGAAGAGAGAAATTTGGTGGAGGATGAGAGGAAAGAGAGATGAAAGAGAGAGAGTAAATATGAGAGTTAAAGGGGGGGCCCGTCCCATACGGCCCCCATACGGCCCCGTATGGGCCGAGAGGCCCTCTCGGCCGAGGAAAAGGCCCCTCCGATGGCCCCGTATGGGAGCCGTTTGAGGAGGCGTCTGAGGTTGCACAGAGCCTCAGGTTGGCTCTGTGTTCGTCTCAGACAGCCACCATACGGCCCAGTAAGGCCGTATACCCTTTAAAACCATTTAAAAACTTCAAAAACCTGCCCCAAATGAAGTAAAAAATGATATAGCAAGCTCGAAGACTCCTCCAAAAACGAATGAAATGAATAAAACGACGATCTAGCATATGAATTAACACTTAAACATGAGTTTCTCAAGAGGTTACACAAATGCACCTCCAATAAATCGATGAGAACAATGTGCCAAGCGTGTGAGCATGAACTTATTCAAAAACAAAACAAGTCGAAGAAATACGAAAAGTGCTTGGGTTGCCTCCCAAGAAGTGCTTATTTAACGTCACGAGCCTGACGTACATCATTCCTTACCTCACGGGGGTTCAAAGAGTTTGAAGCCACCCCCGGTTTACCTTGTAATGTTGTTATTGAAGTATAATTTCAATCGATGCCCATTGAGCTTAAAAGTGCCGCTTTCCGGGTGGGTTACCTCAACCGCCCCATGTGGGAAGACTTGAGTGACCGTGTATGGACCTGATCAACGTGATCTTAGCTTCCCCGGAAATAATTTCAACCTGGAGTTGAACAGTAGGACTTGATCTCCCTCGTGGAAATGTTTAGGGTGCTTGATGCGTCTGTCGTGGTACTCTTTTACTTTTTCTTTATAGAGCTTCGAACTCTCATATGCCGTGGAGCGCCACTCATCAAGTTCGTTTAGTTGGAGTTTTCTCTTGCAACCTGCAAGAGAAAAATCGAGATTTAGAAACTTGATAGCCCAATAAGCTTTATTCTCAAGCTCAATACTTAGATGGTAAGCTTTTCCATAGACTCGCCTATACGAAGTGATGCCAATAGGAGTCTTGTAAGCTGTTCTGTAGGCCCAGACGGTGTCATCTAGATGTTCTGCCCAATCTCTTCGGTTTTGAGACCCAGTTTTCTCCAACATTTGCTTTAAGTCCCTGTTGGACACTTCAACTTGCCCACTAGTTTGTGGATGGTATGGTGTTGCCATTTTATGGGAGACTCCATAGCGTTTCAAAATTTTTGCAAATTGGGAGTTACAGAAATGGGTCCTCATGTCGCTAATGATTGCATGTGGTGAGCCGAACCTAGAAAATAATTTCTTTAAGAATTTCACGACCACCCTCGCATCATTCGTTTGCAAGGCTTGAGCCTCCACCCATTTAGACACATAATTAACTGCCACGAGTATGAACTTGTTTCCATGGGAGCTCGGGAAAGGTCCCATGAAATCAATCCCCCATACATCAAAAACTTCATAGGCTTGGTTCCAATTTTGGGGCATCTCGTCCCGGCGAGAAATGTTGTCGACCCGCTGACATCTATCACAAGCTTGAATACATTTCTGGGTGTCTTGGAATACCGATGCCCAATAGAAACCTGCATCAAGAATTTTCTTTGTTGTTATGTTTGCATCATAATGGCCACCAGTGGGTCCTGAGTGGCAATGCCTCAAGATGCTTAGACCCTCTGCCCTAGAGACACACCTTCGAGCAACCTGATTGGAACAAACTCTGAATAGGTAGGGATCTTCCCAAATGTAGTGCTTAAGGTCAGAGAAAAATTTCTTCCTTTGTTGATACGTAAACCATTTCTGGATGACCCGACCAACCAAGTAATTAGCAAAATCGGCAAACCAGGGCAGTTCCTTCTCTTCTACTACCTGGATATTATACAAGTGCTCTTCAGGGAATGAGTCATTAATGTCCTTTTCTCTCATAGTTTTAGTGACAGAACTTTCTAAATGGGATAAATGATCAGCTGCAAGATTCTTTGTTCCCCGCTTGTCCTTAATCTCAAGGTCAAATTCTTGAAGCAATAAGACCCACCTTATCAAACGTGGTTTGGCATCTGATTTGCTAAGTAAGTATCTCAAAGCTGAATGATCAGTGTACACCACCACTTTAGAAAGAACCAAATATGACCGGAATTTATCAAAGGCAAATACCACGGCAAGTAGTTCTTTTTAAGTTGTAGTGTAATTTGCTTGTGCTCCCGTTAGAGTCTTACTTGGGTAGTAAATGGGATGGAAATGTTTGTCTCTCCGTTGACTAAGCACTGCCCCAACTGCAAAGTCACTCGCATCACACATCAATTCGAAGGGGGAGCCCCAATCTGGAGCTACCATGATGGGCGCTTGAATTGGTTTCTCCTTGAGTGCAATAAAGGATGTCATGCAAACATAATCGAACTCGAATGGGACATCCTTTTCCAACAACCTTGTCAGGGGCCTAGACATTTTAGAAAAATCTTTGATGAACCTTCTATAGAATCCGGCATGACCCAAAAAACTTCTTATGGCCTTCACAGAATTTGGAGGTGGTAGTTTCTCGATGGTGGAAATCTTCGCCTTATCGACCTCAATTTCTTCTTTTTAAATTTTGTGACCCAAGACTATCCCCTCTTGAACCATGAAATGGCATTTCTCCCAACTCAGGACAAGATTAGTCTCTTCACATCGAATGAGGACCCGCTCAAGGTTCTTGAGGCACACATCGAAAGAATCACCCAAGACAGAAAAGTCATCCATAAACACTTCCATAAAATCTTCTACCATGTCCTCAAAAATGGCCGTCATGCATCTCTGAAAGGTCGCCGGGGCGTTACATAGTCCGAAAGGCATGCGACGATAAGCAAATGTGTCATACAGACAAGTGAACGTAGTCTTCTCCTGATCTTCGGGGGCGATGGGAATTTGGAAATAACCAGAGAACCCATCCAAAAAGCAATAGTAGGCATGGCCAGCTAATCGCTCAAGCATCTGGTCAATGAATGGTAAGGGAAAATGATCTTTTCGGGTGGCATCATTCAACTTTCTATAATCGATGCATACTCTCCACTAGGTAGTTGTACGAGTCGGGATTAATTCATTCTTCTCGTTGGTGATCACAGTCATCCCCCCTTTCTTTGGAACCACTTGCATGGGGTTTACCCACTCACTGTCTGATATCGGGTAGATAATGCCCGCATCGAGAAGCTTGATGATTTCTGCCCGTACCATTTCCTTCATATTTGGATTGAGTCTTCTTTGTGGCAAGGCTCTGGGTCTGTGTTCATCCGTCATTAGAATCTTGTGAGTGCAAATAGACGGATTTATCCCTTTTATGTCAGCTATCTTCCAAGCAATCGCCCTCTTGTGCCTCTTTAGCACATCCACCAATCCATTCTTTTGCTCAACCGTTAGGTTCGAAGAGATGATAACTGGAAGTTGTGTACCCTCTCCCAAAAAGGCATACTCAAGGTGTTCAGGTAGTGTTTTCAACTCCAAATTTGGTGCTTCCTCAATCGATGGCATCAAACCTCTGTTCCACAGCCCATCCCCTGTTCGAACCTTGTTTCTTTTGCAGACTCAGCACTTTCATCTGAACCGTTGTCTGTACCATGGACATGGGGCTCAAAACATTCGGCATCATTTTTTGGATTGTCATGCTGCCCATACTGATGTTCCAAGTAGGACTCCTATATCTTGGCTAACACCTGGCCCATTTCAGCACGGTCCTCTAGGATAGGATTCATGGTAGCAGACTGTCGGCCCTCGGTAGTCAAAACACACTGCTCAATTTGTAATTTTCTTCCTTTAATCACTGATGGTGTTCCATTTTCCATAAAGGTCTCGGACACTGTGTGCCAACTGCCACCTTCATAAGATATGCTAGAATCCCCAGATAGCAGAAGTGTGTATAAATAGCTGTCTGGAGGGTGTGAAAAATGTTGCTGAGTTTGCTGATTAATCCAGCCTTTTAATCTGTATATGTCACCTTCCAACTCAATGTTCGGGTCTGCCATGTTGCACTTATAAGGTGAACTGTATAGAAAGGAATAGAGAATGAATTCAGATAGTACCTTTGCAAAACCAAGAAAAAAAATGATTGAAAGTTAAGATCAAAGGAAAAGAAAAATAACGATAAGAAATGAGTAAAGAATGAAATGGCTAGAGTAATAATCTAAAAGTTTCCTAGAATTCCTTAAAGCTTCCCCGGCAACGGCGCCAAAAACGTGATTGCTTCCCCGCAAGTGTACGGGATCGCCAAGTAATACCTCATGCGAAGACACAAGGATCGTATTCCACGGGCTAAGGATCTCCTATTACTCCTTCTTGAGCTATTATCTAGCCTAAGATCTCAAGTAATGGAATTTACTCTACTAGGTGCAATTAAAATTTAAAACAAGATTATGAACAAATTAGAGAGAACAAGCAATAAGTGGTACGCCCCTTGCGTATCCGCAAGTGCACGAGTCGCACAAGTAGTAAAGTGTACCCTTTAGGTCGGGTAGTCGAATCCACAGGAACTAGTATAGCTTCTAATACTAACGTCCTACTTAATATCTAATCAGACAGAAGATGATGGAATTGACTCTAGATTAACTTCAACGAGGTTAAGGGAAGGGAATTTCACCAAGGGAAGATTTGAGGTTTTACTCGATGGAGGAGATGGGCCACGGGGTTGGATTTTCGACGTTCACTAACTCGGCTTTCTCGGCACTTATCAGAGGTATCTTCAGTTCTAAACCTAGCTATGCTTGTAACTATCGATTGTGATTTACAAACCTAGATAAGAGAACCTAACTTCCAAGCAATCAAGCACTAAACAACACACAAAATAACCAATAGCTCAGATTTAATGAAGGGAACAAGATACTCATAAATGCCGCAAGTAAAGATACAGAGTTCAAGCTACAACGTCATACAAACAACCCCGGGGCACCCTTAAGCGTTTAGCCCCTCATGATAACAAACAACAAGTACAATGCCAAAGAAATTGAAAGACAAGAAGTTGAAAACTCCCTAATTCATTGCATCATTGTGGTTGTTAAATGATCTAACAATGCCGTGCAATCTCCTCCCGATCGGCCTACCATAAGCTTGGCATTCCCTTGATGAAGAGGAGGATGAACCCGCAAAGCTCTCCCTTTCTTTCTCCCTTTGTTCGCCTACCCAAAAGTCCCCCAAAAACCTAAGTTTTTAGGGTTTTAATGTTTTCCCGATGTGAGCACGGGCGTGTGGTACCAAGTGGAGCTCTTTTGTGCAATTACGAAGTTCAAGACACAAATCGGGTTCCAACGAAGGGGTATGTGCCAACTTCTAAAGACTTCAAGACAACTCTTGTAGAAGGACACGAAGGCAGTCATGCTCGCTTGTTCCGATTGGTTCAAAGATTTCAAAAGCTCTCCAAGGTTTTCCCATCATCAAGAAATGCCGCATGACCTTTCACATGGGCTTGTGTCCGTCCATGTGACCTCAGGAGAAGAAACGGGCGAAATCGGGGACTAATATGAAGTTTCCACAGGGCAGAAAATCCACATGGGCGTGTGGAATTTCCACACGGCCGTGTGGCTTATCCACACGACCGTGTGGATCCTCGAGATGGCCAATTATAAAGCCGTTCTGAAGCGTTATTGAGAACATCTTCTTCCAACTTTGAGAGGGAGTGACGGCTAGGGTTCAGGAGGTTCTTGCTACACTTTGGGGGCGCTTCTCCACCGATTTCATCATCAATCCCTTCCAAGGAGAGCTATTGGGGGAGCCTTCGACGACTCGATTCGACGAGGCGTGCCTTAGGCTTGGAGGAAGGAGTTCTTTGGAGAAGAAGGAGAAGTTCCCATAGTCTATCAACACGAAGCTTAAGGGGGTTTTCTTTATGGATTTCTTGCACCTGTCTTCATTTATTTTGATGAACTTGTATTGCTCCATGGAGGGCTAAACCCCTAGTGGGTACTTGGACTTGTAAACCCTAGATTTCCTATGTTTCATTGACTTTAATGCTTTTATTCAATTTGAGTTTGAATTTGAGTTTCAATCTTGTATGCTTAATTGTTTCTCCCTTAGAGTGACACTAGGGTTGAGGGCTAATCCAATCATCCTTTTGACGAGTGACCATCACCATTAGGATTAGATTAGCCAAGATTGAAGAGGGTTGAGAGGGTGAGTTGAGAGGTAGTGACACGTCCCCTTTCCCCTCCGGTGTGGTTTTCCCTAGCTTCTTATTCCAAGTATTACCTTCAATCTCAAAGAGAGTTAGGCGTTGAGAGAGGTCTTTCCGCCGGGACTTATTTGTGATTAGGGATCTTTCGCCTGGACCAAAGGGATCGATCTATAGTTGGGAATAGGGTTTACCACTTGGAATCCCTAGAGCATAGCGCAGTCATACGTGGTGTCAGGTGTCGACAGTCTTCTCTCCGCCGGGACCTCGTAGGGGACTAGTCAAGGTTGACCTTAGATTTGGGACTTTGTATCTTTGGATTCCACGACTCTTGAAATCTCTATTGAATAAGAGTATTTGAAGTCTTGCACTTGAAACAAGGATTCTAGGGGGAACATTGTCCGAGTACCCCATCTTCTTATTGATCTATTTCCATACCCTAGCTTTTCTTTTCATCACTTTATTTCTATTTCTTTCTTATTTAATTTTCTTTCACAACAACAATTGGTTTATCTTTGATTACTTAACAAAGTGTGATTGTTCTTACGTCTACTCCCTGTGGACTCGACTACCCACCCGTTTGGGTACTTTATTACTTCGACACCCGTGCACTTGCGGAGTACACACGCAAGGGTGTGTCACGGCCAAATAAAACTCCAGAAAACTCACATTCCTGTAATCTGCAAGGGGAACAGCATGGGCGTGCTTGGGCCGTGCTGAGGGTTTGCACGACCGTGCTCAGCGAACTTAGTGCAACAGTACTCGTGCTGCAGTGATTTCCCGCCGAAAATTCGCCAGTCTGTAATTTGCACGGGGTGGAACACGCCCGTGTTGAGGCCGTGTTGGCATTTGCACGAACGTGCTTAGGGCATTCTAACCGTGCTTCCCTGTGCATTCCAATTCCTGTGAATTGCACGGCCAAGAGCACGCCCGTGTTGAGGCCGTGCTTGGCTTGACGAACTTCTTTTTAGGTCTTTTTAATGTGAATTCTCCTCTAAATCCCTTCTACTTGTTCCAGGACCTAAATATCTGCACAATAAACTCAAAATACCTTAAATAGCACCGAACTAAACAAGTAATAGCAAAAGGACAAGTAAATATCGGGTGTAATGCATATGAAATATATATATATATATATATAATACACTCATCAATAAGCAAGCAAGAAACTCAATGTAATGCAAAGGCCTATTTATGTGGATCCCCTTGAGGGGTTATCATGAAACATGGATGATGAACGAAAGATGCAAGGGTAAAATGGACCATGAGATTCTAATATTAGAACAACCCCAATTTCTCGGTGATTGAACCCTAATCCCATACGAACATAAACAGGAATTTCTTTCAAATCCACATTCCTACGATTGCATTAAGTACGAGGAAATCTCACTTAGGAGTAAACCTACTCTTTTTCGGGTTAAACCTACATGGAGGGCTACTAAACACCCGATTTCTCGGCGTGATGATACAAGTGTCCCCTTCTAATCCATTCATGA
Organism: Dioscorea dumetorum; assembly: GCA_902712375.1. Lineage (NCBI taxonomy): Eukaryota > Viridiplantae > Streptophyta > Magnoliopsida > Dioscoreales > Dioscoreaceae > Dioscorea > Dioscorea dumetorum. The sequence continues at coordinate 57,078 of CACTHL010000726.1, read as the reverse complement.
TCTAATACATGCTAGCAAGTCACATCTACATGCATCACTCATAAAAGAGCTATGGATTTCTCCTTAGTGTAGCACTTAGCATGGAAACAATGGATTAGATCTCAAAATTACCCAAGCATGGAATTAACAAGTAATCATCCAAAATACATGATAAACCCCCCCCCCCCCAAGGTTCACCAACACCCGGTGGCCTTGGGGGTCTAGTGTGTCATCATCCTACAACAAGCAATACAATCAAGTAAAACACACAACAAAAGCATAAATGACACTCCCTATATGAAATGGTGGAGGAGGAGGTAGAAAATATGCCGAATGATGCTGCCACCGCCGAAGGAATGCCGAATGACGCTTCCTCTAGCCGCAGGTCTCCTTCCTTCAAATCGTAGTAGATCTCCCATTGAATGATGTTGCATTCTTGCCTTAAGAGTCTTAGACCTTGGGCTTGAATGATCTCCTAGCTTCCTTGCCCTTCTTCTCCTTCCCAAGGTCGCCCAAAACCTCCCAAGTGATCTCCCAAAATCGGCCCAGAAAAAGTCCAGAAAAAGTCCCCCAAATTCTGCTCTAAAAGTCAGTATTTATACCCCCCATGACATACGGGCCGTATAGGGGTCGTATGGGGGTCGTATAGCACTCAAAAAAACTAGATTCGTGATTCATACGAGGTGCATACGCCCTCTATATGGCCCCGTATACTGGGTAGTATATAAATCTGGACAGACAACTCCAAATCATTCCACTGCTACAGTGCATACGGCCCCCATACTGGGTAATATGGGGTGGTATGAAATTCCTGTTTTCTTCTCTTTTTGCCTAAATGATATCTTCTTGTTCTCCATGGCTTCCATATGCCCCTACAGAGCAAATAATTGACGATTAAGCACATGACGGGCACCAAACCTCACAAAATACATGCAAAGTGAATACGATATATATATGAAAACACCTACATTTAGACACTTATCAACGCCCATCATTTTTCATTATTAAAGTTATGCATTGACCCACAATCGATAAGCACAGACAATTAATATAGTTTTACCTTAGTGTAATTCTCATGGTAACAAGAAAATCAATAATTATTTGTACATAGAACTTTATCAATTTCAACATAGCTGCTAAAAGTGTCCATTAAAAGTTAAGAACCTGGTAAGAGAAACAAAGCTAAAGATTATATCCCTTTTTTGAAGATAACTGCTCCAACTCCAAATCTATATAGTTCAACTACCTAGGTCGAAAGGAGTGCTGCCATTGAAGTGAATTGTTTCTTTCACCTTTGCAGTGGTGTTCTTCACGCTTGAGCAAATCACCTTTGCGATAAATTAAAAAACAAAGCTGAAATTGAAAAGAGCTGGAAACACTTAGGGGGTGTTTGTTTCACCGGTTTTGAGAGTGAAGTGGCCGAAGTACTAACTTCGGCCTGAGTTCCTCCCGTTTGTTTCGCCGAAATGGTTTGACAAAGTCGTAATGTGATACTTCCAACAGGCTCCACTTGGGTGTTTTGACTTCGGTGAATTTTCGCTGACGTAGCCGAGTCCGACTTCAACAGACAAAGTCACATGGGGGTGTTGTAATCACCCCTCTCTCTCTCTCTCTCCTTACACCACCCCCTTCTCTCCCTCTCGTGACCTCACAGAGAGCCCCTTTCTCTTTTCTTCTAGGGTTTTTGGTCGCCAGCTCCTCCCCCGGCGTCTCCACCAACATCCCCATTCCCTTTCTCCTATGACCTCATAGATCGGCCTTGAAGTGTTCTTCTTCTTCTTGTTAGGATTTCGGCTTCTTGTGGAGGACTCCCCAGGCGTCTCCACATACGACACCCTCCTTTCCCCGTGACATCGCAGAGCAGTCGTGAAGTCTTGGTTTTTCTTCTTCTAGGGTTTTCGCCCACCAAACGAGAAGGATCTCCCTGGCGTCTCCACAGTATAGTTGCTTTGCCGTAGATCTCATCACTTCCGGTCGTGAAGGGTTTTAGGATCCCGACGTCGTCTCTTCTACCCGGCGTCCCCACAGACCAACCTTCAAAAAACCAGTTCGCTTCGGGCGACCTAATCCGAGGGTCCCCGTGATCTCTTCTATTCTTTTTCCTATGCTTTTTTCCCCTTCTTCTTCGTCTTGTAGGTTATTCGGCCGCCAATTTGCTTTTCACTCCCAGGCGTCTACAAAATGCGGTACTCTCCAACGCTCCTTGCTTGTCAATTTTCATTTCAAGCTAAGAATATTAGCTACTTCTTTTAATTTCTGCTGATTCTGGATCAATCCTGTTAATTTCTTTTTTTTAATTTATTCTGATATTGTTGGTGATTTGAGAATGGATTTCAGCATGTCAACTACATTTAGTAATGTTTTCATTTTTGGTGAATTAGGATAGACTGTGAATTAGATTGAGAAATAGATTGTTATGTTTTCTTTTTTGTTGTCAGTATAGAGTGTTTTCTATACTGAGTTATCATTTAATCATTTAATTGTTCTATTTCTTTGCTTACCTTGCTGCATTTGTTTTTAATTAATGTAGATGTGCATTAGCTACTTCCTTCCATGTAATTGATCGACACGGAAAGTGTCAACACCCGCAAGAGCACGGGGTCATCAAGTAATAAACCACTCGTGCACGCACGAGTGGGTCGTATTCCCAAGGGGCCCGAGGAGCTACCTTACTCACTTTTCACTTGTTGTTTAGCTCACCGATTCCATTTTTAAGAGAATAGATAAGAAAGAAAACAAATAGCAACAAGAGAAATTTTCTTAATAAATACGATTGAATCAAAACTCGGGAGATGCTCAGGGATGGAAAACGGTCACGGATGAGGATCCCCAAGGGGGCTACTCAAGTGAGTAGGATATTTGAGAAATTAAGTATATGGCTAGTTGGACCGAGAAAACCTAAGCTTAGGTCAACCCGATGGTCACGACAATTGACCCCTAACCCGGTGCGAATGTTGAATAAGGAATTTCTTCCACTCAACCTCTCACACGGTTGCAAGGAGAATAATGGTTTTCTCAAGTTAGGGTGGAAACACTAATCAGTTTTTCAACCCTAGAAATGGAGGGGTACAAATATCCGATGATCACGGCGTATTTATGTAATAATCCCTTCCAAGTTTGGTAGAGTCTAGCACTAAGGCAATGGTCATGCTACAAAGTGCTACCAAGCATTTGATACAACAATTAAGCACATGTACCAAAACAATTAAGAATACCAAACAAGGATCACAACAAGCCAATCATACAATAGATAACTCAAATAATCCAAAACATCACAAGTTTTGCCCCCAAGGTTCACCTACATCCGGTGACCTTGGGGTTTAGTTGTTCATGTCCAACAAATCCACCACACAAACCATGCAAATAACTAAAATAAACATGAGGAACACTCCCTCAAATGGTGAAGGCCGAATGCCGCTTGAATCCCCGGAGAAAACCTTCCGAAGACGCCACTCGAAGGGGTGGCTTCCCGTTGTCTTCAACCTCCAAACAATGAAGCTTTTGAAGTAGATCCTCCTAGATCTTGCTCTCCTCTCCTTTGAAAACCCAAATTTCCTCTCTTTTTGCCCTCCAAAATGGTGTGGAAATGATGTCCAAACCCTAGCCTTCTTTTCCCCCAAAAGCTCTCTCCAAGAAGATGCAAAAGTTTTCTTCAAAATGCCCTAGATCGCCCTTAAAACCCCAAATCCCGATGGGTAAACGGGTCAGCATACTGCCGGTATGCTGACCCCTCGGGATTTCTACTTTTCTGCCAAGAAGTCCGCGATGAGCTACAGTAACTGCTACAGTGAATGCTACAGCCGTGCTACAGTATCCCGTCTCGAAAACACTGTTTTGGTGTCGAATTCGCTCCCCATCTCGTCGTCGAGTCCCCAGGGCTTCTGGCTGGCCTGAAATACAAAAATAAAGCAATTTAGACCTCAAAGGGCATAGATTCAACAATAAGATATGAAAATAATAGACAAAACATACATGTAAAATACGTACTTTTAGACGTTTATCAGTAATCATATTCCCTTGTTCTTAATTAATGCTAATTCTAAAATTTTTAGAGTTATGTTTTTTGTTTAATTCTGATCTTCTTGGTGATTTGAAAATGAATTTCAGCATGTCAATTAGAGTTACTACTGTTTTCTTTTGGGGTGAATTAGGTTGTTAGTGATAGTGTGAATTTAGATTGAGAATTACATTTACTAATGTTCCTTACCAAAGAATTCTGAAGCTCTATATTCATGCAGAATTCAATCACTTAATTGTTGTATTCCTTTGCTTACCTTGCTGCATTTGTTTTCAATTAATGTCGATGGGTATTAGCTACTTCCTTTCATGTAATTGTATTCCTTTGTTTTTTATTAATGTTGAATCTGAATGTTTTAGAGTTAATTTTTATTGTTTTGGTGGAACAAGGATCTTGTTGTTGATTCTAGAATGAATTTTAGATTGTGATTTACTAATGTTTTCTTTTTTTTTCTGAATTAGATTGTGAATTATATTGTCCTACATTTTAACAATGTCCACCAAGTTGTATGTTGAAGCAGAATTTACAATGGCCTTAATTGGCGTATCTCTTTGCCAATCTTGCTGAATTTGTTTTAAATAAATGTAGATTGATGCTAGCTGCTTCTTTCCATGTAATCGCATTCATATCTTTCTTAATTGCTACTGACTCTGAATGTTAGAGTCAACTTTCTTTTGTTTTGATTTATTACCTTGCTGCATTTGTTTCCAATTAATGCCTATGGGTGTTACCTGCTTCCTTTCATGTAATTGTATTCCTTTGTTTTTTATTAATGTTGAATATGAATGTTTTAGAGTTTTTTTTTTTTTTCTTTTGGTGGAACAAGGATCTTGTTGTTGATTCTAGAATGAATTTCAGATTGTGATTTGCTAATGTTTTCTTTTTTCTCAAGATTAGATTGTGAATTATTTGTATTAATTTGTTGTTGTAGGTGATATTCACATGACAATGATGAGTACAATATTGAATATTTGGCACTGAGGCTTTGTTATTTGGTGCAATGCACTGGCGAGGCAATGAAAGGGATTATAACCCTCTTCTTTATAGCTACGTGCGTGCTCCAAACCATTTCTGCTGCTCGTTTGTTATAATGAGCTGGTTACTTTGGTTTGTTTTTTATCAGATTTGTTGTTTTTTGCTATGTCATTTGCTCAGGTTAATTATTTTTTCAGTCATTCCAATTTTCCCTTACTTTAAGAAGCCATTTTGTTCGTTCTTTTCTGCCATCTTCAGTTGCAATGGAGAGGCAATTATGGGGTGTAACTCCTACTTTTGCAGCCATGCAGCAAATTTGGGCAATTTCCATTCGCTCACTATATTGGATTGACTTGTTTTTTTTTTTCGCAGCCTACCTGATTTTCTTCATGCTGGAAATCCAATCTGACTTTTGTTTTTGGGTTTGTGTGGATGTTTTTTCTACATGTGTAGTGTTTACCTCTTCATTTATGTGTGTGTGAATTATTTTTCCGTTGGATCTGTGTCTATATTATAATTGGTAGCATAAATGGTGTCATTTTTGGCCAATGATGTGCACTTTGTTAATCAATCTCACCTGAGCCATGACGTTTGATCTTCAACTTACATAGTAAAACTACATTCAAAAATATTGGAGGATGTATGGAATTGGCCAAAATTGAAGTTAATGCATTCATTCTGATACTTTGCAGGTATGTTTCTTGATGCGTCTCCGCAACAACACAACAGGGTGATGTGTGTCAACCCCCTGCGTTACCGCAAGTGTGGTACGCCCCTTGCATATCCGCAAGTGCACTGGTCGTACAAGTAGTAAAGTGTACCCTTTAGGTTGGGTAGTCGAATCCACAGGGACTGGTATAGCTTCCAATACTAACGTCCTGCTTAATATCTAACCAAACAGAAGATGATGGAATTGACTTAGGATTGACTTCAACGAGGTTAAGGGAAAGGGAAGTTCACCAACGGAAGATTGAGGTTTGACTCGATGGATGAGATGGGGCCTCGGGGTTGGATTTCCGACGTTCACTAACTCGGTCTTTCTCAGAATTTATCAGAGATGTCTTCAGTTCTAAACCTAGTTATGCTATAAGCATGTGGTTTCTAGCGCTGCCGAGCCTTAAGTTGAACTCCCACTGCTTGCAACAATCAATAACGATTCACAAGCCTATATAAGAGATCCTAACTACCAAGCATCAAGCACTAAACAACATACAAGATAGCCAATAACCTTAATTTATTGAAATGAACAAGACATTCATAAACACTACAAGTAAAGAAATGAGTTCAAGCTACAACGTCATCCAAACAACCCCGGGGCTCCCTTAAGAGTTTAGCCCCTCATGACAACAACAAACAAATACAATGCCAATAAAATTGAGAGACAAGAAGTTGAAAAATCCCTAATTTCTTGCATCCTTGTGGTTGTCGAAGGATCTACAATGTCGTAAGATCTCCTCCCCATCGGCCTACCATAAGCTTTCCATTCCCTTGATGAAGTCGAGGATGAACTCCCAAAGCTCTTCTCTTTCTTCTCCCAAAGTTCGCCCACCAAAAGTCCCCTTTAGAAACTGAGTTTCTAGGGTTTTAATGTCTTCTCGATGTGAGCACCGGCATGTTGAAGCCGTGCAGATTACGGCCAAATAAATTTTCAGAAAACTCACATTCCTGTAATCTGCACGGGGAACAGCACGGGCGTGCTTAGACCGTGCTGAGGTTTTCACGACCGTGCTCAACGAACTCAAGCTGTGCTGATTTGTGGCTGAATTCCCCTGCAATTTGCACGGGAAACAGCACGGGCGTGCTTCGCCGGTGCTGAGGTTTTCACACACGTGCTCAGCGAACTCAGGCTATGCTGATTTGTGGCTGAATTCTCCTGCAATTTGCACGGGGAACAGCACGGGCGTGCTTAAGCCGTGCTGAGCTTGATGAGGGTTTTTTTTAAGTCCTTTAGCTTCTAAAATTGTTCCAAAACACTTCTTCTTACTCCAGGACTTTGATATCTGCATGACAAACAACGAATACCTCAAATAGCACCGTACTTGGAGAATTACAAACAAAATATTCAATAATGATGAAGGTAAAGCATGCAATACATATATATGAAATGCGCTCATCAAAGTGCACGGGTCGTCAAATAATAAAAGTGGAGCCAAAGGGTCAGGTTGTCGAACCACAGGGAACAGAAGTACTAGTAATAGCCCCTCTCTTGTTATCTAGCCTGATGAGTGTAGGGTGTGATGATCTAATGGCCAAAACTAAGAGTGCCACTACAAGTGCGCAGGGAATGAAAGCGAAAAGAGTTCTCAATCAATAAAAGTGAGGTATCCGAACAATGCTCCCCCTATGATTCGGGTGTTGGATGTAGATTACAAGTGTTTCTAAACGAAAACAATGAGTCGTGGGTATCCTAAGGTATAACGGCCCATGCCTCCAGGTCGCCGATAACTAGTCCCCTACGAGGTCCAGGCGGAGAATTCTCTCGACGCCTCACACCACATATAACTGCTTAAAACTCTAGGGATCCCAAAGATATAACCAATTCCTAAAAGTAGATCTAACCCTGCCTCCAGGTGAAAGATCCCTAACACCCTACGAGGTCCCGGCGGAGAATTCTCTCGACATCTCACACCACATATGGTTGCTTGACACTTAGGGAATATGGAGATAGGAAATATCTGTCGGAAGGGAAAGGGGACACTCCGCTATCTCACGGCTCACCCTCTCAACCCTCTTTACTCTTGGTAATTCTAAGCCTAACAGCGATCTCTCTCTTCACTAGATTGAATAAAACATGCAAGGCAATTAATAATGAAATCAAAAGCACAAACAAGCATTAAGAACTCAAGAGTAAAACTCAAACTGATAAATTCGAATAGAAACACAATGTAAATCTAATGAAAATAAGAATCCTAGGGTTTACATGTCCGAATACTCTCTGGGGGTTTAGCTCTCCATGGAGCGAGTCACAAAACAAATAATGAATTGAGAAATAAGTTCCAAAGACATAAAGAATAACCCCCTAAATCCGTGATGATGGTCTTGATGGGTAGTTTCCACGTCTGGATTGAATCCACTCCGAAGCTAGGTCGCCGATGGCTTCTTTGATGCTATGACGGAGGAGGAATCGATCCAAATTAGCGAGAGAAGCTTCCCAAAGCCGCAAAGAACTCCTTCCAAGCCGTAGCCGCATTGTCTCTCGAAAGTAGCCGAAAAAATCCCTAAAAATTATCACAAGGCGGCTTTTATAATTTGAATTCGGAGCTTTACGCGGGCATCCACACACCCGTGTACTGTAGCCACACGCCCGTGTGGAAATTCCACACGGGCGTGTACAGTACTTTGCTACAGTGCTCCTACAATACTTTGCTACAGTGAATTCCCCCCCCAGGAAGTCTCCCTTGGAGTCCACACGGTCGGGAACACGCTCGTGTGGTAGGGTGCGTGGCTTTCTATGCTTTGAAATCTTCAAGAACCTTCTTTTGCTTTGTACGGAAGCTGGGACATGGACGTACTGCTGCCTTTGTGCCCTCTCGGTTTGTGTAATGATTTGTACTCCTCCGAAAGTTGGCAACACCTCCATGTATATGAACACAGCTTCTAATTGTGGCCTTGAAATGTGTCATCACACCCTATCTTTTCTTCTTCCTGTACTTCATGTCTCCAAAGCCCTGCTTGCACAAAAGAACACAAAACACACCTTGTTAATGCTAAAACCTGATAAAAGTAATGCTCAATGCATGTAAACTGATATTATAAAATATATATAATCAAGCACTTATCAAAACTTCCCCACACTTAAGCTTTTGCTTGTCCTCAAGCAAACTAAACATTCATTACAAGGAAAGAAAAAATAAGTGCTTCGCCTCAAGTTCACTAGAGAGTATGAGAGTATGATTCTATAACAAAGGGGGAAACTATTTAACACCAAACAGTTCAGTCAATGCTCTAGAAAACAATCCAATGACAAGAAAGAAAAAGAAATCCGAAAGCGTGTGTGTGTGGAAAAACTCATCTCAATTCGACTCTATGTCCACTACTTACAGTTTTTATTGCTCGAGACTCATATAATAGCAAAAAGAATGGTAGTAGCTGCACACAATCTCCAAGGTAGCCCTTTCTCAGGCGGCCTCCCGAGTGGCTTTCACACTTTAAAGATCGTAGCTCTTTCTACCGAGGGTGCTAGCTTTCACATTTCCCTTGTAATAGCTCTTTCTCTCATTAGGGCATAACTAGTATCCGACTTATAAGAGTAGCTGCATACAATCAAAGGTAGTAGCTCTTTTCACCCCCCATATACAAGAAAGAATTCACAATTGCTAAACTGTAAATATCTACATTTTGTTTTTTTTTTTTCAAATAAAAAAACTACTAACAAGTCTCAAAACATTAAACTAGAGCTTCTATAGGTCTAATGAGTGAGTAGAGTGCATAAATAGCAATCGGACAAAAAATTTCTCAAAAAAATTGGATGACAACTAGAGCATGATGAAATCTAGTGTTCAAAGCTCTCCTATAGTCTAGAATCGAACTCTAACCCTAAGGTGAACCTTCATAGGTTGCATGAGCATATATAATGAAAACGAAAAAAATAAAGTGGTGTATAAAGTGATTCCTCCCCCACAATTAAGATGTACATTGTCCCTAATGTACACATGCAAGCACAATAAAATTATGAATTCTGAAAATAAAACATGTGAGGGTGTGCAACATTAAAACAATACTCCCCTGAATTCCAAGTGAAGAAGTTGGTGGAATCTCGTACAAGGGTGTGTTTGGCTCAGCGGGCATTTGGCCGTGAAACGGCCGTGTGACCTAATCACACGGCCGTGTACATAACTTGATTTTCATTTCCTAAGACTCTCAAGACCATCTGCGGATTCAGGGAGGTTCAATGAAGCTCAACAAAATTAGAAAAGAAAACAACGAAAAACAACTAAAACCATAAAATAAAATGACAGAAATAACGGAACAAAGTCTCAACGAGCATGCTGAAAATAAAAGTGCAGAAAATAAACATACAGAAAATAAAATAAAATGACTCAAGGACGCCTCATGCGTTAGGAAACTCTGCTGGTGGTGCTGGTGGTGCTGATGTCGTCGCTTCAGATGCGGTGTCGCTCTCCAGAAGATGTCGAATGATGGACAACTACGACATCATCATGGACTGGTTGGTGAGCACACTCGCCATGTCCCCCTGGAGAGCTCCAACTGCCACCTCGAGCCTCGCCAAAAGGTTACGGGCTCGAGTGGAAGGCTGCTCTGGCTCTGGCTCAGATGCAGGGGCCTCGGTGTCCATCGGCACAGCTGTGGGTACCGGTGAATCAGGAGCGTCTGCTGGATCGGCAGCCTCCTCTTCTGACTCCTCCTCCTCAACCTCCACTGCGAGTACATATCGGCCGGTACTCGTCTTCTTCACCATACGCATGGCTCGGAGTAATGCAAGCCCCAAGGATGCAGGTACGCTGATCTTCTCGATCCCTCTAAGTGCCTCGGTCAACCCCATGCCACGAATGAGTCGGGTAATGTATACTCCTGAGAAGATCACACCGACCCGCACGTAATGGCTTTGATGGAGGAGGTAATCCGCCACAACAAAGCCTAAATGCATGAGGATATTCTGGACCATGGTGTATAGGTAAAGCAAGTTGAGGCGGCTCAAAACTCCGGTGCTGTCGCCTCGCCCCGTCACGGTCCTGCTAAAGATAGAGTGTATATACCTGTAGGCCGGCCGGCTGAGCATGGTGGCCTTGGAGGATCCCGGCTTATACTGGAAACCTCCGCATATGGTCGCGTACGCACGGCTCGGGGTGAGTCCAATAGGGTAGTCGACAATGAGTTGCTCGTACTCCCCCTTCTGAACATAGTCTCTATCATATAAACCGAGAAAAACAGAGAGCTGTGTGAGGCTCATGGAGTGGTACTGACCGAATAATCTGAAGCGGATCGTGTCCTCCTTCCCAAAATCAGGGCGAGCGCGGTCGAAGTCGAATGAGGACAGGACCTCCAGTGTGAGCTCACGATAAGTGGGATCACGAATAGTAAGGAGACGGTCCCAGCCTCCCACAGCGGTAAGCTCGCGCACCTCATCGGCAAAGTCGATCTCCTCGAGTGCCTTCCAATAAATTACGCGCGCCTGCCCGAATTTGAGACGCTGTAAGCGCTCATATCGCTATTGATGCTCAGGGACGGAGAACTCCAATTCCTCGGGGGGAGAAGGCTCCCGAGCGGCGCGAGAACGCTTGTGGGCGACCTTCTTAGTCCTGGGGGCCATATCTGTGAAAATCAAGGCAAGTTAGGGCAGAAAATCATCATGCAGGAATCCACATGGGCGTGCCCTTGTGGATCATCTTCCTCATCCACACGGGCGTGTGGATGGGCCACACGCCCGTGTGGATGCCCGACCATGGCCAAAAGGCCACGGTTAGGTGGTTTCCACATCTAAAAATACCCCTAAATCGACAAGCATACATATTATGATGGTTCCCATAAAAGATTTATGCATAAAACATCAACAAATCACCAGATCTGAGATTTAAAACTCGTGGCAAGAACTAGAAAGACATGGAGCTTACCGGAGATTTTTGATGAAGAAAGAGATGGGGATCGCCGGAAAAACACCCAAGAATCCTTAAATAAGCTAAGGAAAGGCGTTAGGAACCCAAGAGGTGCGTCTCTTCGCGTGGAGGCGTCGGAAGGAGAAAAGCACGAAAGTTTGAATGGTGGTTTCAAGGCCTTCTCATCTCCTTATAAGCCACATGAGCTTGTGAGGGTCACACACGCCCTTGTGACTCCAAAAATCGACGCCAGAACGCCACAAGGGCACTCACACGGCCGTGTGAGTCCCGGTGTGGATGGAAAGCTCGAGACAGAAGGCCACAGGGGCACACACACAGTCGTGTGAGTGCCCTTGTGGACCTGGAAAATCTACAGAGTGTGGCTGCCCTTGTGCCTCTCTGGAAACCTGAAAATTGGATTTTCAGGTCTCACACGCCCATGTGGATGAGCCACATGGGCGTGTGGCTCCTCAGGAAGGCCACAGGGGCAGTCTAAGAAACACATATATCATCAAATTTATACTATTAAAACACATAAGGAATACTATAATACTTTTATTCAATCTATGCAAGTATAAACTTAACCACTCACAAAACTAGTCGTCTCGCCTCGACACACTCACTGATCGATATTTTCCTTCCCTTTGGAGGATGTCTCACAACCTAACAATCAAGCAGAGAATCCAAAAACCAATGAACACAAGAATGAAAACTAAAATGCATGCTAGTGCAATGTTACATATCGAGTATGTAACTCTTAGGGTTTTTAGGGCAAAACGGCGTCATTTTGGACCCAAACGCCATCAGAATGAAGTAAACCTAGTTCCAAAGAGTTCCAGGTAAGAAGGGCTTCGATTTGGATCAAAGAAATATCAGACAATGCTCAAAATTCTCGTGCTACAGTAACTTCGGTGGTTTTCTATAGTAATTTCAGGTTTGCTACAGTGAACCGGCCCTTATATAAGTATTTTTTGCCGAAATACAACCTTTAACAAAAAACATTTTCTTTACAAACAACCACAAGAATGGATAGCAAGTACAATGGCTCCATTTTGAACCTAAAAACAACCATATCCATGGGTATTTCTAGGTTTTTCGAAAATTTCAAAAATAATGAAATACGAGGAAAATACGGAATGAAAACCTTAGATCCAAGGCTTACCGAATTCAGGAGTGAGGGAGGAAGAGTTTTGGTACTTTGGTTCGCCGGAAAAGCTCGCCGGAAAAGACCATTTTGTTTTTTTAAAGATGAGGTGTTCGGTCGCAAGAAGTAGAAAGAAGAAGAAAGGAAAGAGAAGAAGGAGAAGGCCAGGTGAGCTTCTAGTTTCGCTTCTTTTTCTTTAAGGGAAAAGACCAACTTGCCCTTTTAATAAAAGAATAAAAGAAAATAGATCCAAATGACAGAATTACCCCCGGTTTTCACATGAAAACTACTATGCAACCATGCAAAAATGCTACTTCTGTTAAATGACCAATTAACCCCTAATGCGTGCACAAAACCTAAAGAGTTATGAGGTCTAAATCAGGACAGGGTACAACACAAGCACCACCATCTATTTGTTCTAGATAGGGTAAAAAAGAAATAAGTAGAATCAAAAGTAAAATATTAGTAAAATGTGTAAAGAGAGATAATAATATATAAACTATTATTGAAAATATGTAAATGACAAAAACTAAAAAATAAACAACAATAATTCCAGACCAGGAAGTGGCTACAACACAAATGAAATGTTTAAATAAGAGGAAAGCCCACCAAATGATCATTAGCTTTGAATATTAATCATTTACGCCAAATCCACATCCAAATGAACTTGAAGAGATTTTTGGGGACCATAAATCTTTAGAAGTTAAGCAATGAAAGGGGTACAAAAATTACAATGGCATTAAAAGTTTGTAGGTGCCCTCTGTCACATCGTTCACCTCCTCAACCAACATATCAACCATAGCTTTTAAAACATATGATGAACATCACACATCCCAGTGAATTCACCTTCTGAGCTAATACAAGAGATTGTTCTTTATGCGTTTGGAAAGAAATATTTACTCACTAGAGAAGCTTCAAAGAATCAACATGCTCATCTTTCGTCTAAGACGAACTCTCACTCAGTCAAGACTGGTGGAGTATATTATACATCCATCATCCTTGTATCTCACAATGCTACAAAATATATCCATTAAATGTCAGCATGAAGAGAAAGCAAATATAAATTTTAAAGGAATATTACATCGCTTATAAAATATAACATGAAGAGAACAATTTACCTTTATGTTAAATTCTTCTGCATTGAACTATTTTAGAGTATCAAGACAAATGGGGATGAGAGAGAGGCATCCTCAACAAAAAATCAAAAATAAATCAAAAATAAAAGAAAAGGCGAAGAAGAAAATGAGAAGGCAAAAAAAAAATATATGCTTTTAAAACTCCAGCAAGCTTCTCCAAAAAGCACAAGAAGTACAGCATTATAACCATTACAAAGGAACAAAAAGAAACTTCTCTGATAAGCTAGAAGGACAACCCCCACTCCTTTGACAATAATAGGCACCACTTTTCATCCACTAATGCAAAAGGGCGATTACAATATTTAAAAAAAAATATCACAGCAGAACTTAATCTGAGGGATAAAAATGGCTAAATTTAAAAAAAGGGACTAAAAGGTCTTAAAACTTATCAAAGATACTGATCTAAGTAATTTGAAAAGTCTCAGAAATTAATACATAATTTTGTTATAATAGGCTTTTTAATTGATGTAAATACTAAGCTAGCATTTACATCAACATCCACGTAATTCTTTCTCTTTCCTAATCTGTCTGATTTTTAGGGAAGAAACTTGTTTATTTTTATCATCTAAACCCTAAAGTGGCATTTGATTGGGGGATACTATTAAATTATCTCAGAATCTTGACAAAATAATGTGGAATAACCTCGTTTGATACTTAAGATGGGAATGTTACATTCACCAAATCTGAAAACTTAACAATATTACTGAGTGTATTATTACTAACTCAATAAATGGTAATGTAAGATTCGGGGTAAAATGTGAATTTTTTTTTTCTGCCATTGTACTCTTTCAATCTAATGAAATCACGAAAATATCAATTTTTTAAAATCCAAAATAAAAAAAATGTTGTTCGAGATGAGCAAAACATTTGAAATTAAAGTTATTATCTCAAATAAGAAGTTGGAGAAAATATTTATATTTATTTAAAATAATTAAATTTATTAATTAATATTAATGAAAATTAAATATTTTTAAATTAGAATTTTATTTTTTTCATAATAATGATGCATCTTTATTATTAATTTTTCATAATAATATTAATGAAAACTTTCATATATCTTGTAAAAGTTAATCCTAAACCCCAAGTCCCTCCCTAAACCTTAAAGGATTCCTTAAGCAGTTTGCGGTTTACTGTTTAAGATTTAGGGCCTGTTTGGGTACTCTCAAATTCCATAGGAATGGTGTCTATTCCTATGGAATTTAACATTCCATAGGAACTTGTAATAATAGGTGTTTGGACATATCAAATACAGTAAAAAATTACTATGGAATCTATGGATTTCATAGGAATTTTTCAAAGAGGTAGATACCAAAATATTTTTTTCCTATGTTTTTTGGGCACTTAACCATTAAATTTTCTTTTTTCTTTCCCTACTCTTCCCAAACTTTGTCAATATTTAGAAAATATAATTACAATTACAATTATTATATTAATAGTAATTACATAATAATAATCATTATTATTATTAGTAATTACGTAATAATTGTTATTATGGTTGTCATTAAGTTATTAATGTTTATAAATATAATTATAATTATAATTATCATATTAATATTAATTATATAATAATAATAGTAATTACCTAATAATTGTTATTATCGTTAACATTAAGTTATCAATGTTTACAATTATAATTACAATTATAATTATAATATTAACATTAATTATATAATAATTATTATTATTATTATAGTTATAATAGTAATTACGTAATAGTTATTATTATCGTTGTCATTAAATTATTAATGTTTAAAAATATAATTACAATTATAATTATAATATTAATATTAATTATATAATAATTATTATTATTATATTTATAACAGTAATTACGTAATAATTGTTATTATCATTGTCATTAAGTTATTAATGTTTAAAAATATAATTACAATTACAATTATAATTATAATATTAATATTAATTATATAATAATAATTATTATTATATTTATATAATTGCGTAATAATTGTTATTATCATTGTCATTAAGTTATTGATGTTTAAAAATATAATTACAATTACAATTACAATTATAATTATAATATTAATATTAATTATATAATCATAATTATTGTTATATTTATAATAGTAATTGCGTAATAATTGTTATTATAATTGTCATTAAGTTATTAATGTTTAAAAATATAATTAAAATTAAAATTAAAATTATAATATTAATATTAATTATATAATTATTATAATTATTATATTTATAATAGTAATTAAGTAATAATTGTTATTATCGTTGTCATTAAGTTAACTGATAGTTTTTCAAAAACTCCAATGGCTATTTTTTAAAAAAGCTATACATGCTAATTCTCTTTTCAAATAAAATTCCTAGGGAAAAACTTTCATATGAACATCCAAACACCATTATATAGTAATTTTTCCTGTAGTATATTCCATAGAAATCGTCTTCGAATCCTATGGAATAAATTTCCTATGGAAAAATTTATTATGTATCCAAACATGCCCTTAGAACCTCAGGCTTTAGAGTTTAAGATTTAAGATATAGTTTTAGTATTTAAGATTTGGGAGAATTTTAGGTATAAGATTTTATAGTATTTGAGTTTAAAACTTTAGGGTTTTATAATGTTTTATAATTTAAAGAATTTGGGGTTCACACGGTGTAAATTTGAAGTTCAAAAAATTTATTCAAATATCTAATATGTAAATATATCACCACTCAATCAAATATGAGTGAGCATATCGAGTAATCAGAAAACCACCCAAATTTACTACTCCAGCGGCTTTGATATGACCAGTTATATATCCACATCGTCATCTCTTTCCTACTCATCCTCAAAAAAAACAAAAAACAAAAGCCAAAAACAACAAACGCAAAAAAAACTTGAATCCATTGCCTTGCTCTATTTGGCCACATCCATCCTAGCGAAAGGATTTTCTCATTAATCATTATTGTATGTATATTTATTCTTACTTTATTAGATCGAGCCATTGAACATGAGGAAGATGAAGAAAATGGCACAATAAAAAAAGATTCAATTAGACAAGGGAAATAAAAAGACAATGGTCGTTTAAAAAAGCAAGCGTTGAAAAGGCCAAATAGAATCACAAGCAACCTAAAGAGATAGAGTAAAGACGGAAGAAAAAAGACGAGAATCGAAAACAACACAAATTAGGAATACCAAGGCCAAACAAGAGCATGAGGGAGAAAATGACAAGGAGATCAAGAGGGAAGGTAGTCTCTTTGCCCACGAGATCAAGAGAAACCAAGCCTGCAAAATGTGAGAAATTAAGATTTTTTTTTTTTCTAGAAGATGACTCAAAAAAATGGATGATGCGAATGCCACATCATTCAGCTAGTTTTCGAAGGATGAATGACATTATTGAAGGGTACTACTGTCATGCTAATTTAATTTTTCATTTTTAAAAATAAAAATAAATAAAAATACAATAATCAAATCTAATAATTGATAAAACAAAGATACAGACATGAGGGCGCTTCGCTTTACAGCAAAGCAAAGAAGATACAGCAATATTCGTACAAGTTCGAACTTTAATCTCTTCAAAAAAAAAAAAGTTTTTGCAATCATTATTATTATTATTATTATTATTATTATTATTATTATTATTATTATTATTTGTAAATGAATCTCTACTACGTAAATAACAATAAGACTAGACTTAATTGATTCCTCAAAGCAAATTGTTAAACAAAATGGATACGTAACAAAGAGACTTATTCCATAAACAATCTTATTTCCAAAACTACATTTTCTAAATAAAAGCTTTTATTTTGAAATAAAAAGGAAAAATCGCATCTTAATTCAAACGATACGCCTACAAATGGTGAGTCCATCCGCAATGCAGACTTGAGAGATATCAACTCTAGGATCACCAGCTATGAATTCATTGAACTTGATGGTGAGATTCCTTGTATTAACCATCCACTCTGAAAGTGAAGCATCCAGAGGCTCTGCCACAGTACCATACCAGAGTGTGTTGTCATAAACAATGGCTCCTCCTATCTTCACCAATCTCATCAATCTTTCATGATAATTTTCATAATTTGCTTTGTCAGCATCCACAAATGCAAAATCATATAATTTGTCCTTATCATCATCTTTTGCCTACAAGAACACACCAATTTATTCAAAGTTCAAATCTTTTATAACACCTTTTAAAAAACGTTATGCCTGGTATAATAAAATTGGGGTTCTCATTGGAAAGTCCAAATATTTTGTCTCCAAAAATCCCTCTAGTTAAAGCTTTAACATATCAAATAACTTTCTCTTTTGAATTAGTTAGAAATAAAATAAGGATTTTGTAATTTACTGTCTTCATATCAAGAGGCAATTTAAAAGTTTCATTTTCAAGAATTTATGGTCTTAAGAGGTATTAATAGAACATTCAGTTTTAAAAGATAAATGTACCTAAAGATTTCTTAAAATCAAGATAAAAAGTAATAACATTGATAGAATGAAAAATCTAAAGATTTTACCTACCTCTTCTATCATCTTATCAAGGATGGGCATCGCTTCAGACTCAATAAAGTTAATCTTTTCTTCCACTCCAGCTTTTCGAATAAATGGAAGACCTATTTCAAAGGACGATTTATCCATATCGATCGCCGTTATCTAAAACAAAAATGAAATAATAATGAAAATCCATATATTTAAATATCCCCACATTAAATTTAAACATAATTAAGATGATGAAATCAGATAGGAGTGCAACCTTCCCATCTTTTGGCAATGCCAATGCAGTTGCAAGAAGTGAATAGCCAGTGAAAACTCCAATCTCTATAGTGTTCCTTGCATTCATTAGCTTCAAAATAATTGATAAAAGTTGCCCTTCTTCAGGAGGGACACTCATGACTCCCCTATTCCATTGAACAAGACATTAAAAAATTACCAAATTATGTATTATATTCCATTCTTTAGATATATGTCAACAGTTTGGATCTTTTCACCTCATTTATCCATATTTATGAAGAGAAAAAAATAAAAAGATTGTGGTTACCGGATTAATAAGTAATTTCACTCCCTTACCCAAAAAAAACACCAAATTTGTTTTAATAAAGCTAAAAGTAACTTTAATATATATATATATATATATATATATACCTATCGGGTATGATAGATAACAAAGATTAATGATGTTCATACTAAAAAACAAAAAAAAGAAAAATTGAAGGAAATCTCTAGTAGAGGGAGATAAAGTGGGAGAGAGAGGGCTTTACCTTGTAAGTTTCATTGTTAATTCTCTCAATTCCTTCAGTTGTTGATGCTCTCTTGGATAAACGCTCGTCTCCAAAACATACTAAAATAAACATTATAAAGTTAGCAATAAAATTTAAATTAAATGAAAACAATAAAATACAAATCATATCACCTTAAGAAGAGCATCGCTTTTGAGAAGGTTCTTGTGTGTATCCATGGATGAGCCGGAGGAGAAAACCTTGTTGGAGAACAATAGAGAATGAGAAACTTTCTCTTCAAGGCCTGTGGTTAAAAATGCGTTGACTGGTGGGAGACTTAAAGATCAAGTGTCTTGATAAAATACGATGACAGAGCCTGATTATATATACACATATATGTTCCACCTCATAATGAGCTGGCAGCCATATTTACTGATAGATAATTAGAGGTACTGACCTCAAACAAAGACAATATGACAATATGAACATGACACTATTATTATTATACGGTGATAAATACCACCAGGGCATAATCAATATTATTAAAAAAAAATTAATTATAAATTTTTGTACGTTTTCAAGTTCTTTATTCTTTGACATATGGTCAGATCTTCATCTGGGTTCGAATCCTACTGAGAGATCCACTAAAGATCAGAAATTTTTGAAGAAAAAACAGTAACCGATCCAATAAATCTATGGAATTCCCAAATCAAATAATTAAGCAATTTGATTATTTTTTATTTTTAATAATAATCAACGATTTCCTATATAGCTATAACGACCCTTGCAAATTACAAATACTAATTTGTTAAGAATCAATCGAATTGAAGCTTGGTCTGTGAAGATGCGTTGTTAGGTGCTGGCAATCATCCGAAGAAGCAGACTGAATCTTTGAAGAAAAACAACAAATCCTTTCATTTCATTTTAAAACCTGTTACAAAAAAAAAAGAAATGGAACTGGAATCGACACATTGATTCCGGGGAGGAAAATAGTGTTTCATTACTACAAATATGGATTATTGAAAAAAAATAAGACATATTGTTTGGATACTTCTCTTCAACTCCGAAGAGGTTGCAGAAGGGTAGCTGGCTAATCAGACGACTTTCTCCTTCGGGCGGGACTACTCGAATGGATGAGAGAAAGACCTTTCAGTTCTTTCTGATATTTGAATATTCATGTCCATCCTTCATTTTTAAGTTACCTTCCCTTTCAGTCTCTCCGTCCAACTCCGTCACTAGCTTTTTTTCATAATACCAATTCTGCCCTTAGCTTTGGTGGGAAAAGACCCGCCTTTTCTTGTCACACTTTTTTGAAAAATTATACGGCGAAAAGGCAAAAATAGGTTTTTCAGGCAGCTTTTCATTTACCATGCATGCTTTTGTAAACGAGGTTTTCATCCTTCGTCAGCCAGAGTTCTTTTTGTTTTTACATTGAAGGTTGTGGTGATAGAGGTTTATTTCTTTTCCTTTTGTTAGCCCAGAAGTTGTGAACATTTGTGTGTTTGCAATGCATGTCAGTTTGAGGATTTCGTGCAACGGGACTCAATGGATACCTTCTGCGCAATAGCCAGATACAAGAGAGAGGGTCGGGTGTTACAGTTCATTGTGTTAAGTACATGGCAGTCAATGCTGCAGGAGATATGTGAAAGATGGACTCTCGAAATCGGTAGTGCTCGTGTGAAGTTTGTCACTCCGGATGCACATCGCACGATCTGCCCCATACAATGTGAGATTGATTTTCAACGAATATGTTGCGTTCACCATATGTTCAACTACCCTACCGTCGATCTTATCGATGCCGTCGATGAGGCCCTAAACTCCTCCTTACTTTCGTAAATATGACACATTTGTTTGCACATACAACTGAGGTGATTACGTACTACTTTCCGCATAGTTTTTTGAAGTTTTCATTTAGTATATGTACTTTTCGTTTAGATTTCAACGTTTTCGTTTATGTTTGGGAGTTTCTGTTTACGTATGGGAATTTCGGTTTACTTCGGAGAGTTTTTGTTTACTACTGGCGTTTCCGTTTTACTTTTGGGAGTTTCTGTTTACTTTTAACCGTTTCTATTTACTTTTGGGAATTTCTGTTTATTTCTGAGAGTTTTTGTTCACTATTGGGAGTTTTCGTTTACTTTTGAGCGTTTTTGTTTATTCTTAGGTGTTTCTATTTATTTCTGGAAGTTTTTGTTTACTATTATGAGTCTCCATTTATTTTTGGGCATTTCCGCTTAGTGAAATTTGTTTCTGTTTATTTTTGTGCACCAGGAGTAGGGATTCAATTTCGGATAGCCTAGCGTTGAGTCGGCGCCTAATGTCGTCCCAACCACAGACGTCAGGTGCCCTATATATGGCAGTAGACCAACCTGACCAATCTGCAAGTGCATGTCTCAAAGTCGGGCAACGATTTCGCGATGGTAATCACTTCAAAGAGACGCCGCGAAGTTTTGCCATAAGTCGGAATTTTAACTTCACCTTCGTGAAGAACGACAAACATATGGTAACTATCTAATGTGCATCTGCTGGTTGCCAATGGCATGTCCACACGTCGAAGGATGGAAACCAAGAGACGTTTAGGATCAAGACGACGTGCTCTGTGTATTGACACTCACAGAGGTGCTAAAAACCTCTAAAGAATTCCCGGAAGCTCACTGTAACCTCTTGACTCTCATAGGGGTGACTTGAAAAGGACTTGTAAAAGCTCAATCAAAAGAGATCACATTCATTACTATATCTTGAGACGTATTAAAAAAAAAACAAATTAAAGACTTGAACTGACAAATGAACTCTAGAGTTTCAAAATGTTAAAAAAGCCACGGAACCAAGAAGTTTCACAAATTAAAGACTGAAAGACTTTATAAGCAGAAAATGGTGAGGTTGCAAAATATCATATTAAAAGGGATCAAGTCGTGACTCACAAATATAGAGAGATCACAACTTGCAACTCAAAACATATCTAAAATGCAAAACTTAGGAACTTGAAAAAAAAATCAAAATCAAGAGAAAAATATTCCAATATTCTTTCTAGTGAATAAATCGAGAAAAACTGAAATATCGCGACCTCTATTCAGGTAATAAATGAATTGATATTATGAGGAAAAAAAAAATTTTAAAAAATGGTTAGGAAAACTTGAGTATTTTATCCTTATATAGACAATTAAATTCATGTACCTATGTAAGTTTTTCAAGAAAATCGATTCTATGTTTCTCATTCACATTCATTTTTAATCGGACGCTCCTGCGACAGTGTCTGAGGTAATTAACATTAAGGGGTTTCCCTAAATGAAAGTCATGAACACACAATCACTTGAACCTAAAAAATACTAAATTTTTTATTTATGATCTATATATTTTTGATCAATTAACCCTATTAAAAAAAAAACCCAAACACAGGCAGGCGCGCGCGCGCGCACACACACAGATATATATATATATATATATTCCTGCACATAAGTAACTGAAATAATTAGATGTACTGGCCCCAAATGAACACAATATGATTAATTAAACAGGCCAATATAAACATGACATGAATATTATACAATTGATATGACAGCACATGATCAATAGTATTAGAAAGTGAATCATAAGATAGAAAAAAATTATTATATATATATATATATGTTGTTTATTTATTATTAAATAATATATACTACTATAGTATCAGCCGAAACCTTTTATGAGGCATTTGGATCACGGAATAAGAATGGGGGAATGGAAATGGGGGGAATGGAAGTAGGGGGAATGAGAAGGAGGAAATGAGAAAACAATGTTTGGTTTGAAATAATGAGTATTGAGAATGGGGAAAAGTATGAGAGAGAAACTGTGTAAATTACTTATATGCCTTTTAATTAATTAAATGAATATAAGTATTGTATAAGATAATGAATTAATAAAAAAACTACAAATAAATATCGTATGAGCATAATTAAAAATAAAAATAATTATTAATTCGTTATAATTTAAATAATTGAATTAGAAAAAAAATTTAAATAATAATTATTACTAATTTAAATTATTATAACTATTAAGTTAAATTATAAAATTAACTCTAATAATTATTGTATAAGTATAATTACAAATAAGAATAATTATTAATTCGTAATAATTTATATAATTGAATTAGAAATAATTTTAAATAATAATTAAAAAATGGGCAAAAAGATAATTTTACCCCACATAAATCATATTACCCCAAATTTTGGATGAATGTGACACCTCTACTGTTGGACTTACCATTACTTGGCCCTGTTCATTCCACTCAAACAAACATGTGATAACATTTGTGTAAAGAATCCCATTACCACTTCTTGGGAGTCGATGACCCATCCAAACGCCTCCTTAGTACATTCCAACTAGTTTATTGACCCCTAGAATTCTTAACTCCTTAAATTCGTTGGCAAAACCCCATTTTTCTTATCAAACCATTACCGCCCATTGTGCATTGCATTACAGATACAAGTATAACTGCAAGCACACATTGTTCTTATTGCCAAAACTTTTTATATTCATTCCTAGTTTATTTAGTTTACTTGAAAAATGAGCATTCCTTTATTCATACGAAGTCCTTTACTGTACTCTTAATTTATAGATGTTAGATTTTTAGCATATCTTAGTTAGTGTTACCCATCAACCAATAACACCCATCAACCAATAACAATCTGAAAAATGTCTTCACTCTCTTTAAGTATTAACTTTAGAATTTATGTGCAACATGAATGGTTCAATTGTATCCAATGCCTTTTTCTGGACGCAAGCTTTAGTAGTTATGATACAACGTCAAAAGGTTACAGAAAAGAAAAAAAAAAAAGGAAAAATTCTTCCTAGATAATAGGGTAAATCCCTTGATTTCAACCCTCTTACAGCCCCAAATTGTATAAGAAACCAAATTCCTTGCTCTTGATTTCTACCAGTAATTATTCAAAACCTGTATAAAGTGCCAAATCTCAGTCCTTTGATCCTAAAAAAATCATATATAGCAGTATTCTTTCAATCAAAAATGAATTCTGATCTCAAAGCATTGATTTGGTGAATATATCTGACTTCTAAAGTGATATAAGGAAGGATAATATCCTATCATAAGGTCCAAAAGTTCTTGGTTTTGTGGTATATTAAATTTACCACTATCTTAGAAAACACTAATATTTTCTACTGAAGAGGTGTTAGATGGTTTTGAGGAAATCCAAGTTCAGAAATTGTCCTCAAAGTCAAGTGAGCATGAAAGGAGCGATACATTACTTTTGTGGAGGATTTGGAAAGTCTATCTTATTTCTTAGACTTCCAAGAAAGTGAGAAACCAAGGATTGACAAAGAATATGGCAGGCCTTCCGGTGCGCATTGAACAAAAAAAAAATGCGAATTCATAATGTTAGAGAAATAAAAATCTTCTGAATAGCCCCATGCCCATATAAAACAATACGATGAACTGTCATTAAAATAGATGACATAGGTGAGTCAATGAACTGACTAACATTAATAACATGTGCATTGGTCTTTTATCATAAAATGATACAAATTTTCACTACTCGTCAATAAGAAGTAGGAACAATGGTGAAAAATTCCATCGTTACTTTGCAGATCAACATTAAGGCTCATGGGAGTATTATGGGTACTGGAATGAAAGACATTGGCCAAATCAATGAGATATTAGGATTTTTAATCTAATTAACAACTATTTCAGAATGTGTATGATGTGTTTCAAGAAAATATGTCAATTTCGCAAGATCTTTCATGTAGAACAATTCTGTGAAACGCTCCTGAGAAATCAAATTCTAAAGGTATCATGGCCAATAATAAGAATAAACATATATGAAAAGTACTTTGGGCGGCGGCGGTTGGGCTCAGCGGTTGTTGTGAGCGGCGACCGAAAGCGCAATCGTATGGCTGGCAACAGCGGTCATTGGGCGGCGGCCGTGTTACTGGGGAGAGCGTTAGGGTTAGACAAGCAAAAGAAATACATCATCTTAGCTAATTTATTACTTTTTTTTATTTTTATTTTTTTTTTACAGGAATTATTCAAAACATCTCCCATGAAATACCCGGACCTCCTTTGATTTTTGCATAACTAAAAATATCCTTTGTTATTAAAACTGGACTTTTCAATCAAACAACTTATTAATGAGTTAAAAAGAGTGCAAAATTACTTTGGTGCTTGTGACGGCCAAGGTGGGCTCCCTGCTATGGCTAGCGCTTGGCCGAATGAGTCTGTCCGAAGGAGGTGAAGCCAATAAATAAACTAAGTGTGGAGGCATGCCCTGCCATAGTTGAGTGGGTCAGATAGAAGATGTGGCCCTTAGGCACAAGACGGGGTTTGCGGCGGGGTGTCATGGCCATTGAAGGCACACCAGTGTGAGGCTGGGTAAGTGCAGGCCTTAGGCGTGGGATGGCACGAGCGGCAGGGTGTCGCGACCCTTGGGCATGGACCAGTGTGAGGCTAAGCAAACGCTGGCCTTTGGAGCCGAATGGTGCGAGTGGCTGGGCGCCACGACCCTTGGATGCAGGGCAACGTGAGGCTGGGCAGAAGGGACCCTTAGGGGCGAGCAGGCGTGAGCAGCCAAGCGTCACGGCCCTTGGGCACGCTACGTGGCTCTTGGGCGTAGAGAGTAGCAATGGGTAGTGCTGACAAGGTAACACTAGGTGCGGACAAGCGCTCGCAGCAGGTGGCTGCGCGCGCCCAGCTAAGCAGGCAAGCGCGTAGGCAGGCAGACCGGGGCGTGATCAGATAGGCACATCCTAATCATATCCAAGGGAGTTGAGAGGAGGATGAGAATGGAAATCCAATGAGGAATAAGAGACTAAATATTCAACTGCCTATCAGTGTAGGGTTATCTTTGGTGTGCCATCTGTGTTATGATTCCGTGTGCTTTACCAATGGTTGGTAAAAGAAAGATTAGCTAGAGCAAACATGGGATACATCACGCCATCACAGCCTCTGCTGAGGGCGCATTTAGAGTGAGAAATTGGCCAAGTGTTGGGTAATCTTGCCTTCCTGGCGAGCACTATGACAGTACTCTTATAAGCATGTAATATTGACAAGGGAGTAGAACGTCCCATAGAATAACCATAATATGCTTGCCAATTGTCCAATTTTCAAAGTAAGAAGCTATCTTCCCATTACATCCCATCTTTAGACTTAGCTTTAAAAGATTCCAAGTTCATCTTCTCCCTTTTTGTGTTCAAAGGGTTGGTTTACTGAAGATCTATACCACAGAAGTTGTCACTACAGTCGCCATTGTTGAAGAAAAGAGTGTTTTGAAGATCTAATACTGTTGAGCCCGATGGGTATGGAGGCAACCCCTATATTCCCTTAAAACTTACTTGGATGGGGAGTAGTAAGGGTTCATAAAGTAAAGAAAGAGAAGAAAAGGGAAAAGAAAGGAAATGGAGTATTTAACCGACTCCCTGCTTCGGAGGAAGGTATAGTAAAGTAAGAAAATCAAGTCTTTTGTGTTTGAAAGTAAAAAAAATTATATATAAATATTACCAAAATATTCTTCCAGTCTCAAATGTTATATAATAAAGTTTATGCTTGAAATGTGAGACTGCATATCAATACCAAAACATCAATGATATAATAAACCTGGCATATATTTTGATTGGGAAAAAAAACTACGCATAGCCATTTGAATTATTTTCTCTTGAACAACCAATACAAATTCAAGGTTTGGACCTTGGTCATTCCAACACAAAAGTTCAAGCATTCACAATGAACTATACTAATCTCCAATACGGACTAACAAACTAAAAAAATGAATTGAGCCCATCCACAAACATGCTATAGCACTAACCCTTGTTTCATCAAAATAAAAAATTCCATAAAATGGATGAAAAATTCTGTAAAATGAAATTTTTTTACATTTCTTCAGACAAAAATCTAAGATATGCATAACCATAAAAATTCCATATTATCATCAAAATAAAGCACTACACATTGTTTCATCAAAATAAAGCTTATCAAATTGACCATTTTTATATTTCATCCAAATAAACATTCAAATAAACCTTCAGATAAAATACAGTGACCACTTATCAAATTGATATTGGCCCATTTTTATATTTCACAGCTAAATTTATATAAATAAACCTTCAAAGTCATAAAAAAACCATATCCATGCATACAAAGGAAGGAAGGCCCATTTGATAAACTTCCAAAATTGAATATGTATAATCACTCTGGGTTCCCTTAAAAAAATCAATAAAATTGACAACGCCTTTTGATACAAGTGCCATATCTATCCACATGATAGAAAACTAGAAACTGAATAAACACAGAGTTATACAAAGGAAAACAAACCAGAATTCAGTGAAGAGTTGTGAGAATTACAATGGAACAAATATGTAAATGCAACATGATTAAAGCCTAAATTCCTCACTTGTTTCTTTCAGGGTAAACCAAGAATGCAAACTAGTAAATTTCCATCATGATTAAAGCCTAATTTCAATATAATAGTGATGATACACATACCTAATATGCTACTCTAAAATTAACAAACCAAGCTGAAAACCCAATCTGTTGCTCCAAAACCAAGCTAAAAGCCAAGATCCTAAAACTCAAGAAAAAAATAGAAATACATCAAAGAAGAGAATAATATATAGATGAACCATGAAACAAGAAATAATTGCTCATTAGAGGTTTGACGGATCTCTACTGAAAAATTCTTGTTGATTTGCTGTGAGACATCCTGGTGGATCTCCAGAGATGAGAGGGTGAAAGGATGCTCAAAGGGTAGGTTATTTTAATTCATTCTCACCATATAAGGATTGTCTTAAGTCATTATAATATTGGAATAAGGGTATTTTGGTCTAATGATTTTATCAACCCTTCTCTACCCTTAGGGGGCGTTTGGTGAATTTGATTGATAGGAAAGTAATTGATGGGAAAATAACATTTATTTGTTTGGCATGCATTGGAAAGTTTGATTAAATTGATGGCAAAGTAATATTTCCATGTTTGGTATTGAAAGATATTCTTGGGAATCTATTGGCATAATGACAGAAATGCCCTTGTAGTTTACAAATATGGCTTATATAAAATATATTAAATATTAAATATTTAAATAATTATTTAATAATAAATAATAATATGTTTTGAATATGAAAATAATAAATAATGTTATTAACCTCAATTTAGATTTTTTTATGTTTCTCTTTTTCCTGGGCCTTAGGCTGCACTTGCTCTGGTTCTTGTGCAGTCTTCTTTTCTTGCACTCTATTCTCCACCTCTCGCCAGCTTCTCAACGTGATCGCCTTCACGTGCTCTCTTGGGTTTGTCTCTGTATTGCTCGGCAAGCTTCCTTGAGGTCTATCGGCTAAGGATTTTGCTATTTGACCTACTTGCGTCTCCAAGTTGTGCAATGACGCAGTGTGGTTGCGTAGCGTCGCCTCCACGTTCTGAAACCTAGTGTCAGTAGATTGAATAAACTTAGAAAGTACATTTTCAAGTTCAGAAACTCTCTCTGGAATAGAGGGTTGTTGTGGGAAACCCGGAGGAGCTGCTTGCTTCTGCTAGCCCTGATTGCTCCATGAGAAGTTCGGATGGTTCCTCCATCCCTGATTGTAGGTATTTGAATAAGGGTTCCCTTGTCCCCTCACTGGATTTCCAACAAAATCTACTTGCTCCATTGGTGCCGACACCCCCACTGAGATAGGGCAATATGTAGAGCTATGCCCACCTCCACAACTATCGCAAGTGCTAATGGCAGCTACTCGTGAAGTTGTAAGGGTGTCTAGCTTCTTGCTTAGTGCTTCAACTTGGGCTTCTAGTGATGTAACGGCATCAACATCATGTATTCCTGCAACCTTCTTCTTCTCCCTCGAGCTCCATTGGCAGCTGTTGAGAGCCATGTCCTCAATGAGCTGCCTTGCATCTTCTGGGGTCTTGTTACCCATAGTCCCACCTGCGGCCGCATCTAGGAGTTGCCTAGTGCTTGGATTCAGTCCATTATAGAACGTGTGTATAATCATCCAATCCGGGAATCCGTGTTGGGGACATCGCCCCAGAAGGTTCTTGAACCTTTCCAATGTCTCGAATAGAGACTCCAACTCATTCTGAAAAAAGGAAGAGATCTCATTGCGGAGCTTCGCTGATTTCCCGGGAGGGAAATATCGTGCAAGAAATGCTTCCACCATCTCGTCCCAAGTGGTGATGGACGCTCTTGGCAATGATTGGAGCCATTGTTTGGCTCGTCCCTTCAATGAGAATGGGAAGGTCCTCAATCGAATCGCATCATCCGAGACCCCGTTGATCTTGAGCATATCACAAACCTCCAAGAAGTTTTCAACATGGGCACTGGGGTCTTCATCAGGAAGCCCATTAAACTGCGCGGACTGCTGAACCATCTGGATGAATGCCGGCTTCAGCTCAAAATTATTAGCCGCGATGGGCGGTCTAACAATGCTCGACTGTGTTCCTCGGGCTGAAGGTCTAGCAAAATCAGCAAGCGTCCTTGGTTCATCTTCGTGGTCTGCCATGGTCGCAGATCCTTCAGCTTCAACTTCAACTTGCTGCTCTTGAACAACTTCAGGCTCCTTGCTTCTCTTGTGAAGTCTTCGCTCAATTTCAGAGCCTCCTTCAACTAATGTCGATGGGTTCCCTATGGTTATAAGTTGGAACTGCAATCAAATAAACAAAAGAAAATGAGAACAATGAAAGTAGAGAGGATGGAATAGAAAAACAGTAAAAATAAATGAATGGCTAAAGTAACAAAATACTAGCGTTCCTAATATCCTGTTCCCCGACAACGGCGCCAAAAACTTGATGCGTCTCCGCAACAACACAACAGGGTGATGTGTGTCAACCCCTTGCGTTACCGCAAGTGCACGGGTCGTCAAGTAATAAAAGTGGACCCAAAGGGTCGGGTTGTCGAACCACAGGGAACAGAAGTACTAGTAATAACCCCTCTTTTGTTATCTAGCCTAATTACTGCAGTGTGTGATGATCTAATGGCCAACACTAAGAGTGTCACCACAAGTGCGCAGGAAATAAAAGGAAAAGAGTTCTCAATCAATAAAAGTGAGGTGTCCGGACAATGCTCCCCCTAGGATTCGGGTGTTGGATGTAGATTACAAGTGTTTCTAAACGAAAACAATGAGTCGTGGGTATCCAAAGGTATAACGGCCCCTGCCTCCAGGTCGCCGATAACTAGTCCCCTACGAGGTCCCGGCAGAGAATTCTCTCGACGCCTTACACCACATATGACTGCTTAAAACTCTAGGGATCCCAAAGATATAACCAATTCCTAAAAGTAGATCTAACCCTGCCTCCAGGTGAAAGATCCCTAACCCTCTACGAGGTACCGGCGGAGAATTCTCTCGACGCCTCACACCACATATGGTTGCTTGACACTTAGGGAATATGGAGATAGGAAATATCTGTCGGAAGGGAAATGGGACACTCCGCTATCTCACGGCTCACCCTCTCAACCCTCTTTACTCTTGGTAATTCTAAACCTAGCGGTGATCTCTCTCTTCACTAGATTGAATAAAACATGCAAGGCAATTAATAATGAAATCAAAAGCACAAACAAGCATTAAGAACTCAAGAGTAAAACTCAAACTGATAAATTCGAATAGAAACACAATGTAAATCTAATGAAAATAAGAATCCTAGAGTTTACATGTCCGAATACCCTCTAGGGGTTTAGCTCTCCATGGAGCGAGTCACAAAACAAATAATAAATTGAGAATAAAGTTCCAAAGACATAAAGAATAACCCCCTTAAATCCGTGATGATGGTCTTGATGGGTAGTTTCCACGTCTGGATTGAATCCACTCCGAAGCTAGGTCACTGATGGCTTCCTTGATGCTATAACGGAGGAGGAATCGATCCAAGTTGGTGAGGAAAGCTTCCCAAAGCCGCAAAGAACTCCTTCCAAGCCCTAGCCGCCTTGTCTCTCGAAAGTGGCCGAAAAGATCCCCAAAAATTATCACAAGGCGGCTTTTATAATTTGAATTCGGGGCTTTACGCGGGCATCCACACGGGCGTGTGAAGTACTTTGCTACAATACTGCTACAGTAAATGCTACAGTGATTTTCCCCCGAAGTCTTCCTTGGAGTCTACACGGTCGGGCACACGCTCGTGTGGTAGGGTGTGTGGCTTTCTATGCTTTGAAATCCTCAAGAACTTTCTTCTGCTTTGTACGGAAGCTGGGACATGGGCGTACTACTGCCTTTGTGCCCTTTCGGTTTGTGTAATGACTTGTACTCCTCCGAAAGTTGGCAACACCCCCATGCATATGAACACAGCTTCTGATTGTGGCCTTGAAACGTGTCATCACACACTATCTTTGCTTCTTCCTGTACGTCATGTCTCCAAAGCCCTGTTTGCACAAAAGAACACAAAACACACCTTGTTAATGCTAAAACCTGATAAAAGTGATGCTCAATGCATATAAACTGGTATTATAAAATATATATAATCAAGCACTTATCACATGTGCACATGTCGTCTGTTGTAGCGCTACCATCCGACTGCGGTCGAAGATCCGGTTTCGGCCGTTGATATTCACAGTCGAAGATCCAGCCTTGGGCTGTTGATTCTGTTATTTGTCAGGGAGATGTACACGTCTGTTTTCGCGTATTTTCTGTATTTCCGATTATTTCGCTTTTATGAGCATTTATTCTGCAATATCTATATTACCTGTTATTTCTGTGATCCTACTGGACCCTTGTGGCTCATACACTCTGCGAATTCCTCTCTCGCAGGAAAAGACTAAGCTTAAGACCGGGGGTTCGTCTGCGAGTCGATTTTCTGTTGTTGTTTGAGGATCTTTTAGAGAACTTTTATGTGTGAGTGAGATTTGCTTTATGTTTGTATTTTTCGGTCCACAAACTATTTGTGTGGTATTGTTTCATGTAGGGATGTTAAAACCCATACCAGTTTGAACTATGTTATCACTCTTATATTCGTAGTCATGTATTTTTTTTGCTATCTGTGTTGCCTGTTTGGGTTGACTCTGACTAGGTTGGACATCTGAGGCCTTGCACCCAGTAGGGCCCAGCTCCATCGGGATGTGGGCGGTCTGTCAGTGGGCCCGGCTGTGGGGCTGGGGCGTGACAGATTAAAGTGGTATCAGAGCCATAGTTAGATGTCACCTTTTCTGATTTAAAACTTTGTCAATCTTTGGAAGTCTTTTTTTTTTAGAGTGGGATTGGGTAATGTAGTTTGTACTCAAGTTCTGACTGTTATCTGTGTCTTAGCAATCATGCCTAGGGGAAGAGGGCGACCACGCAGAAGGCTTGCAAGCATATCCCTAGAGCGCATGCAAGAGGAGCAGGAGGCCCCTATTCAATTGGAGGAGGAAGTACAACAAGGGGAGCAGCCGGATCCTGCTTCCCTGGCTGACATCATGATAGAAATGATGTTGATGATGCGTGCTCAGCGTCAACAGCACACTTCTGCAGGTGGTCGGGATTTATTGGTTGAGTTTGGACGACACGCACCGCCACCGTTTGCAGGGACTACCGATCCGATAGTAGCTGGTTATTGGATTAGTCAGATGGAGAGGACTTTTCGGGCCATCCAGAGCCCTGATGAAGACAAGGTTAGGTTGGCCACTTTCATGCTGCGGGACAGTGCAGCACAGTGGTTTGAGAACGAACGGCGCCTTAAGGGGGAGGATTCTTTTCAGACTTGAAATCAATTCAAGGAAGCATTCAATGCCAAGTACTTTCCGTTGAGTCGTCGAGCCCAGATGGAGAGGCAGTTTCTTAATCTGAAGCAAGGATCGATGAGTGTAGAAGAGTACGAGGCAGAGTTTGACCGACTATCACAGTTTGCTTCGTCCTTGGTGTCAGATGAAAGAAGCAGGTCTCGTTGTTTTGTGGACGGTCTAAAGACCCACCTTCGATGAGCTGTCATACCATTTCTGAGGCTGACCTATGCGGAGATAGTCGACATCGCCAAGGACTTAGATATCACTTGGCAGGATACACAGGACCCGGGCAGGCGCGAACAGCAGCGACACCGAGGCCATAACCCTTGAAAGAGTCAACCATCCGGGAGTAGCTCAGGACACTCTAGAGGAGAGTACCGGTTATAGCCGTATAGCCGATCCCCAGGTTTATCATCTGGTTCTAGAGGCAGGGGATTCTCCAGCAGTGTAGCTCAGGAGGTTCGATGCCCTACTTGTGGAGGGCGCCATTCGCAGGCAGAGTGCAGACGCGCAGCCGGCATGTGTCCACAAAGCCCACCTTAGACTCAGGGTGAAACAATTGAACAACCCAGGTCATCTGATGGGTCACGACGGACAGGTGCACTAGGCCGTTCCCAGCAGAGTGCCTTGAGGGGTAGGAAAGGGAAGGCTCCTATGACAGAACAGCCTTCTTCCTCTTCTCGTCCAGCAGGTCGCAGCAGGAAAGTTACTCAGGGCCGAGTCTTTGCTCTGACACAGGAGGACCCTCAAGCATCCCATGATGTTGTGGCAGGTATTATTTCTGTGCATTCCCGCTATGCATGTGCTTTGTTTGATCCTGGTGCTACGCATTCGTTTGTATCATCATCTTTTGCTCGTAAGAACTCTCTGTATGTTGTTGATTTACCGCATGTTTTGAGCGTTACTACTCCTGTTGGTGCCGTGAGAACCATTAATCGGTTAGCACCAGTTTGTTCTATTCTGATTGAGAGGCATGAACAATTCACCGATCTGTATCTGATGGAGCTGCGAGACTATGATGTCATCTTCAGTATGGACTGGCTTTCTTCAGCGTTCGCTGTAGTGTACTGTCGAAGAAAGAAGGTGCGCTAATGTTTTCCTGACCAGGAAGAATTTACCTTCAATGGCAGTAAGGGGTATACCCTAGCCCGGGAGATCTCTTCTTTCCAAGCTCAGAAGCTGATTAGCAGTGGTTGTGTTGGTTTTCTAGCTTCTGTCTGGGAGGCCACTCGCACTGGTTTTGCAGTAGCAGATGTGCCAGTTGTTAATGAGTTCGCTGATGTCTTCCCTGAGGATCTTCCTGGTCTGCCCCCTGTAAGAGAGGTGGAGTTTGCCATCGACTTAGCTCCAGGCACAGCTCCGTTGTCCAAGGCGCCATACCGGATGGCACCTGCTGAACTGAAGGAACTGAAGAAGCAACAGGAAGAGTTGTTGGAGAAAGGGTTTATTCGACCGAGCATGTCACCTTGGGGAGCCCCAGTGTTGTTTGTCAAAAAGAAAGACGGATCACTGAGGCTGTGCATCGACTACCGGGAGTTGAACAAGGTGACGGTCAAGAATAAATACCCTTTACCGAGGATTGACGATCTCATGGACCAGCTGCATGGAGCTCAAGTCTTCTCTAAGATTGATCCGCGGTCTGGATATCATCAGGTTCGAATAAAGGGCGAGGACATCCCGAAGAGTGCTTTCCGTACGCGGTATGGCCACTACGAATTTCTGGTGATACCTTTTGGGCTTACGAACGCCCCAGCGGTGTTCATGGATCTGATGAACCGGGTGTTCCGACGCTACCTAGATCGATTTATAGTCATCTTCATTGACGATATTCTGATCTACTCGCGTAGTAAGCAATTGCACACGAAGCATCTGAGGATTGTACTAGAGACTCTGAGACAACATGAGCTGTATGCCAAATTTTCTAAGTGTGATTTCTGGCTCGATAGTGTGGCTTTCTTGGGGCATGTCATCAGTAAAGACGGCGTTGCAGTAGATCCGAAAAAGGTGGAAGCAGTTGTGGACTGGAAGAGACCGAGCACGGTCAGAGAGATCCGGAGTTTTCTTGGCTTAGCTGGCTACTATCAGAGATTTGTACAGGACTTCTCCCGGTTAGCAGCACCGTTGACGAGATTGACCCGGAAGGGGGCCCGTTTTATCTGGACTGAAGCTTGTGAGCAGAGTTTCCTGGAATTGAAGCGTAGACTTGTATCTGCACCCATCCTTGCTCTACCAGAGAGTGGATGTGGATACGTGATCTATAATGATGCTTGCAAGACTGGCTTGGGATGTGTTCTAATACAGAATGGGCGGGTCATTGCTTATGCTTCAAGGCAGTTGAAACCGCATGAGGAGAATTACCCCACTCACGACCTAGAGTTGGCAGCAGTCGTTTTTGCATTGAAGATTTGGAGGCATTTCCTGTATGGGGAACCTTGTGAAGTGTACACCGACCACAAAAGTGTAAAGTACATCTTCACCCAGAAGGAGCTCAACATGAGGCAAAGGCGGTGGTTGGAGTTGATCAAGGATTATCACCTCAGTGTTCACTACCATCCAAGCAAGGCCAATGTGGTGGCTGACGCGCTGAGTAGGAGGTATAATTATGGAACCGCTGCGGATTTGACTGAGGAGAGACCGCTTCTAGAGGAAATGAGAAGGTTTGAGTTGGAGGTTGTTCCACCGAGCTCTGGGGTGAATCTGGCCAACTTGCACATCCGACCTAATTTGCTGGAGAGATTCAAAGCAACTCAGAGGCAGGATTCTAAGTTGCAAGAAATTTGTGCTAAACTCCAGCAAGGAGTGCCATCTCAGTTTCGAGTGCACGAGGATGGTACTATCAGATTTGGCGACCGGGTATGTGTACCTGATGATCCTGATTTGAAGAGGGATATTCTAGAAGAGGCTCATTACTCGAGTTATACAATTCACCCTGGGGGTACAAAGATGTACAGAGGACTTAAGGAACACTATTAGTGGAACAACATGAAGCGAGAGATAGCTACCTTTGTAGCACACTGTCTTACCTGTCAGCAGGTAAAAG
The DNA here is from genome assembly GCA_902712375.1 of Dioscorea dumetorum. Taxonomy (NCBI): domain Eukaryota; kingdom Viridiplantae; phylum Streptophyta; class Magnoliopsida; order Dioscoreales; family Dioscoreaceae; genus Dioscorea; species Dioscorea dumetorum. Next base: position 21,417 of record CACTHL010000726.1, on the reverse strand, counting down.
CAGAGCATCAAAGACCGGCAGGTTACCTTCAGCCGTTACCGATATTGGAGTGGAAGTGGGAACACATCACTATGGATTTTGTTACCGGCTTACCCCGTACTTCGCAGAAGCATGAGTCGGTATGGGTAATTGTTGATCGACTTACTAAGTCAGCACACTTTCTGCCTTTGAGATATGGTTTGGGTCTTGAAAAGCTTGCGGAGTTATATCTGAAAGAGATTATTCGACTGGATGGTATACCAGTATCGATCACATCTGATCAGGATTCGAGATTTATTTCGAGGTTCTGGAGGAGTTTGCAGTCTGCTATGGGTACTAAGCTAACTTTCAGTACAGCTTTTCATCCTCAGACAGATGGCCAGTCTAAGAGGACCATACAGACGCTGGAAAACATGCTTCGAGTATGTGCCCTCGATTTTTCTGATTCTTGGGATCGCTACTTGCCTTTGGCAGAGTTTGCGTACAATAATAGTTTTCAGGCAAGTATTCAGATGGCACCGTATGAGGCTCTCTACCGGTGGAAGTGTCGATCTCCTGTGTGTTGGGACGATGTGGGAGAACGGAAGCTGTTAGGTCCTGAGTTGTTGCAAATGGCTGAAGAAAAAGTGAAGTTGATCAGGGAAAGGATGAAAACCGCTCGAAGTCGACAGAAGAGTTATGCAGACAAGCGTAGCTCAGACCTAGAGTTTCAAGTTGGCGATTCAGTTTTCCTGAGGGTTTCACATATGAAAGGTGTTGTGAGATTTGGAAAACGTGAGAAGCTTAACCCACACTACATTAGGCCTTTTGAGATTGTAGCGCGAGTTGGAACTATTGCTTATCGCTTGGCCCTGCCTGCAGATCTAGCTCAGGTTCATAATGTCTTCCATGTCTCCATGTTGAGGAAGTACCTGCCAGATCCTTCGCACATCATTCAGCATGAACCAGTAGAGCTTCAGAAGAATATGTCTTACGAAGAGCAGCCAGTGGAAATTCTTGACTATAGGGAGCCACAGCGAGGGAGTCAAGTAATTCCTTTGATCAAGGTTAGGTGGAGCAATCAATTCACCGATGAAGCTACTTGGGAGCAAGAGGCCGACTTGAGGGAGCGTTATCCGCAGTTGTTTGTCGACACTTGAGGTGAGTTTAGAGGACTAAACTCTTCTAAGGGGGGAGATTGTAATATTCCCCATTTCTTTGACCTTTTGACCGCCCCATTCCTTTGACCTTTGACTGAAGTTTAAAAAAAAAAAAAAAAAATCAATCAAAACCTCACTTTTTTGGAATGTTGTGGCAGCTGATAAACTCTCACCGTGATTAGTGGATCTAGTATACAATTAAGCCAATTAATGAGGCTTAATTGTGGAGGTTTTCCTTTTCTTCAAACCTTTCTTCTTCTCCTTCAACCAACCAACCCTTTTCTCTTGGAGTTCCGGCGATTGAAGAGGGTAGCGGCGACACCTTAGCGCGACATCTCGGCATCGCCGGAGACGTGGGAAGTCGAGGTTCGGCCGTTAGTTCGTCGTCAAGATTCAATGTTAGTTACTTAGATTATCGGAGAAACTGAAACTTAGAGTTTGCTTGATGATTAGATCTTATGGGTTAACCATGCTTGTCACTTGTGAGTGTTCCTTTTTATGATGTTGTATGCATGGCCTACCTTCTAAACTTGTATTTATGAGCATGTTTAGACTCATATCATAGTTTCAGCCTCTCTAACTTGAACTGAGAATGTCAATGAATCTCTAGACTTAAGGTTTATGTTGGTTTTACATGTGTGCAGTGAGTAGTTTTCATAGAGAAAAGCATGTGTGTAATGTCACAGAAAGTGGTTGCCATGCTTTGTAGCTTTTATTCTTTTTGGTGTTTAATTTGGTGAAAATTTTAATAACTATTTTGAGTGACATCTTGCATGTCATGATTTGATGGCACTTGCTGCTTCTTTTGCATGCCTCTAATTTTAGCTTATATGTTGGTAATTACTGGAAGGTCTTAATTGAGCTTGGTGTGTTATCTACAACTTAATCATAAACCTTTTGTGGTGTGGGGAATAAAATTCTATGCTCCTGATGATAGTTGTAGTTGAAGTTGGATACTGATAGAGAAGTCTAGGGGATGAGGAGAGGCAGTAACAAGAGTGATATATAAGACTTCATTCTCTCAGTGGTCATTAGATGTTTACGTGGATAGATATTGTGAAGATATAGAGAATAGACACGCATGCATGCATGCATTCCTGAACCCACTACCAGTTTGGTCTCTCGTAATGCTCAAAGGCCAAGAGTCACAACCATGAAAAACTTTGAATTATCATTTATAGTGATCACACACACACACTTAAATATTTAGTATCTATTATTGGATGAGTTTGATTTTTATTTTTTTCTTTTTGCTTTGCTTTGTTTATTTGGAGCATATGTATGCTTAATAGCATATGCTGGTATTGAAGTGATTTAGTATGATTTTGGCTTTATTTTATTTTATTTTATTTTATTTTATTTGTGGGTAGCATTGTTAAGTGTTTGTGTGAATTCGGGTAAAATTAAGTGAATGTTTGCAAGTTGATAATCTTGGCTTGTAGCTCAGCTATGTTCGTCTTGTAAATAGGTTTGCAGTCTGAACAGCGGATTTAGAGCTTAATGGTTGATTTTAGTGAACCCTTAATTCGCGGAATTTAGTAAATACACCCTCGTAGCCCGGAACCAGGTAGGCTCTCACACCCTTATAATATAGCCCTGTATTTGTGGTGGATGGTTATGTAATTAATTAATTATTTTTATGATGTTCTTACATCATTCATATTGGTATTATGTTTATTATTCTGTATTCGATATTAATTTAATTAGTTAAGTTGATTATTTTGCGAGGTGATTTATTTGATATTATCTATGTCTACACTCTGTATTTTCTGCGATTTTAGTACATCTCCAATTACTGGCAAATTGCCCAGCTAGGAGGAGTAAGTCCTAGCCATGTGCACATGTCGTCTGTAGTAGCGCTACCATCCGACTGCGGTCGAAGATCCGGTTTCGACCGTTGATATTCTGTATGTTCTGTTCTGACTTCATAGTCGAAGATCCAGCCTTGGGCTGTTGATTCTGTTATTAGTCAGGGAGATGTGCACGTCTGTTTTCACGTATTTCGCGTATTTTCTGTATTTCCGATTATTTCTGTATTCTGAGCATTTATTCTGCAATATCTATATTACATGTTATTTCTGTGATCCTACTGGGCCCTTGTGGCTCATACACTCTGCGAATTCCTCTCTCACAGGAAAAGACTAAGCTTAGGACCGGGGGTTCGTCTGGGAGTCGATTTTCTGTCGTTGTTTGAGGATCTTTTAGAGAACTTTTATGTGTGAGTGAGATTTGCTTTATGTTTGTATTTTTCGGTCCACAAACTATTTGTGTGGTATTGTTTCATGTAGGGCTGTTAAAACCCATACCAGTTTGAACTATGTTATCACTCTTATATTCGTAGTCATGTATTTTTTTTGCTATCTGTGTTGCCTGTTTGGGTTGACTCTGACTAGGTTGGACATCTGAGGCCTTGCACCCAGTGGGGCCCAGCTCCATTGGGATGTGGCCGGTCTGTCAGTGGGCCCGGCTGTGGGGCTGGGGCGTGACAATATCAATCCCATATTTGAGAATTTTTTAAATAAATGAATTTAAAAATTAATGTTAAATAAATATGTATCTTTATCTCTTAGGTAGGTGTGATGATTAGGATGGGGAAAAACTGAGAATGAAAAAGCAAAACAATTTTCCAACAAAGACTTGCGAAAACAAACGGAAAAAGGAGAGACCGGAAGAAAGATCAAAAAGAGTAAAAACATCTCTCATTTGCTTGTTCCTTAGACAAAGAAAAAGCAAAAGAAGAAAGCGAACTTGACCCCGAGAATGTAAAATATTCTACTCTAGTGTAAGGATTTACGGTCGTGACAAGTGTCACGCATGGCCCGGAGAAGGCTGAGCAATGCCAGACGGATCTTATCATGAAGGGTTAGCTTCTATGCTTAGATTTTTTTCAAAATATTATGATAACTTCTTTGTATATATTAGGGCTTCTATAATTCTCTCCATTATTCTAGAGTTAAGCATAATAATTCGGAGAATTTTAGAAGGTTGTGGAGTCTTCTAGATGGCCAATGTCAGCCGTCAGATCGAGTCGATCCCCACTGTTGAGAAGGTGGAGTCCTATAAATATCCCCAAAGATAAACTTTTGGAGCAACCAAGAAGTGTGTCATCAAAGTGCTCTTTTGTAAGCTTCCAACCTTTAAAAAAAATACGATTTTTGGAAAGTCTCCAAGTCTCCTAAGATATGAGCTCTCTCTAAATTTCTTGTTTCCATAAGTCTTTTGGTTATTTGGTAGGAAAACCAAGGCAACTGACTTGATAGAGGGAAAACGATCAAATGCCATACACGAGGTCATGAAAGAGTAGGAGTGTGTGACACAAGTGAAGGGATATTTGCATGATAACAGTGATTTAAAAAATCAAAGCGTGTCTCATTTAGACCTGTCAATACGGGCGGGCCGGCCCGCCATTTGGCCGGTTTGCAAAATGCCAACCCGACTCAACCCACCTTGGGTTGGCGGGTTGACAGGGCCGGGCAGCTAAAAATCAAAAAAATATAAAATAATTAAAAATTAGATATATTATATATTAATTAGTTTTTTTAACAAACCAAACCAAACTAAAAAACATTTATTAAAACACAAAACATAATACAAAGGCCATATTTCAAAATATATTTTACATATGATGTTATAAACTTATAATAAATTACACAACTAAAATAATAAAAATAATTAACCATTTTTTTAATTTATTATTTTAAATTATTTAAAAAATATCCAATAAAAATAATTAATAAAACTTGTTATATTTTTAAAATAATAATTAATCAATATTTTTTTAATGTAATTAAAAATGGATACATTTATTTTTTTATTTCATTTTTATTTAATGTAATTTTTTAATAAAGTCATACTATGTATATATATATATATCATAATGAAGTTAAAACAATTAATAATAAAATTTAGTGGAAATTGCCAAAAAAAACCCCATAAGTTTGCAATATGGCTAAAAACACCCCGTTAATTTCTCAATACCTAAAAACCCATTCCTTTTAAAGTCAGCGTTTTCCAACCCCCCAAAGTTTTCAACGGACGTTAACGGAGTTATGTTTGAATTTTATGGACGAAATTACCCTTTCTTGCATGGGAAGTCGTTACACTGGAACTTTTGAAAAGTGGGGCATTTTCCTTTAGGGTGATCCCAAGACACGTGGTAAGTATTCGGCATTTTCATCAGTTTGCAGGTCAAGGTATTGAAGAACTTGTGTTTTAAGTAAGGGTTTTATCTGAACCACTCTGTTACACAGAGATATTCGTCGGTTTTGTTTTGTGGTTCTGTTTTTATCGGAAGACATTGAAGTATACGGGGGAATTTCTCAACTCGGGGTTTTCTAATCTGCAGGCAGATTTGTCGGCCAGGGGGTTGCTTTGTCTTACATTTTCGGCTGTGTCCATGATCATCGAAAGAATTTTAGGTTGTTTTTATTTGTGTAATATTTACAACGTGTGTTTCCCTTTCATTTCATATGGTTGCAGTTTGTAAAATGAGGTTTCCGTGTAAGAAATGAGTCCTTGTTTAAAACCTTACGTCTATGTTTAACTATTCATATCTCTATTTAATAATTGAGCTTTCCGCTTAACAACTTATATCTTTGTTTAACAGTTGATGTCTACGCTTAACAAATGTTGTCATTGTTGCAATCTTGTGATTATGGCGGTAAACCTAGTCAACGGCAGATGCTACTTGACACCGGTGGTGGGGACCTTGGCCGAATTGAAAATCCACATGACCTCTCGACATTGGGAGATCATCCAAAGGACACCGTTGGCGGCATTCATTGAGGTGGAAGCTGTATTCCAAGAGAGGGCCATTCTGGATTCGCTTCTGCAGAGGTACGATGGCTGCACCAATAAATTCAGGATCGGGGCGAGCCTGCTGAGCTTCATGCCTGACGATATGGCTCTGATTCTGGGTCTGCGTTGCGACGGAGACGCTGTCCTGTTTAAGAAGAAGAAAACACAGTCAGCATTTGAGGGAAGGTATTTATCGAAAAGCTACGAGAGACACCGAGAGTCCATCAAGGCCACTCTTCAGCGGCTTATTGGACAGAGGGGAGAAGAGGAAGATTTTGTGAAACTCTTGATGGTGTACTTCATGGGGACAGTCCTCTTCCCGAGTACCTCATGCTCGGTGCCCAATTGGATCGTTGATTATGTCGACGATCTACCAAGCATGAGGCGTTACGCATGGGTGCAGGGGACGCACAAATGGCTTATGGAGGACGTCCCACAAGCTGCAGCTCGAGTGCAAGCCAGATGCGCGGAGGGGGGGAGGGGAAAGTAAACACGGGGTACATTAAGGGTTACTTGATCGCGCTGTGCATCTGGTTTTACGAGCTAACAGGAACCCGAAAAAAAGTCCGTTTCGACAAGACCCCAAGGGTGATATGCTACTGTGAAAGTACTTATTGGGAAGCGGGCCCGACGGGTTAGTTCCGTTTTGACAGCTCTAGTCTCATTCACTAAGTGTACACTCTGGCGGGCCCCATCTGCTCATGTTTTGTTTAATGATGATTATGCACTTCTATGCCCCATTATCCTTGTGTTGCTATGCTCCATGCTATGTTTCTCTTTAAGATCATCCATGCACTTCTATGCTTAATGCTTAATGCTTGTTGAACAAATTAAAAAAAAAAAAACACCATGCCAATGCACATATGATTACTCATTTTCTTAACAAAGGAAACTTACTATGTCTTGTGTGTTCTTCCACTCACATCTTCGAATTTCTTTCCGCATACATACACCACCATTCCTTTCTCTCTCTATAGTTCCAACCCCTTTGGGATATGATGCGTTCTTTCTCACACCCTGTTCTTTGTCTATTTCTTGACAAAGATGTTATCAGTCTCTCATCATAAAAAAAAAAAAAACTGCCATCATTCCCATGACTCTAATGTTCAAAAGTAATGTCTCCCCAGTTTTTAATCTTGCTAGGGACTCTATTGCATTACCGATATCCTCCATTGTTTGCTCGTCTATTACACTCAACTGTGATGTCATTGGTGCAACCTTTTGCTTTTCCTTCCCTTTAGGGCATCTTTTACTGAGGGTATAGGTGCTGGGTGTGAAGATGTTGCTACCTTTCCAGCAGGTGTAACAGATTTTTCATAGTAGAACCCATCAAAGGATTCATCTGATGGGGGTTTACCTTGTCATGGCTTGGTTACCACTTTTTTGGTCTTTTCAGATGAGAGGGCAGGGAGCTCATCTTCTCTGGTTTTGAAACCAGGGAAATCCCCGGTTTAATCCACTATAAACAACTAAACCTACCCTAAATCTCCACTCTATTTAATTAAAAACATATAAACAACTAAACCTACACCCTTTCCTAAACCCTACACCCCATAATATATATATATAACCAGGGACTTGCCTGGTATTCATACCAGGCAAGTTGAACCCGGGGGCAGGGGGATGGTTTTCGAAAGGGCCAACATCTGTTGTGGATTCCAGATTCACTGGATCCTCTGTCTCCTTAGGTGCATCCCTTTTACCCTCAAAGAACACTAATCTTCACATGAAGTGTAATTACTTTATTCATCAACATTTCATACTTATCGTATTCGGGCCTAACCCGTCGGGCCGGCCCGCCCCGCCAACAAGAATTGGCGGGTTGGGTTGGCCTTTTGTAGGCCCATTTGGAAGTGGGCCCAAACGGGTCAAGCCGATTGGGTTAGGGTTTTGGGGAGGCTAGCCCGCCCCTTTAATTTATTAAATATATGTTTTAAATATTTAATAAATAAATTTATTTTTTTTGAAAGATTATTAAATTGTTTTATGTTTTAGATTTGTTATTGTGATTAAAAATTTTATTATTAATTATTTTAACTTCATTGATATATATATATATATATATATAATTTCATAGTATGACTTTATTAAAAAATTACATTAAATAAAAATGAAATAAATAAGTGAATGCATCCTTTTTTTAATTACATGAAAAAATTTGATTAATTATTATTTTAAAAATATAACAATTTTTATTAATTATTTTTATTGGATATTTTTTAAATAATTCAATAAATTAAAAAAATGGTTAATTGTTTTTATTATTTTATTTGTGTGATTTATTATAAGTTTATAACCTCATATGTAAAATATATTTTGAAATATGACCTTTATATTATGTTTTGTGTTTTAATAAATATCTTTTGGTTTGGTTTGTTAAAAAAAAATAATTAATATATAAACTATCTAATTTTTAATTATTTTTTATTTTTTTATTTTTAGCGGGCCGGCCCGTTCAACCCGTGAACCCAAGGTGGGTTGGGTCGGGTTGGCATTTTGCCAATCGGCCAAATGGCTGGCCGCCCCGCCCCGCCAAATGGCGGGTTTTGGCAACCCGCGGGCTGGCCCACCCTGCCGACCGGTATTGACAGGTCTACTGTCAGGCAGACTCCCTTTGTAGACTCTATGACTGCTGTCTACTGTGTTTGGCTTTTGTGTGGGAGGGCTTTTTTTTTTTTTTTTTTCATTTCTCCTCTCTTTTTCTGGTTTTTGTTTTTATGAATTTTCGTACTATGATAGCAATAGATGACTCCACATGCATTCTTCTGTGTTCATGGTGTCAACCTTCCCACAATAGGAGTGTTCATTTGGGTGTAAGTGGGGGGAAGTGGACTGACTTCCTCCACTTCTAATGTTCTTTTCCTCTGAAGTGTGGAAGTGGGCACTTCTCCGCTTCAGACTGAAGTGAGTTTCAGTTATAACTCACTTCAGTATTTTTTACACCGAAGTGAGGGAAGTGAGTGCTCACTTTCCCCTACTTCCGAAGACTCTTCAGAAGTGACACTACTTACACCGAAATGAATACCATTAGTGAAAAAATGAGCACTTTATGGAAAAAACACTTTCTGCAAAATGAATACAGGAAGTGGCAGAAGTCATATCACTTCAATCATTTTCTACCACTTTACGGAAGTAGGGGTGTAAATGATACATCTCTACTTGCAAGCTACTCAGGCTCGACTTGGTGAAAACTCGAACTCGGCTCGGTTATGGTCGAGTCGAGCTCGAGCTCGAGTAGTTCGAGTAATCAAGTGAGCCGAGTTCGAGTATCTAAATACTTGGCTCGAGTGCTCGCGAGCCTAATCGAGTAGTAACATATATATATATATATATATATTATGAAAATAAGGGAAAACATTTTCAAGCTCGAATGTTTATAATCATTTTTGAGCTTAATCGAGTGAGCTCGAGCAGCTCGAATTGTGTATCGAGTCGAGTTCGAGCTGAGTATCGAGTACCGAATTTTCAATCGAGCTCGAGCTCGATACTATTCGGCTCCGATTACACCTCTACACAAAAGTGACACTTTCTTTATTTCTTAACTTTCTCCCACTTACGCCGAAGTTAATAGGCCCTAACTGAAGTCAATTTCAAATTCTCTCTCTGGCATGAGGGGGCAAACTAGAAAAAGACAACAAACATTAACATGGACACGCACAATACAATCCCCCTTAAAAAAAAATGGGAGGGCAGTATGGTCATTTCACCTAAAAATTAAACCCATTGTGCAGCCTTTGGCTTGAAAGGTAATTATCTGAAAAGAAGGGATATTATAGGAATATGAAAAATCCAAAGGATTGTTTGGCGAACTTACAAAGTTGGAGGGATGTTTTGAGCGATTCCTCTAATAATAATACTAATAATAACATATTTTCCAAAATAAATACATTTAAAAAAATATAAATTTTTAAAAAAAGATAATAACATCAAAAAAGTTTAAAAAATATTTGTGTTTTTTTTAAAAAAAGCGATTTTGAAAATAATCAATATCTTAGGGTGCGTTTGATTGCCTAAATTTTCCATGAAAAAGTTTTCCATGGAGGTGGTCACGTGACCATATTTTCCCTCAAAACAAGGGAAAATTTTTCCTACCTCAACCCTAGGAAAAATTTTCCATGGAAAATAGAGGGGGTTTTTTGAAAAATTTCTTGTTTACTAAATCAACGTTTTTAGGTATATATTACATTGTTTGAATGGTCTAATATGATTGGCTTTTCAAAATAGGAATAATTTTTTGATTAATCACTTGATAAAAATTATTGATTTTATATTAAATAGCATTTTAGGTAGCCAAAAGTACAAGGCTTAGTCTTTTTATTTTTAAATTTGAGTTTTTATTTAACATACAATATCTTTGTGAAAAAAAATATGCAAGTGTAGAGTTGTAACAATGGTTCAAAACTTCATTTGGAACATGAATAAGAAGATAAAAATATTTTTTTTAGTATGAAAATATCGGTCAAATTTATATATATATTGCATCTTAAATTTGTTTATATTTTCAAGAAATAATTAAAAATGGTTTAAGAAATGGTATAAAAATAATTATCATTGGTTTTTAAATATTTTTTTAAAAATTTAATAATTTAAAAAAAATGAAATGTAGTAATAAATTAATCATAGTTAAACACTCGAAAAAAATTTGAATCAATTTTGAGATTGAATTCTTGTGTACACAAAAAATATCTATTACAAAATCTTAAACAATGATTTATTGGGATTAAATAGCATTTTAGGTAGGTAAAAATATTTTTTTGGAGAAAATTTTCCATGGAAAATATGACATTTTCCATGGAAAATTGATGCAATCAAACAACAAATGTGGTTTTTTCCATGGAAAATGTTATATTTTCCATGGAAAATACAAGCAATCAAACAACAAAATCAAAATTTTTCATGAAAAATTTTTGATTTTCGGGCTAGAAAATAATGCAAATCAAACGTGTATTTGTTGGTTTTCCATGGAAAAATTTTCTTTTCCACCCATTTTCCATGTTGCCAATCAAACACACCCTTAGTTTTTTAAAAAGTTCAGCAGTTAAATGATCACATAGTTTTGATGTGGTGAAAAAATTTCGGAGAAATTATTTTGATAATTTAAAAAAAGAAAAATATAAACTAATTGGAAAAAAGCCCAAGTTTTTGTCCTCATACAAACCCTAGTACCACTGAGGTATATAAATAGGACTCTGGGTGGATGGTGTTCCTTGATTGTTCCCATGGAGCAGAAGAACTCCTCGGAGTCACCGGAAGGCTCACCTTCACCACCATCGCCTCCACCAAGCTCATCTCCCGGAGGGGCAGCGAAACACCTCGTTGGGCTTCCTTCCCGTGGGCTGTTCTCCTCCGCTATTCCATCCTCCAATTTGGTCCTCCTCTCGCTCCGTTACTCGAAATCATTAGGGTTTTCGGTCTTGCTTGACGGTTTGAGAGCTTTTTGCAGGGTGGGATGCGTGTTTACGTTTGTGATCATGATACCGCTCCGCCAGGTTGGTCCTGATCCCTGGTTTTTGAATTTTTTTTGAATATTCTTTTTTGAAAAATTGAGTTTGCAGCGTTTTGGTTTTTGAGGTTCAAATCTAATCGTGGAGTTTTTCGGTCGCTTTTCGGTGCTTGTAGAAGAGCAAGTGATAAAAACAAATGGAACAAACATTCTCATCAGAGCTCTTCAGATCAACAAGGAGAAGAGTGAGCAGAAAGATGCGCATGCGAAGGCTGCACAAGAGAAGAAGGGGAAGAGGTGTCGAATTTGTATCTTTTAATTGAATATTGCTTTAATTGCATGATTTGATATCCTAAGTTACGCTTAAAATTATGTTTTTGCTACCATTATTGCTTCAAGTTTATCTTATACTGTATAATATGATTTTTGAAGATGTTTCTTTTTACTCTATGCTTCATTTGTATTGCTATTGGTTGGAAAACATGTAAAATTGAGATGATTAAATGCAAATGCGGAGAGTTTCAAGTTGTTGTATATCTGTTATGAATGCTATGTGATGAAATGTTTGGGTAAATTAAAGTTCACAGGCTGTTAAGTAGTAGTTGTTGCCTTTTGAAAACTATATTTGCTAATGAAAGGGTAAATTAAGGTTTGTGGGCTGTTAAGGAGCAGCCTGTTATCTTGTAAAGCTATAAAGATTAATTAAAGGGTAAATTAAGGTTTCTATGCTGCTAAATAGTGCTTACTGTCTTGTGAAAGCTGTATTTGTTGATGAAACGATAGATTGAGCCTTTTCGGCTATTGATTAGCTTGTCATCTTGCAAAAACTCTGATGGTTCATTAAATATTCTCCGCATGGGATGCAGTGCCCCCATCTAAATGCATTGCAATGTTTGTTCCTACAATTACTTGTGTAAAGCCACATTCAAAGACATCTTTAGTGAGGCATGCATGAGGTGCAAGGCCTCCTAGACTCTAGCCTAAACACCTTGTCACCTTGAAGATGTATGACATTAAATAGTTGCCCTCAGGTTTGTGCCTTGCCTTGAGGTTTAAGGCAATTTGAGGTGCGCCTTAGTAAAGTAGACCCTTCTTATTTTATTCTATTTTTAATTTTTAGTATTTAAGAGCTGGACAAATATAGACCCTTAGATGACTATTAGATTATTCTCCAACCGTTAAAAGCAAAAAGTTATTTTTTTTTTTAATTTTTTTAGTTTTTAAGATAAATATAAGCTATTAGAGGTGAAGAGTCTGAATTCAAAGAAGAAGAATATTTAGATGAGAGGATGAATATAAGAATGAATTGGAGAATAGCGATGAAGAAATGATGAAGCTATTGAACTTGGTAGCAATTAGGATCTCTTAATGTAATAGTATTTCTTAGTAATAGCAGAGTAGTAGTAGTAGTTGGTGTTTTTCTTGCTACCTTGATAATATGCGATTTCACTCTTTGCATGTTTTATCCAAATTTGAACTTTAAACTTTAATTTTTCTTATTTTATGAAATTTTACTATATATTATGAATTTTATAAAATTTTTAATTCTTTAAACTTTTTACCGCCTTGCTTTGGAAAGTCACACCCCTGATTTTTGCACCTAGGCAATTTGAACCCCCTAGTGCCTCAATGCACCTTGGTCTTTTAATAACTATGTTCAAAGAAAAGAACAAACAAAAGGCAAAGAAGATGATGTGCATGTACTTGATTAGTGAAAAGTTAGTTACTCTAGCTGTATGTAAGTTGAATTTTCAGGGAGGCATTTTATTTAGAACTTCTAGTTTATGGCCAAAGTGAATTAAGTAATAAGAGGCTTCTTTAAGTCATATTAACAGATCTATCTCAGAACTTTAATTTGGAAAATGAACTAGTTCTATTCTAAGTTCAGAACAGATGCATGTGCAAAGGTGAGTTGATCTTATACTGTACTTCTAATCTTTTTGGCCTTAGAGGAATTCATACAATACTTTGATCAAATTCTCTGCCCCTTCATTATTTTCCATCCACATGTTCTATTGTTTGCGGTATATTTTGCATAAAGTATAGGTTCTTCTGACAGTTATTAACCTAACTGATTGTCTCATTGTAACCTGTTAATGTTTTTAAGTATCCATCTTGTCCTATTGTCTTGTTCCATTTTCAACCTTATTTTGTCTGGTAAAAGCTTAGGTTTTGATCAAGATTCTGGGCAAAGTAGGTCATTTATGAATTCTTTTGTGAGTTATGCTATATTGCAATGATGTTGCACAAGTGATGTATGCATGCCATCATCTAGTAATTAAGTTATTAATATTGCAATGAAAGTTGTGTGTGAATCATGTTTTGACTATCATGTAAGCATTAATTAAATTGTAAATTAATCAAAATGCTTTTGAATAGCTCTAGTTTGTTTTGTTTAAGAAAAACAAACAAGCTTGAGGGGCCTAGTCAGTGATAACCTAATCTTAGACAAATTCAACCTATGACTACTTTTATTTCCTTTTTTTAGATTAAAATCTTGTCACTAGCCAGAAATTCTCTAATGATTCTTTCTTGAGTGACTGTGATCCATGTTAACTTGAAGTAAGCTTGAGTTAGTGCTTCAAAGTATAAAAATGTTTATGCTTAACCTGTTTTAGCTAAACCACAATTAGAACTAAAACTTAAGTTAACTTTTCTAGGTCACACTAATCTCATTTTCTTCTATTATTGCTATGTCTCTTGAATCATTTATCTCAGATGTATGAATGATTGATTTTTATCTATATAGCTTTAATAAAGTATTTGACGAGGCAAGAGATACACTTGTGGTTTATCCTTTAACTCTACTTTTGCCTGATTTTTTATTTCATTTTCATGGTTAGGGATCATCTAACATTGCTGACTTTTGGCAGATCTGCTACTAGAGCGCTAGAGGGCAAGTCTCCAGCTAAAAGAGCCAACACTGGTGGCGCTTTGAGCACATCAAGACAAGGTGTGTTATGATGATTGTTCTATTATGTCAATTTTATGTTATTAAATGAGTCAAGCTCAAACAGTTGTATACTTGTTTGAATTTCCCTTGATATGACTTGTTAATTTTATATATGTGATAGCTAATGGGAAAATGATATAATAATCCTTCTAGTCAAGTTGCCTTCTACATTCCTTTCCGATATTGTAGTAGCAAGAAATAGTTGCTGCAAGTAGAATGACATGTTTAATCCCACAAACCATTAAACACCCCCTTTGTTATCAACAAGAATAATATTGTTGTGTATTCAATAATGGGCATCAAAAGATTTTTGAATATAATAATTTTGCAATGCTCATTATTGAGACACTTGTGATGTTCATGATAAATTTGTAATATAACCATGATAGACACACCTAAGATGATTAGCGTTGCCTGGATACTCGGCTATAAGAATAATAAATTTGGCATGACCTTATTTTACTGTCCTAGTAACACTATTGAAGATAAACTGAAGAAGTTTATGGATAGAAGCCAAAAGTTACTTAATCTGATATAATGATATATATGGTAGGCCCTGATGGTAACTTATAATGATGAACCCTAAATCACAAGCCAAAATTATAACTTTTAGCAATAAATGTTAGGATGGGACTAAATGGCAATGACTTATCTGTCTCTTATTAGGCATCTGAAAATCTGCACAGCATAGAATAGTGGAAAGGTTTAAAACATAAATAATAAGGTTTTCTTGTTTACATGATACCTATGACAAGAAATCAGTGAGGATGAACCTCAACTTGATGCATGATGATTAATGTGAGACTGAATATTGGACTTAATCCCGAAGGGGATAAACAGGACAAAAGATAATGACTGTTAATAATCCAGTACTCGCAATTGTTTACATTAAAGTAAAGGAATTTATATGTGCAATGGTGGTTCTCCATTTTGCATCTGTAACGTACTTGAATAGACACTTAAACAGAAGTCTAAGCAAGAGATTTCATGTAAGAAGCTAATTAATCATATATGGATGTTCAGTCTGATTTTGAATACTGTAAAAGAGAAAAATCTCTTTCTTTGTAAGGATCAAGCAATACCCCATCTGAGAAGGCACTCCAGGTCATGACTGTAGAACAGTTGCGTGCTCATTTGAGGGAGAGGGGCTTATCTACTAAAGGAAAGAAGGTAAATTACAGTCACATATATTGCTTGTAAATGTTGATTTTTCTTTGGAAGTTGCAATTTGTGTTAGCTATTATTTGAGCATGAGTGAATTTGCTGTGATATAATCCTCAGATAAAAAAAAACATGTAATTGGTAAGATGAGCTCTTGATTATTACATTTTTTTAATATATTGCACACCACTCAGGATGAACTGATTGCGCGCATGAGAAACAAAGACAAAGATGCCTAGTAAGATGGAGGAAGAAACCTATCTAATTATCATCAATCAAAGCCATGCAGTAAAAGTTTTAGAACTTGATATTGTAGTAGCTCGTAAAGAAAAATTATATCATGGGTTTGTATTTTCTTCATGGAAAGTTGTAACCTTCATGCCTCATTGAATGTCAAGCACTGTATTAGATCTAAATATCTGAGTTCAATATTTATGTCTCATTGGAGCAGACGAGCTCGTGGCATGCAAACTGGTGCAGGCTCTCTAATCTATTTCTTTTAATTTTTTTCAAAATAATAATAGTAATTATTATCTTCGGATTATTTTGTCTTTTGTGTGAAGCTTTAC
This sequence comes from Dioscorea dumetorum, assembly GCA_902712375.1. Lineage (NCBI taxonomy): Eukaryota > Viridiplantae > Streptophyta > Magnoliopsida > Dioscoreales > Dioscoreaceae > Dioscorea > Dioscorea dumetorum. Next base: position 5,376 of record CACTHL010000726.1, on the reverse strand, counting down.
TTCATTTGGGGTTGTTTGGTTCGCTACTCTGTGGTAATGAGGTCGGGAACGTTATATGCCCGGGAATGTTTGGTTAATCATAATAATCACATCAATAATATATCAAATTTACTCAAATACCCCTATTTATATAATTTTAAAAAATTTAATTTAAGGTATTTAGATAAATAAATAATTAAATTATAATATCCAAAATTATTTATTTCACATTTTTTTGAATACCTTTATATTAAAAAATTTTGAGCAAATTTAATTTAATTTCAACATGTTTTTTAGATGTTAATCGCTATATAATTAATTTAATAAAGAACAACTTATTATTATAAACTATATAAAGAAGGCATTAGATAAGAATCTCAATGAGTCCCGATCCTGACAAAGAACCTGATTCCTGCCCCGTCGGGGCTGAGGTTTGGAATTTGTTTCATTGGTGGGGCCCGGGGTCGAAGAAAATCCACCCTGGCCCCAAAATATTAAATATTTTATATATATATATATATATATATATATAAGAATGGAACAAAAACCCATTTGATAATGCAAAAAAAATTAAAAATGGTTTTATATATAACTAATAAGTACGGCGGCGCGGCAACACTGAGGTGAGACGGCAAGGATGGTGACGGCTTGAATGGTGTCTATCAATGGGAGAATAAAAATAAGAGTGTTGATAATGAGTATAATAAAGAATCAGCTTAAATGAGTGGGGGTATAATTGGGAAAAAAATATTTCAGATTTCCACTAACTTGGTAATTTTGATGGACTCCTATTTTGGTAGTAATCGAATTATCACCTTATGTGGTAATATTTCACTATTTGTAATCTCACATTATCTTTAACATTATCACTGCTATAATAACCAAACATGGTAATTTGAATATATTATCGCCAGATTTCCGATAATGTTTTTATATTACTGTGAACCAAATGACCCCATAATATCAATGCTTGCGCTAGAAAACAAAAACACAAAGCGATGTTGTCTCATTTTATATGGCACTTTTTTATGACGCTCATTGTCTTTGGTTTGCACCTTTTTAGTGCTTGAAATTAACGGTGCTAGTAGCTCTCTCACTTTAAAGAATTTATTACTTATCAGGCTTTCATTTTCCTTTAATTAATGCATATGGATTAAAAGCTAATTAAAATCAGTTAAAAATATAAAATTTATAGAAAAATCTTAAATTTGCAATATGACCTTTATTGGAAAGTATAGAAGTAGTAAATATGGTTGAGTATGATTTATTGAAAGCTGTAGAAGTTAAAACATTTGGGGGAAATTATTTAATGCTTCACAGATTTTCTAAAGGGAAAATTACTGTTCACCAATCACGAATTTCCAAACTTTTTAAAAACCCCCTCAAATTTTTATACACCCGGGACAGCCCATCCATTATAGTTTACATTCCGTCTACCGTCTGCTCGTCACTTTAAATGTGTCCTTGATATGAAATTCCATCTTCGCCCTTGGAAATAGTAGGGAAAAAACCCGCCCGATCACATCACGTTATGTCCGCCCTTAATGCACACAATTGTGGGGTTTTTTTTCCCCTTTATGCTGATTTTTTGTGAAAGAGAGTTTAGAAGGCCAATTACATCTTCTTCTTCTTATCTTTCACATCTGAGGTTTGCCCGTTCGCCAGTATTATGGAGAGTTTTTGTGCTATTGCTAGATACAACGGGGAGGGGACGAGTGCTCATGTTCACGGCGCCGACTACTTGGGAGGTTGTGTTAGGCGAGATATGTCGAGATGGGGTCTTGATACTTCCCGTTTGAGGGTGAAGTTTGTCACACCCGATGGACATAATACGGTTTTCCCGATAGAGAACGAGGTCGACTTCCGCCGCATGTGTCATGTTTTCTCCATCTTAAAAGGCAGTGTAATTGATCTTGTTGTCGAGACAGATGGCGCGTCATCGCATCCTACTGAAAACGAGCTCTAGTGGTAATGTGGTAGTCCCAGACAGTTATGTAGTTGTATATGTTAGGTATTGGTTAGTAATTCTCTTCTCTGTTTAAGTTAGACACGTTACTGTTTAATTTTGGAGTTCACCGTGTAAGTTCTCACGTTACTGTTTAACTATTTACTATACCGTTTAAATTATGGAGTCTCTGTTTAACTATCGCTTTTAACGTTTACAAATTTATATTTACCGTTTAACAAAATGAAGTTTATGCTTAAATCCTCATCGTTTTTGTTTGAACTGAAGTGTTGGCAGGAATTCGGAATCTGGGAGCGCTTCTGTTCTACCTCATAATGACCCTGAAGGTCTTGCATGCGTACCTTCCTCGTCAGAACAACCTGAAATGATGTCGTTGGACGTCGGACAACGTTTTGAAGGCGTTGAACATTTCAGAGATGCACTTCAAAATTTTGCCATCAAATGGAACTTTGACTTCAAATTTGTAAATAACGAAAAACACCGGGTCACTGTGCAATGCGCTGCCAGTGGTTGTGAATGGCGTGCTCAAGCATCAAAGGAATATAACAGAAATACATTCAGAATCAAGACAATGGACCCGTCACACACTTGCGGCGATGGAATTGGCTCGGCGTCACACACGAAAGCGTCCAAAAAATGGGTAAGCGCACAAGTGATCCAGAAGCTCAAGGACCGACCCTTGTACAAGGCCATCGACATTCAGAAGGACATGTTGCGGGAGCATGGTGCCCACATTCCATACAAGCAGGCTTAGTTGGGAAAATGACATGCCCGGGTGACCCTCGACGGCAACGATGTCTCCAGCTACGACTTGTTGCTTTGGTACGTCGATAAGGTGGTTGAGACGATCCCCGGCAGCATTGGCTTTGTGGATAGAGACGGTGAGCGGCTTAAGCATGCGTTCTTCTCTTTCAGCGCGTGCATTTTGGAATTCAAGCGGGCATGCAGGCCGCTGCTGTTTCTCGATGGTACCCATCTCCTGGGAAAGTACCGGGGTACTCTGTTGGGAGCCACAGGAAAAGATGGGAACAATGGCTTTTTCCACGTCGCCTTTGCTATTGTCGACAACGAGACCGACGCCAACTGGACGCGGTTCATTTCCATGTTAGGTGATGCTTTATACGACGACGGCGATTACGAGGAGATAATTACATTCGTGTCGGACAGGTTAAAGGGCCTTGTCAACGCGATTGCTAGAGTCTTCCCTTCATTCCCACATGCGTACTGCCTTCGACACTTGGAGGCCAATTTTATGAAATCCAATATCAGACTTGGGAAGGCATTGAGGGAGGAGTGCTGGTCTATATACTTTCGTATTGCGTGGGCATCGACAGCTAAAGAATTCGATGACACCGTCAATGAACTGCGGGCCGCATCACCCAAAGCCTATCAGTGGTTGATTCATAAGTCGGACATGGCACATTGGTCGAATTATCTGTTTAAAGACGGATGCTGGGGGGAGATGTATTCAAACGTCGCGGAGTCGTTCAATGCTTGGATCAAATAAGCTCGTCATTTGCCGGTGACGAAAATGGTCGACGTGATAAGGTAGTCGACTTTTGTTCGTATATACCGCTTAAACTTTTGTTTTATCATTTAACACACATTGTTTATATTTAAAATACCACATAAGTGTTTCAATATCATTGTCTTCGTGTAACTTTCAGGATTACCGTTTAATTTTTTACAATACCGTTTAACGATATGACTTTCTGTTTAAGTATTAATATATTCACTTCAATTTCTTCAAAATTTATGATCTTCGTTGTGCAGGTTCAAGTTAATACGCATGTTATACACTCGCCGTGAGCAAGCGAATAAATGGAAGACCTACTTATGCCAAACATACATTCGAAGGTTGAGGCGCATGTTGAGGACAACCGAAGTCTTCACGTTGGTCGCTGTGTCGATGACTGTTACGAAGTTATTGACCAGTGCAATAACTCTGTAAATCTTGCCACTGGAGTTTGCTCATGTCGCAGATGGCAAGGTTTTGGTATCCCGTGCAAACACGCTTGCGCTGCAATAATGCAGACAGACACCAACGTCCATCGTTTTATAAGCGGATACTTTACCATCGACACTTATAAGCTGGCGTATAACGAAGCCATATTCCCCATACCCGACAATGAGCGGCCTACGGACGAAAATCGCGATCTGCGTTTGCGGCCGCCTGTGATAAGAAGGCAACCTGGGCGTCCTAGACGAAGGAGGATTGAGTCTTAAGCATATGAGGTCCGCGAGTTATATTGCAGCCTTTGCCACGCGTCCGGGCACAATCAAAGATCATGCAATGAAATCGTCGCCGACTAACAGCATTGTGAAGGAATCATTTATGAAGGGAAAGACATTTGTTTCAGTGTAAACGTTTGCTATTTAAAGAGGGACGTATATATTTAAACGGAGATTCCCGATGTTAAACGGTAACTATTGAGCTTAACTGGTAACACACATATTTAAACGGAGCCACTGTAAATCAAACGGGATTCATATTTTCTAAACGGTGACGCAAATATTTAAAAAGATAGTACTTTATTTTTCATAGGATAACTGAAACTTAAACGATTATTTGAACATAGACCACTTCATTTTGGGATTCATTCATACTTCACCTTATTCACGGAATGTGAAAATGGAAACATAGTCGTTTATCCAGATAGTGCTTCATAGGTATTGCAAGTGACCCCTGTTTTTAAACATGGAGAGCTTCATTATCTAGTTCGGTATGTTAATTACTATTTAATTAGCAGAATACTTATTTTATTACATGTGCAGACTGTTTACAAGCAGAGTTCTATTTTCTTTTGACGTTATCGCGTAAGAAGTAGTTCTCCCGATTAAAAAGGGCACGGTTTCGTTTGAACTGAAGTGTTGGCAGGCCATTCAGAATCTTGTAATGAAATCGCGTAAGAATAATTCTTAAATGGAACAAATAAGTTTTGCGTGTTTACTTTTATATTTAAACAAAGTGAATTAGCAATTTAATTCTCATTCTTTGTAACTTGGATGGGGTCACCGAATGTTAAATGTAAACGGGTATTATCTATGGGTGTGACAATTGAGGCTAAATGAATACGCGGTGCATTCCGAGAGAGCAGTGATGCTTGAACGCAGTTCCCGATATTTAAGCAATACGTTTAACATTTAACCAATTTATGTCAAGTACAAGGGCCGTTGGACTAACATGTGTACGTAATCATGTTGTGGCCATGTCATTGGAATGAATAAATTGAATTTGAATTAATGGCGGGTAGAAAACTTATATGGAGTACTCCCTTCGTTGAACTCGCATTACTCTTACTCACGTTAATTTGATTTTCGAATTCGAAACGCGATATCACCTCATCGATAACTCTACCGCCCTCATCGATAAAACCGATGGCAATTGATTTTATTAATCATTACGGAATTTGATAATTGTTACCGCCGCA